>JABTTQ020001732.1:0-363174 GCA_016081115.2 Rehmannia glutinosa | reverse complement strand
TGGGTACCCCACTCTGCATTGTAACAATTAGAAGTGACCAAAAGGCGAGTTAAATCGGCTCGCCTAACATGCGAAAACTTTGTTTGGAAGGAAGACTGTTGTGGAGGCAGTACAGTATGGCAAAAAAGAAAGAGTAGACGGAACTCTGCGAAGAAGCGGTGAGATGCGACTAAGTGGAGTATCAGTCAAATCAACTCGAGAAAAGCCAAGTCTCAGAATTGAAATGAAGTGTCATCCAATGATTGGAAAGTGACTCAGTCACCCTGGGAAAGCGAAAGCGATCAAGTCGAGATAAGCGTAAAAGATCCGTTTACGCCGCGAAATCAAGAGATTTACTTAAAACAAGTAATATCTCCATACCACCTTTCTCAGTGCTCGGTCCTTGCGTGCAAAAGGAATGAACCAATGGAAGCACTACACCGTGTCGAACTGCGAAAGGTGAAAGAACAATTCAATACGAGAAATGGCAATTCCAAGGATCGCAACAAGACAAGCCAGCGACTGCAAGTGACTTTCAAAAATAAGCCTATCTCTTCAACGGGCAACTTTTTTGAAAGATCACTATAAAAGGCGAGGAATGACTGGAGAAAAGGTTACATGAACCACGAATATTCAAGAAATCAATTAAAATTATAACCAGAAATACTCTCAAATCATTCAAGATTAATCCTCAAGCCTACATTACTAAGACATCAATCCAACACTAACCTGTGAAGGAAAGAGAACTTCAATCGGTTGAAGAGGAAACTTTTGAAGAAAAGGGGTCTACATTCCACGAAGGATTGTAGGAAGGTTCAAGTCGAACCAAGTCTTAAGCTTTGGAGGCTTCGTGATCAAATCCAAAGAGCTTGAGCAAGTGAGTTATGTAGTAAAAAGCCGCCCGTGAAGAAGTTGAGTCGTACGGCTTGGTGAGTGATCAAGGCGTCTCGGATCGAGTCCCAAAGGATCAAGTTAGGCGTGTGATCAAGACTTGCATCCTGGACCGTTACCACTTGTAAACCGATCATTACCTGTTGGATTCCTCCGGGGAGTTGGAGAAGAGAGGAGTAGAAGAATTACCCCATCTTGAACCTCTATAAAAATTTCAACGTGTCATTTACATTTCAAGATTTTAATTCTGCATTTTTAATCGCTTATATATCTGATAAATTTGCTATCCATTTGATAATACAAGTACTAAAACCCAAAGACTAAACTCTTACTTAATCAAACTTAAGGGTGTTAAGTCTTCCAGCCGAAAACAAAACCACAGTTGAGTTAATTTAGAGCCAACAAATGAGTTATTCCATCAATAGCTCAATTGAGTCATTTGAGAGACTAACTCTACTTGATTGACTAAATCGACCGTCCATCATGACACAAATTCTGTTTGAAGAATCAACTCGTATATTTAAAAGGACTAAATCGAAAATTTGGTAAGGTTTATTCAACCCCCTTCTAAACCTTACACTTACACCCCTTGGGACCTACAAGTGGTATCGGGAGCGGTTGGTTCATTGAACCCTCCGCATTTGAGTTCTTGAACTAGATCTCCAAACTTTTCAAAGTACGCTTTAGTACTTAAACTCTTGAAACTCTGTTTATCATTAAAAGTTATTATCATGGAAGCAAATTTGACACGCATCCCTATGTTCACTATTGAAGAATTTGATGATTGGAAAATTGGTATGCCAGGCTCATCTATCGGCATTACATGATGAGATGTGGATAGTGATAGAAGATGGGCCTCTGCAAATCTTAAAGGTGAACACAATGCGAAGAGTTGCGGTGAAGGAGAAGATGTTGCTCCCGGACGGTCATGGTTGAAAAACCAAGAAGCGAGTGGACAAATGATGACAGAAAAAGATACAACCTGGACAATGTAGCCAGGACATCCTTTACAAAACTTGGACAAAGCCGTATTCAATAAAGTCAAATCATGCAAAAGCGGCAAAAATCGGGACAAGTTGACATTGATTTGTGAAGGCTCGAGCAAATCAAAGAAAACAAATTATCGGTGGTCAGAGAAAATTTGAGAACTTCAAAATGATCTCGAGGAGAAAAACCTGGATCAACTAGATGCTCGTTCACGAAATCACAAATGAGTTGTCTACACTTGGAAAGGAATATACACAAAAGAAATGTGTATGAAGATCCTAAAGTCTTCGGTGAATGGGAAATGAAGGTCATGTGAGACATTCCATGGACCTATCAAAGACATCCAACCATGAGTTATTCTCGGACCTCAAAGCCCTACGAGTTTGGTGAGAAGAAAAGACCAGGAAGAGACAACCGTGTACCCAAAACAATTTGCTTCTAATTGTTAAAGATGTGAAGAGAGCCGAGGTCAAAGAAGTCATTGACCGGAAGAAATAGCCTAATGGTTAAAAGATTCAACAAGTTCTTTAATAAGAACTACAAGAGAGAAAGGATGAATCTTCCGGAAGACACTCAGCTCCTCCCGAATCAAGGAAGATAGGCCCACCAAGAGAAACGATCATCAAAAAGTTGAGTATCAAAGGGTGACAATCCAAGAATGGAAAGAGTCTGATCAAAGGTTGAATATCTATCTTTGAATCAGAGGACAACCAGGTCAATATGCCATTGATCGTCCATATCCTCGTAGTCAACAAATACGGGGGATGAAGAAGAAAAGAAAGGTCTTGAGAGAAAGAAAGCAAACAAGGAAAAAAAAGCAATGATGGTGCAGAGATCGCCGAAAACCAAGTCAAGAGAGACAATGATTGAGAGAGTGAAGTGACTACTCAAGTGACTCACGAAGAAGAAGCTGCGATGCGCTGATGGCCAAAGAACAAGATCAACTCTGACCAAGAAGATGAGGTACAATCTAACTCAACAAACTTAGACACTAGTGATAGTATTTGTGACACACACACTTCATCACCCACCGATCTTTATGATTCATTAGGCAAAATGATGAAAGATTTTGAATACATTAAATCCTCACACACACTATCAATGAGGAAAACAACCTACTCAAAAGTCAAACTCAAAGTTGACTAAGGAGCCGAGTACTCTAAGTCAAATAAGTGATGAGAATGAAAGTTTAAAAAGTGAAAATGCTAAATTAATAGCGTTGAAATTGTCTGCTATTGAAAAGAGGGAGAATGACCTCAAGAATGTTATTGCCTCATTCACTAAGGCATCTAAATCATTGGATGATCTTATTATGAGTCAAAGAAAATGTGGAGACAAGACAGCTTGTGGATTTAATTCCTCTTGTCTATGTCAAACCTCAAAAGTAATTTTGGAAAAAGGATCTTCAAGTCATGAAGAGTCCGAAAAATCCAAAACTCTAAATGTTGCACACACATTCACTCCAAAGCACAATAACAAGCAAACTGCCTCAAGTTACAAAGGAAAAGGAAAACTAGTTGAGTGTCTTTGAAAGGGCAGTGAGAAAGAGATTCACGAGTCCCTCAGAAACTCCTAACGAAAATACTACAGTAAAAAAGAAGCGGAGCTACCAAAAATCCCGGAAAATCCATAAAAGAAATACATATGATGGGAATGGTAGAAGATATCCAAGCCAAGCCGATTGGAATAATGTGAACTATCGGCATAGACTTATGGAATATAAGCCCAAATGGCAAAGGCCTAGAACTCAAAGCAAAGGCCATTCCAAAAGTACAAGAGCTTTCATCAAAGACACATATGCACCTAGGCACTACACTCAAAGACACCACAATTACCAAGAAAGGCAATTGCTAAAACACATATGCAGCATCTGAAAAAGAGCCAAATTTGTATGAACCTAGAATTCCCAAGCAATTTGCCAGGATTAATTATGATTATGGCGATAGATGGCAACCCCTTAGAGTCAAATCATTTGGCTATAGGTTGGTTGGATCATCTTACAATTCCTAACCCCTCAGGACCCAGCACAAGTATGGGTACCTAAAACTTAATTTCCTTGATTGCGGAGTTCAAGCAATGATGCCAAGGAACCTCGGTACATGGACGGTGGTCACATTCTAGACACATGACAGAAACAAGAAAAAAATCTGTCAAAATTCAAGGAAGTAAAAGGAGCAAAAAGTGATATTTGGAGGAAATGAAGCTCCTGGTGAAATAAGAGGCATTGGATCCATCAAGAGGAATGGATTAGAAATCACAGACGTTGCATATGTTGAAGGACTCAACTTTAACTGCTAAGCATCACCAACTCTCAGACAAAGGTTACAATGTTGGATTCAACATGGGTATATGCCAAATCAAGTATATGGAATCAAATGAAGTTGTCTTTGCAAGGATGTAGACAAGAATATGTATGTCGTGGATTGGTCAATCAACACCCAAAGACCTTTTTGTCTACTAGCAAAAAGCACAAATTTGAATCAAGTTGGTTGTGGCACAAAAAAGTGAGTCACCTGAATTTCAAAACAATTAACAAGGGCGAGCAAGAAGTCATCTTGTGGAAGGACTACTGATCTTCGATATACAAAAAGGAGAGTATATGTGACGCATACGTCGAAGGAAGGAAAACAAATCAAGTCGTCATTCAAAGAAAAGACATGCCCATCTTCAACAAGAATATTGCAGACCGCTTCATATGGATCTATTTGGCCCAGGAACCCCAAAGATAAGTGGAAAAGAAATACACCTTGGTGGTAGTAGATGACTACTCAAGATATACATGGACAATATTCATGTGTAAGAAGAAAGAAACTCTCTACAAAAACTACCGCAGCCGATGAAGAGGATTCAAAACGAGAAGAGTCAAACCATTATCAAAATAAGATCGCAGGCAGAGGAACCGAGTTTGTCAATGGAATAATAACTCAAGATTGTATTGAGAATGGTATTGGTCATGAACTATCGTGAAAGGACTCCACAAGAATGGAGTTGCGAGAAAGAAGGAATGAACCCTTAAAGAAGCGGCAAGGACCATGTTAGTGACGAGTTACCAAAAAGATTTTGGGTCAAGCAATCCACACAGACTTGCTACACCCAAAACAGATGTATGATAAATAGACGGTGACAAAGACTCCCTATGAGATCCGGTCGAAGAAAACCAAATGTTGCATATTTGAGATATTTGGATGTAAATGCTTCATCCACAACAATGGCAAAAGACAACCTAAAGGCTTTTGATGCTAAAGGCGATGAAGGTATCTTCTTAGGATACTCGGTGAAAGCAAAGCCTCTGAATACTCAACAAAAGGACTATGGTTACGAAGAATCCATTCATGTAGTATTCGATGAGCCAAATGTAAATGGAGAAGACATTGAAGAGTCACCGATAAAATCAATCATCCAACAATACAGAAGAGTCCCTATGTTGAAGTCAAGTCGATTATCAATTCAGGAAAGATGAGATTGTTGAATCTCAAAAACAGCTAGAAAATTTGCGATTAAGTGATTCACGAGAGCTGACCCGCAGGCACGTACCGCAAGTCGATCGAATCCGCTAACTCACTCCAACTCGATGTAAGATGGTCGGTAGAGATCATCCACCAGAACTTGTCATTGGAGACATAAGAGAAGGTGTCAAAACAAGATCGAACTCAACAAGAAGCCATGTTCACATGCTTCATCTCATGCAAATAGAACCTAAAAGACGTGTCACAAGCTTTGGACGACACACATTGGATTCAAGCTATGCGAAGAGAAATTGAATCAGTTTGAAAGAAATAAAGTATGGGAATTAGTGCAAAGACCCATACATCAAAATGTTATTGGCACCAAATGGGTGTTCGAAATAAGATGAACGAGGAAGGTTAACTGTGGTAAGAAACAAAGCAAGACTAGTAGCCAAAGGATATTGCCAAGAAGAAGGGATAGATTTTGATGAAACATTTGCCCTCAGAGCAAGATTGGAAGCTATAAAGATGTTTCTTGCCTATCTTTGCTCACAAGGATTTCATTGTATATCGGATGGATGTAAAAAGTGCATTCCTAAATGGTTTATTGGAAGAAGAAGTGTATGTTGAACAACCTCCAGGATTTGAGCAGAAAGACTCTTGGAGATAAGGTATACAAACTCAAGAAAGCTCTATATGGATTGAAACAGGCACCCGTGAGCATGGTATGATACTTTGTCACAATTCCTAACCGAAAATGGATTCACAAAAGGAAAAGTAGATAGAACACTATTCGTAATTCAAGACAAAAGAAAGATATCTTTGCTTGTTCAAATATATGTGGATGACATCATTTTTGGATCTACAAACAAAGAGTCAGTGTGAAAAATTTTCAAACCTCATGCAAAGTAAATTTGAAATGAGCATGATGGGAGAGGCGACATTCTTCCTAGGACTCCAAGTGAAACAATTGAAGGAAGGAACCTTCATAAGTCAAACAAAATACACGAGATTTAATGAAGAAGTTTGGTATGGAGGATAAATCTTCGTAAAAATACCAATGAATACATCGAAAAATGGACATGGATGCAGATGGCAAGCTGTAGATCAAACAAGATACTGAGCACTTATTGGATCATTGCTCTATCTCACAAAGAAGCGGGCGGACATCACCTTTCTTTGTAGGTGTATGTGCAAGATTTCAATCGCTCCAAAAGAGAGCCATATGACAAAGAAATAAGAGAATATTGAGATACTTGAAAGGAAGCCAAGAAGTAGGCCTATGGTATCCAAAGGAAGGTGGATTCAAGCTAATTGGCTATTGATTCGACTATGTTGGATGTAGAGTGGACAGAAGAGCACTTCCAGGCACATGTCAAATGCTAGAAACAGTGATTTCTGGTTTAGCAAGAAGCAAAATTCAATAGCCACCTCTACGGTGAGGCGAAATACATAGGCTGCGAGGTGGTTGTGCCCAAGTCCTATGGATGAGACAAGAATGAGAGACTATGAAGTTGAGGAAAAAGAAATTCCAATCATGTGTGATAACACAAGTGCAATTGCCATTACTCAAAATCTGTGTTGCACTCAAGAACAAAGCATATCGATGTCGATATCACTTCATAAGAGATCATGTTGAAAAGAAGGATATCATCTTGGGATATATCTCAACCGATAAACAATTGGCTGACATCTTCACAAAACCATTATGTGAGTCAAGATTTGAAGAACTCAAACATGAGTTAGGGTTAATTGAGTGAGTGACACTCGAAAAATCAAAGAAAAGAAATGGAACACAAAAAGGAAAAAGAGTGAACTCACAAATCGGCTAAGTAAATCACCAGATCGGAAAACAATTTACACCGAGTCACCGTGATAGGTTAGTCACCAAGAGAATCTGTGAGAAGTAGAGTTAAATCGGCTAAGGGATAAGGTAGTCACTCATGAGCAAAATGACAAAACGCAATGCTTCGTTTTGACTAAGCGGGAATGTTTTAAGGAATACGTCGATAATGATGATGTGTACTGGACATAAAGCCGCACACCAAGCTTATGATTGGATATAAATCTTTGCCGCATTAAATACGAGACATTAAATGCTAAATAGGCGTGCAAAATCTAAGCCGTTGATTTCGATCACATTTCAAAACCACTCGCACGCCCTTTCATAAACCATATTTAAACCATTTTCGTCCGTTTCTCTCTCACACTTCTAAAAGCTGTTCATTTCTTTCTCTCAAAAGCAAAGGCAAAAATTCTCTCTAAACCCTATCTATCTTCAAATCAATTTACGAGTTTTCTTCGATATAATCCTCGAAAAATGGCACCAACTTATGACTTTACCAAGTTAGGAAAGCAAATCCACAATCGCTCTACGGTGGATTTGGGAATGGTGAAACAGTCCGACGACACCCTTTTTGAAGAAAATCGCTGAAAAGTTGGAAACGCGTCGGTGAAACCATTTACTCGACGTTAGAATATCCGATGACATATGTGGAGGAGGTCGCACAATTCTACATGAATCTTTGAGATTCACGATGAAGGAATAAAGTCATCTTTCACTTCGAAAAGCGGTGACTATCTCTCGCGCAAGATTTGGCCGAACATTGCTCACTACCGGCGAGGCGCATCGGATTAACGAAGGCGATGTAAACTTGGGCGATGCTTGGAAGGAAATAGCCAAGCCCGATCAGTCTTTGATAAAATAGTATACCACAAACAAAAACAAGAGAAGGAAGATTATCACAAGTCGTTGGACATAGTTGCCAAATGTATCGACATCAAATTTGGCGGCTTTGACCAAGCTGTCAAAGGCAAAGCTGATTGTAATGGCTGCAATCATCGCAGAAAAAGAAGATAAACTCGGCTGAGTTTTGTCTACGGCAGACTGCCGAACGTGGGAACAAATCCTTCAAGGAAGATGGCTCATTTGGAGGATCCCTAGGATATGGCCTAGTGATTGGCCGGCTAATGGAGGTGAAAGAGTCCCTCTTAGACATGGGAAAGCATTCCATGTTAACAAGAGGATGTTCGTAGAGCAAATCTCTGCAAGCACAAGAGAGCTTACGCCAAGAGAGCGACACAAGTGAGGGGAATCACCACCCCAAAGATACTGTTCTCTCCAACCAAGAAGAAAGTCGCCCTTAGCAATCGCTAAGAAGATCACTGCTCTCCGGCACAAAGAAAACTAAACATGCTCCCCCTGCAGCTGCGGAGTCACTGCCCCCCGGTGTGTCTCCGCCCTGCAGCAATGGTCGAGAAGGACTCCCAAATACCTTCTCCGATCGTCAAAGGAGGAGAATCGAGAAGCCAAGACGGCCACTCCTCGAGAAAAGACACCGGACCCCCGCCACCCAAGACTCGAAGACACCATCTCTCGAACCGAGAAATCCCTCTCGTACAAACTAGGAGACGAAGAAGAATTGTCAAGCACTCCGAGCTTGAGAAACCGGGCCGAGTCGACCACTCACCGAGCGGATATCTGAGAGGCTGGAGAAGTAGAGTCTCCGGATGTAATTGATGAAACAGCCAAGTCTGTCCTGAAAGGCGATCGCAGAGGCAACCAAGACACAAACGTAGTCCACACAAAAAACACAAAAAGAAACCGATAAAGCGGATAGTGATGTGATGATCCTATCTCCACCTTACCCGGACATCCAAAATCGTCTGCGTGAGTGGAGAAATGGAAGTTGAGTCGATCCAGGGAAACAGTTCCAACGGCTGAGTTCATAGAAGAAGAAGAGGAATGTTGAGCTTCCTTCGATCGACCACTGTACTCCCGGATCGGATGAAGACAATCGCACGACATCCTGCGATCTACAAGGACAAGGAGAAAGAAAAGCATGCGAGAGGGAAAGGCGAGAGGCACGTGAGAAGGCCAAAGCATCATCCTATCTCCGCACCCGGAGAAACACACACATCCTCTCCTTGATGTCTTCTCGATGCTGATGAGGATCGGGAAAATGTTTCCGCCACGTAAGAGTTGCAAATGCGGCAAGCATTGCCGCGAATCAAGAATCCTTCACAAGCAAAGACGATGGAGGGACCAGGAGAGTCCTCGAACACACCGAAATTGATCCAATGGGAGTGGTTCACAAATCACCATTGTTATTCTTTGCCACCACTTCCCGGCTCACTCGGAAGAAGGCAATAAGGGACATGGCGATGAAACGGGATAGTGGGGACCCCGGTCGAGCCAACCCCTATTGAAGTGTTTTACCACCCTAATGGCTGAACATTCAATCGAAACAGCCGGGAGTTTGGATACAAGTGACCCTATTCCAGTCACTCACTCGGTGCGCCACCGGTGGAACTCCCACCGCAGGCAAGGTTGGAGGATCTGCGAGATGACTCCACAACGAATCAAGGAGGCGAAGTAGAGAAAATACAAACACAAGAAGAACAGACAAGTTGCCATCAACGGCTCGCATAGCTGAGATCGTCACCGAGTGTGCCAACCGCTCCTCGGCGCTAATGACGCTGCCGAGGCGATCGAGGCACAGATGGAACGGCCACGAGTTAACACTGCGGCGATGAAAGTGCAATCCATGGGGTTGAGACACCAATGGATGCCACCGCGAAGACCCTAAGACAACCGACACTTTGTCGAAAGGGAGGACTAAGGCCTCGCCAAAGAGAGACTGGGGAGGTAATGAAGGCCACGGGAGGTTGAGACTTCCCGGAGGGTAAAGAAGTCGTAGTAGAACATCCCTCCCCGCTATCATCGACCCATCCGAGAAGGAGATAAGCGCACTTCATGATTCCCGGATAATCCCGATGTCACCTTTCTGGGGATCGAAGGCGAAGAAGAAGTCATCCCCCCGTGATGATCTAAAAGACTCACCAAGCGGATGTTCCAAGCACGAGCAAGTCGATCCCAAGACTACTCGTCAAACCTTTAATTTTGATGATGAGCCACCAATGGAAATCTCATCATCGTCGATGACGCCATCGATAAGGCCGAGGACCGCCCACGCAATTGGAAAAATCAACAGACCAACGGTTGTTGAGACAACTGAGGCTCAAGAACCGGGACCACTTCACAACAAAACCCACCAATGAACAGGCGTCCACTGCGCAGCTCCTCAAGGCTCGCAGCAGATCGATTCCCAAAAGAACTTCACACGCACCGCTCTTCATTGAATGCAGATCCCGGTTGGCGGTGATGAATCCTTTGTAGAATCTTTTCCTTTTTCACCGAGATACCTAAACTCCATGAAGAGTCGGAAACGAACAAGCACGCTATCACGACCCGACTCCGTTTTCAATCGAGCACCATTGTTCCACCGATTATGATTTTGACGTTGCATGGCCATCAAATTGCAACGGAAGAATCGGCGGAAGTCCGCGAAGTGTTCAAGGCATTATTCGGCCGAGATTGAACGGATGGAGAGGCATTAGGCCTCTATAGATATGCGGCCGACAACAGAGATGCCAATCTCATGGCGATTTAAGAGGCATAACATACTGATCGATCGAGGAATGGTGGCAACAAGAAGAACAATGCGTGTGGAACAAGTGAGATACTTGAGACATTGTTCAACAAGTCTTTGGTGTGGAGAGTCGAAAATGCCGATGCAAAAACGGCCGAGAGAACATATTGAGCACATGCATGAAGCTCACATTGCTGAGGTTTAAAGGCTGCTGCGTGAGCAAAACAAGAGTGATCTACAGGCGTTTGGAAGAGACCATGAATACAAAATTTAGCCTTCTCATGGCTGAGATGAAGTCGATTTGTGAGAGTCCAACGCTACTCGATCCGATTTCATGCGCATACTCAGCAGCAGACTTCGAACAAAACTCAACTATCGCCAGCTTGACTTCCTCGCTTGCAAGTCTATTTCCAGGCGTTCATCTCTCCTTTGATGATGCCAAAAAGGAGAAGAGGAATACCTAAAGGCGCAAGGGGGATCTCGAAGTTGAAAAGGAAGGAGCATCTGCGAAGGAAAATCACCGAGGAAGTGTTAAAACAAAGAAAGGAAAATCACGAGGGGGAAGGATCAAAAGATATGACCTTGATGATTGCACAAACCCCTCAACAGGTCCTCACACGGTGACATTATCGCACAAACTCCCCCGTGACTCCGCCACTCCAACACTCTGCTTTGTATCTATGGTCAAAAGAGAAAAACAATTGAAGCGGGGATGAAGGAAGTGGAAGAAAGAATGGATGCCCGAGTTATGAACATCTTGAAAGAACACGGAGGCATTCCAAAGAGACAGACACTTATGCCATCTCGGATGTCGGGACAGAGCCACGATCGCTTGATGAATTCAAAACGCTCGAATCTGAGGGATACTTTGCAAATATGTCTATGGCTCAAGCTTGGGACTTGTACTTGGGAAAAGGGTCTCACGTTATGTGAAGAAGGCGACAGTACAGACTACCGGCGCTCTGGCGATCACTCCGCCGGTCACTCACCGAAAGAAGAAGACCCCAAGATATACGCCCGAGGTAGAGGAAGAAGCGATAGTGGAGGAAGAAGCTTGGACCTAGGCCTCTGCCTAAGAATATTGAATACGTAGATCCGGAAAGAAAGGAGGGATCTCTTGAGGGTCAAGCTTGACCAAGTGGCAAATTTGCAAGTGGCTAAAACTAACGTTGAGTATGCAAAAAGAATAGAAGAACAAAACAAGAGACAAACTCGGCTATGGGAGGAGAGACGAGGAAAGAATAAGAAAAGATGAAGTCGCCGGAAGGCATATGAAAAGAAAAAGAAGGCAAGCGGTGACGACGAGAAAAAGAGAAGAAGAGAAGAAGATCTTTGAAACAAGATGAAAGAATGAGACAAATGAAGGAGATGAAGTGTTGTTGTCCAACCCTTCGTGTATTTCACTATGTAAATACATACAATGTAAGTCTTGCATAATAAAGCTATAAATTCTTTATTTTTCCGTAGTGTAGGCAAATATGAACTCGATACACCTTGTAAACAAATTGTGTAAAAGTACAAGAATGATATGATCAATAAAAAGATTGATTCTACGCATACATTCTATGTCAATACACTATCTCAGTATGTATCTTTGTTATTTGCATTTTTGAATGGTTTAAGTTTTGGCATCATCAAAAAGGGGGAAATTGTTAGGAATTTTATTGTTTAGATTTTGATGAATGCCATGTAAAACTTAGAATAGAAAGTTGGCACCCCAATTCTTACTTTGTAAAATGCATTGTAACAATTAGAGCCGACCAAGCCGAGTTAAGTCGACCTACGCCTAACATGCAAGAAGACAATCAAGACGGAAGGAAGACTCTCTGTGTGAGACAATGAGTATGGCAAAGAAGAGTAGACGGAACTCTCTATCAAGAAGCCGTGAGATGCGGCTAAGTGGAGTATCGGTCAAGTCAACTCGAGAAAAGCCAGTCTCAAATTGAAGTGACGGAAGAGTCATCCAATGATTGGAAGGCTGACTCTAAGTCACCTGGGAAAGCAAGGAAACGCAACAAGTCGAGATAATCAGAAAAGATCCGTTGCCGTAAATCAAGAGATTTACTTAAACAAGTAATATCTCCATACCACCTTTCTCGAGTGCTCACCCGAGCGTGCAAAAGGAATGAACCAATGGGAAGCACTACACCGTGTCGAACTCGAAAAGGTGAAAGAACAATTCATACGAGGAAATGGCAATTCCAAGGATCGCAACAAGACAAGCCAACGACGCAAGTGACTTTCAAAAATAAGCTATCTCTTCAACGGGCAAATTTTTGAAAGATCACTATAAAAGGCCGAGGAATGACTGCGAGAGAAGGTTACCTCAACCACGAACATTCAAGAAATCAATTAAAATTATAACCAGAAATACTCTCAAATCATTCAAGATTTATCCTCAAGCTACATTACGAAGTACATCAATCCAACACTAACCTGTGAAGGAAAGAGAACTTCAATCAGTTGAAGAGGAAACTTTTGAAGAAAAGGGGTCTACATTCCACGAAGGATTGTAGGAAGGTTCAAGGTCGAACCAAGTCTTAAGCTTTTGGAGGGCTTCGTGATCAAATCCAAAGAGCTTGAGCAAGTGAGTTTGTCTAGCAAGGCAAATTACTGTGAAGAAGCCGAGTCGTCGAGAAGCCACCGAGTGATCAAGGCGTCTCAGGCATCGAGTCCCAAAGGATCAAGTTAGCTGTGTGATCAAGACTTGCATCCGGGATGTTACCACTTTGTAAACTGATCATTACCTAGTGGATTCCTCCAGGGAGTTGGAGAAGAGAGGAGAAGAATTACCCCATCTTCGAACCTCTATAAAAATTTCACTGTGTCATTTACATTTCAGCATTTTAATTCCTGCATTTTTAACTGCTTATATATGCTGATAAATTTGCTATCCATTTGATAATACAAGTACTAAACCCAGCACTAAACTCTTACTTAATCAAACTTAAGGGTGTTAAGTCTTCCGCTGAAAACAAAACCACAGTTGAGTTAATTTAGAGTCAACAACTGAGTTATTCCATCAACAACTCAGTTGAGTCTGTTGAGAGACTAACTCTACTGATTGACTAAATCGACTGTCCATCAAGGACACAACTGTGAAGAATCAACTCTGTATATTTAAAAGGACTAAATCGAAAATTTGGTAAGGTTTATTCAACCCCCCCTTCTAAACCTTACACTTACACCCCTTGGGACCTACATAATGGATGTACAAAAATTCGTGAAGAAATAATTATACATCTCAAGAAATTGACAAAGAAAAACAAAGAAAGAATTGAGAAGAAAAGAGAAGGAATTCTCTCTGTGTCCAGACAAGAAGTGCCTCCAATTGTCGTCCCGAACCCTAGCTCTGTGTCTCTTGCCTTGCTTGTGCTCAAAATAATGTCCGACCCCTGTCCCGTACGCGAGTTCTTGTATTTATAAGCTCGAAAACCTGAAAAATCCGTCCAAAAAGCCCAAAGAATGACAGGCCCTAGTTCAGCCCTGTTTTAGTCATGTTTCAGCCGGGCCGCGCGCTGCGGCGCTGGAAGACACGCGCAACAGCGCGCGCTGCACATCATCCCTGCTGCACGATGTGCGCTGCAAAGATCAAGCGTCCGCTTCTTTATGTGGCGCTTGGCCGCCGCTTGTTGCTTCTTTGTTCTCTCACACGTTGGCGCTATGCAGCCTGCTGAAGTGGCGGCGCTGCAGCGCGCGCCATCGCCGTCCCTGGCCGTCTTTGGTCTCGTCTTACTCGCTTGCTCACCGTCCCTCATCGCGCCGCAGCGCGCCATGCCCTGCTCCGTTGTACCAATTTCGACCCCCGCATCAGATCGGGCGGGGTTTTAGCATCAGACGGCGCTGCTCGTCTTGCTCGATATTTTTCCGCTTTTCAACTTCTAAAATGCGATTTTAATCGTCCAAACACATTTTTCACCATTTTTTGCTCAATTTCGGCTATCAAGATTAGTCTCAAACCTCGAACAACACCAAATGACATAAACTCGACTCAAACGACACTAAAATACCCGAAAACAACGCAAAATCCTAGTCTCGAGCACTCAATACATTGGTATAAAACCAACTTAACAAATACCCCCAAACTTAGACGTTTGCTTGTCCTCAAGCAATTACAGACTCTAAAAATCAACAAATATGAAGGAAGCAAAAACAAAGACAACGGAGACTCAAATAGATTAACCGCAAAATTCACAACCAAACTCATTCGTCAAATTTTGTTTCACTATCAATCAAGCACGTATTTTCACAATGTGATCATGAAGGTGGACTATTCATGTCAACCCGTTTTCATTATCCGAGATAGATTCACGCAATCAAGTGTTTTCAAAATGATCCACGTTTTGAATATAGAGATGAGATGCTTAGGACTCCATAGGCTTGTCTTTCACACTAATCTCCACTAATGTAGGCTAATGTAACACAATGATCAATATGACTTTTAAAGCCTGTAATGTGGGCTTAGGGTAAGGTAGGAAAATATGGGATTAAGTGGCTCAAATCACCCAAACACACAATTATCACTTTTAATCAACACTACCCTTCACTTTTTGACATCCTCAATGTTTATGAACCTTCAATCCGATTTTTCTCATATTTTTTTGATTCTCTTTTTTTTATTTTTTCTAACCCCCAAACTTATTCTTTTGCATACATGGGGTTTCATATTTTCTTTTCTCAGACAACTTCATTCAATTAAATACATACCCTTCTCATTATACCCTCCTCAACCTTCAACATTTTTCTATACTTTGTGTGTATGAGTGATGGGTAATTAGGATTTTCACATTTAGACTATGGGTATTAGATTGGTTGCCGAAGAAACGGGTTTATACGGCTCAAAGGGGGACACTAGGGAAAATATAATACAAAGGTAGGCATTTTAGGCTCTAGCTTGTTCAAAGATGGCCTAAATCACTTCCTCAATGTTACTTCGCCTAGTATTTCGCCTCGACTAGTGATAAGACAAGTTCTAGAATCCGGTGGGATCATACAAGAAACACTCAACTGCATAAATCATCCCCAAATAAATCAACAGAGTTAAGCACATAGATGGAATTAATGGGAAGAAGATTATATCAGAGTTCAAACACATGCTCTTTTGACCGTTCAACTCATATTCAACAAATTCACTTAGTCATGCAGTTTCACAGTTTTACCGACGCCCCGACTCGACTCTAGACTCCTTTTTTCGGTTTTTTTTATGACTCAAGACTCGACTCGAAGAATAAATACAGACTGCACCCCCCAAACCTAAATGACATTGTCCCCAATGGAGAGGTGGGAAAAAAGGACTGTCTGGTAGCGAGGAGCGAAGACTCCTTAAGTCATGTGGTATTACTACGTGTAGGAAGTGTCTCGTATAAGCTCACTCGTATCCTAGCACACAAGCCCGTGGGTGTTGTATGCCTCCGAGGTGTGGTTTGTTCTTCCCATTCTCCCCTAAGGTCCCTCTTTGGTTTCGCATTTTTGCAACCTAGCAAGGTAGACAAGAAAACAAAACTCGTGGAACCAAGTAATTCGGTTATGGGTGAGAAATCGAAAATCAAAGCATATACATAATGCACCCAAGTAGAAAATATAGTGCCATGTCAAAAAGATAAGCATAGATATGCAAGATAGCACTAAACAATGTGAAATTGTCATTGGGGCATTTTATCAAACACCTCATATGCATGAATTTGGGCAAAGATAGTGAATGCAATTGATAACTCAATTCAATACCAAGCCTAAGTCTAACATGATCAACCAATCCACAAACCACAATCAACAACAATTATCCTAGCACTTCTACAATCCAATCATGCCAAAAATCACAAGAAGGGGAAAATCACGGGGTGGGATGTGATGCAACTTACTACTCCTAAGAATGCAAAAAATTCAGAAAAAACAAAAACAATCGCTAAACTAAATTAAAACTAAGAAAGCAATAAAAGGGGCTTGGGTTGCCTCCCAAGAAGCGCTAATTTACGATCTTGACGGTATGTCGATTATCCTCAAGTTGGGGCTCTAATAGGCATGTTATCCACATTGCCCTTAGAAACTTCCCAACCTCCGATGTCTTTAGCTATATTCCCAACCATCTGCTTACCATCCTTTAATTCAAATTTTAGCTTTGTTGGTTGGATGGATGGTGAATACGGCTTTCTCCCGATTTACCCGCAATGTTAGCTCCCCGTTTCTACATCGATCAAAGCCCGTCTTGCTTTGTAGCTAAAAACGGTCGCCCAAAAATGATAGGTATTTTCTTCTCCTCATTTCGTCCAACACTACAAAATCCACTGGAAAAAGAAATTTATTAATTCTTACCAACACGTCCTCAATGATTCCCCACGGATAGGCGATGGATCGATCAAAAACCGCAAAGTGATGTTGGACATCTTCACCTCCCGAGCCCATACTTCGTCACATCGAGAAAGAGATATAAGATTCACACCGGATCCAAGATCACAAAGTGGTTTCTCAAAGAAAACTCCTCCAATAGTACAAGGAATAGTAAAACTCCCTGGATCCTTCATTTTAAAGAGGTAGTTTACTTTGCACTATTGCACTACACTACTCCTCGGATAGACAGTTTCAAAATCTTCCAACTTCATTTTCTTGGATTCCACTGGTTTCGCATAAATAGGTGATTCTTCTAGGGGCAGGCTGAATTTTTGCTTTTTTCACATAAATTGCATTGCGAGTGCTCTCTCGGATTAACCTCTCAGTATCACTTGGGAACTTTCCTTCTCGCAATGAATTCACACTACAAGCCAATCGACCCATTTGTGTCTCGATCGACCTAATGTGCGTCTCCACTGTGCTCACTTGGTATTCGGACCATCAATCGTGCCTCACTCCTATTCATTCGATTCTGGTCTCTCCGATCAATGAGCCGAGCATCTCTTTAAGCGACTGTTCTTTTCATCTCCGAGTGCATTGGTGTGAAGCCTCGATTTTTCCGAACATATAATTGATTCTTATTGTCGTCTATGTATTTGATCGACTATTTTACCGCGTCACTTTGACGGGTAATTATCATTAATATATATTTTGTATTTTATTTCATTTTATTTAATTACTTATGATCATGATCATTCATTACTTCTATTTCACATTTATGATCACTTGATTGATCATTATTACTATTTTTGTATTTATTAGTCACCTTAGAATTTTAAGAGACTATTTATTTTAGAGACTTTTACCTTATAGAATTAAGAATTTGATTTAGTATAAGTATATTGCTTAAATATATTTATCACGACGCTTGTGGACTGTGTGTGAATTCATGCATCATACTCACGTGTTTTCATATAATCGTTTTTTTGCATTAACTATATATCGCCACACTTGCACACGATCACCCCATCCACCGAGATTTATGTCTTATCCCCACCGTTTTCTAACCTTTAGATGAGGACTTCGTTGAAGATCTTTGAACCGACTACGGATTAAGCCCTTGTACTCCGCTTGTTGGATTTACTATCTTTTGTTGTTGATGTCATTTGGACTTGTTACAATTATTTGATGTTGGACTTACTACTTCTATTATTGTTGGACTCTTTTCTTGTGTTTGTTGTTGGACTCTTGTATTTGTTTTCATTCCGGTTTTAAATGGCGAAGGTTGTAGGATCCTTTGACTTTTAAGTTGTTATCTTTAGATCATATCGGGGATGTAATTTGGATTATGGATATTGTGGATCGTAAGTTGTAATTTGTATTTGTTCTTTATTCCGCTTTTTGACTCTATTTCATTGGGTTCTTGATGATATTAAATCAGATCATGTTTGGTTATTTGTATTTAAGTTGTGGATCATCGTTGCGTCCCGTTTGGGGCGTGACGATTAGAGTGGTATCGAGCTCGGATAGTAAGATGGAAACTTACGCCCGAGCTAACCCAGGATAGGACCCTTGGTCCGTGTTGGGTAATCTGCGACTTGACTCATTAAGTGTGAAATCGATTTCAAATTGGCATAGAACCGCCTTATTGATGTTTGAACTAAGTTAGAACGCATATTTTGAGGTTCCATAGTCATACTTGTCTCGACTTAGTTGATTACGGGTGACTTTCTTTGTTCATTCTTTCCTTATTCTCTTCTTATCTTTCCTCTACCTTTGCCTCGATCCGCCTTAGTTTTGTTTGATCGGGATGGAGTCGCGCCACCTTCTTGGTGGGACGTTTTTCATGCCGTGCCGAGTGGGAGTACTACCGAGCACGATGATTCACCGCACCGGGAGAGTGATCGGCGACCTCGAGCTATCAGGAGCGCCCGGTATGTGAGGGACCTAACACGGCGCTTGACAAGGAGCCAAGATGAAAAGAGTGAGTTGACCACTATCATTAAGGACCGCGACAACACCATACGGCGCGGGAGGATCGGATCTGAGAATATTCGTGAGCGCTGGATAATGTGCAAGAGAAAATGAAGAGGGCAAGTGACGGCGCGAAAATGGGAGATTGACGCCCGCCTATCTCGCGACACCGTTGAGCACTTGGAGAGACCCTCATCAAGCGGATGACAAAGTGATAGAGGACCTTACACGGCCCCTAGCTCGAGAGACGCCGCTACGGAGGCTGCGGATACTAATGCACAACCATTGCCACCACCCGAGGTGGAGCCCATACCCGACCCGAGGAGGACCCGGGAGGATCCCGAGGAGGATCGGTCGAGGTCGGAGAGCTCGAGGCACTTGAGGCTACGCCACTTGATGATGCACGATTCGAGCATTTGCACTAGCCGGACGGAGGCTCCGGAGGCAACAGACGTGGTGGAAGGTGCGCTTCTAGTATCGAACCACTACGCTAAAATATTGTTCGACCCTGGATCAACGCATTCATTTGTTGCACCGCATTTTGTACACAAACCGCATGCATGCGTGGAACATATGCCTATATATCTAGAAGTGTCAACTCCTATGGGCGCAAGTCGAAAAAGATATTATCTATAATGCATGCGAAGTTAAGATTGATGAGATAAATTTTCCTTCCAATTTGATCTATTACCTATATCCGAATACGACGTGATATTGGGAATGAATCTGGTTGTCTCAGCACACCATGCACAAATGGACTGCCATAACAAGTCCATTAAGCTATGTGAACCCTAAAGCCCAAAGTGGAAATTTTGGGAAGGGCACGAGTTAAGATTGCCCCAATTATTTCAAAGAATGAAATCGAGGAAGCGATCACAAGAGGGGCACAAGGGTACTTGGCGTTTGTAATCAACAAACCCAAGGTTGAGACACAAATCAACCAAGTACCTATAGTATCGGAATATACTGATGTATTTCCACAAGAACTCACCACTGTCCCTCCGGATAGGGAAGTCGAGTTCACCATCGAGTGTTACCGGACGCCCCGATCGCTAGAACACCGTATAGAATGGCTCCTCTTGAGTTACAAGAGTTGAAAATGCAATTACTGTAAACTGATGGATGTGGGATTTATCCGACCGAATACGTCTCCATGGGGAGCACTGTCTTTTTTGTCAAAAGAAAGATGGCACCTTAAGACTATGTATAGATTATCGTGGTCTTAATAGCGTGACCATCAAGAACAAATATCCCCTCCCGAGGATAGACGAACTGTTTGATCAACTTCAAGGAGCGATAGTGTACTCGAAGTTTGACTTACAGCAAGGATATTATCACTGAAAATCCACGAAGTAGACATTTCCAAACGCATTTCAATCCCGATATGGACACTACAAGTTTGTAGTGATGCCTTTCGATCCACGAATGCACCAAAGCAGCATTTATGGATCGATGCATCAAGTCTTTCAATCTTATATGGATCAATTCGTAGTGATATTCATTGATGACATACTCGTATACTCTAAGTCTAGAGAAGAGCACGAACGTCATCCGAAAATTGTTTTGGAGACACTACAAGAGCATAAGTTGTATGCCAAATTCAAAGCAAGTGCAAATTTTGGCTTAGTGAAGTCGCGTTCTTGGGACACATAGTATCCGCACCGGGATCGCCGTAGATCATTCGAAGGTGCGACAAAGGTTGAATGGAAACAACCCGAGTCAGAATCGAAATCGAGTTTTCTAGGACTAGTGGATATTATCAAATATTTATCCAGGACTTCTCTAAGATAGCCGGACCGCTCACTCGACTAACCCGAGAAGCAAGTCAAGTTTGAGTGGAATGACAAGTCGAAGCTAGTTTCCAAGAGTTGAAGAAACGACTTACTACGGCTCGATCTTAGCCCTTCCAAAGGGAAATGAAAAACTTAAATGCGTCTATAGTGATGCATCAAATGAAGGACTAGGAGCAAAGTGCTCATGCGGGAAGGAAAAGTCATCGCTTATGCATCACGAAAGCTCAAGCCGTATGAAGCCAATTATCCAACGCATGACTCGGAATTGGCGCGATAGTGTTCGCGTTGAAGAAATGGAGACACTATCTCTACAGAGCAAAATTCACGGTTTTCACGGATCATAAGAGCTTGAAGTATCTATTCTCCCGATGGATCTCAATGCGAGGCAACAGAGATGGATGGAGTTGATTGAGGACTATCACTTTGATATTCAATACCATCCCGGAAAGCTAACATAGTAGCCGACGCTTTGAGCGAAAGGGAGCTTAGCGGACTTATGATTCGAGAGTGGGAATCATTAGAAGAGTGAGCGATTGGAATCGACGAGAACCAATACTCGATTTCATGTGCTAATATTTCGGTTAAACCCGATCTACTAAATGGGATCAAGGAAGCACAAGAGAAAGATGCACATCTTCAGAAACTGAAAGAGAAGATACTTAAAGGAGAAAGATCAGAATTCTCGGTACATAAAGGTTATCGATTTCGAATCGAGTTTGTGTACCGAGTGATGAGCGATTAGGAATAGAATCCTTGCGAAGCACACCGTTCAAAATACACTATACATCCTGGAGGAAACAAGATGTATAAGGATTTGAAACGGAGTTATTGGCGGGTAAACATGAAGAACCAGGTAGCGAGTTCGTTGCGAGATGTTTGACTTGTCAACGAGTAAAAGTAGAACACCAACGACCATCCGGTTTACTACAACCGTTGAGAATTCAGTGGAAATGGGAACACATAACGATGGACTTCGTGACGGATCTTCCAAGGACTAGAGGATGCCATGATGCTATTTGGGTAGTCGTGAGACCGACTCACGAAATCGCACACTTTTAACCATCAAGAAAACGATAGCTCGCAAAACTTGCACGACTTATATCCGAAAAATCATTCGATTGCATGGAGTACCATCGACATAGTATCCGACAGAGACCCGAGGTTTGTCTCCAGATTTTGGAAGTTCTTGCACGAGGAATTGGGTACCTCGCTAAGTTTCAAAGACAACAAAGACATCCACAAACCGATGGATACCGAGCGAACAATTCAAACCCTTGAAGATATCTGCGAACCCGCACATTGGACTTTCAAGGAAGTTGGGATTCGCACTTACCATTAGCCGAGTTCGCCTACAATAACAGCTTATCGTCGCCACGATTGGGATGGCACCCTACGAGGCATTATATGGGCGAAAATGTAGATCCCCACTACACTGGGAGATTGATGACCAATGGACTCCGAAGAGAAAGCGAAAGTCGTCCTCGATCCCAAAGGTCAACTTAGTTCGGAGGCCATGGAGAAGGTCAAGCTGATCAAGGAGCGGATTCGCATAGCTCGGAGCCGCCAAAAGAGTTACGCGGACAAGAGAAGAAAGGATTTGGAATTTGAAGTCGGAGATGAAGTATTTCTCGAAATCTCACCACGGAAAGGGTTGATCAATCCGATGAAAGGAGGCAAGTTGAGTCTGAGATATGTTGGACCTTACAAGATTTTTACAGAGAATCGGAAAATTAGCCTACCGACTCGAGTTACCAAAGACCATATGCGGGAATGCACGATGTATTCTACGACGAGATTGAAGAAGTATCAACCGGATCCCAAACATATCATCACTGTGATACTCCTCCTCTAATGGAAAATCTATCCTACACCGAGAGGCCGATCCGGATCATTGATTAGCGAGATACGCGCGATTGCGTAAGAGAGAGTCCGATTGTTAAAGTGGTGTGGCGAAACCACAACCGAGACGAAGACGCAACGTGGGAGATGGAAGAAGACATGAGAAATCAATATCCGAACTATTAAAGAGAATTTGGGGACCAAATTCTTTTAAGGAGGGAGGATGTGAAGCCCCGATTTTTCCGAACATATAATTGATTCTTATTGTCGTCTATGTATTTGATCGACTATTTTACCGCGTCACTTTGACGGGTAATTATCATTAATATATATTTTGTATTTTATTTCATTTTATTTAATTACTTATGATCATGATCATTCATTACTTCTATTTCACATTTATGATCACTTGATTGATCATTATTACTATTTTTTAAGAGACTATTTATTTTAGAGACTTTTACCTTATAGAATTAAGAATTCGATTTAGTATAAGTATATTACTTAAATATATTTATCACGACGCTTGTGGATGTGTGTGAATTCATGCATCATACTCACGTGTTTTCATATAATAATAGTTTTTTTCGCATTAACTATATATCGCCACACTTGCACACGATCACCCCATCCACTGAGATTTATGTCTCATCCCCACCTATTTTCTAACCTTTAGATGAGGACTTCGTTGAAGATCTTTGAACCGACTACGTATTGAGCCCTTGTACTCCGTTTGTTGGATTTACTATCTTTTTGTTGTTGATGTCATTGGACTTGTTACTATTATTTCTTTGTTGGGCTTACTACTTCTTGTTGTTGTTGTTGGACTCTTTTCTTGTGTTTGTTGTTGGACTCTTGTATTTGTTTTCATTCCGGTTTGTAAATCGGAAGGCGTAGGACCCTTTGACTTTTAAGTTGTTATCTTTAGATCATATCGGGGATGTAATTTGGATTATGGATATTGCGGATTTGTAAGTTGTAATTTGTATTTGTTCTTTATTCTGCTTGCTATTTGACTCTGTTTCATTGTGTTCTCGATGATATTCGCCTAGACTATTTGGTTATTTGTATTTAAGTTGTGGATCGTCGCCGCATCCCGTTTGGGCGTGACAATTGGAACTAGATGGGTTTGGATAACCCTGAGGTGGATTCAATACATTCTTTGTTCTTTATAAGAGAGATTCTCATGATTGCGAAGTCCTGGGTGGTAGTGAGTTGGTAATTGATTACCCCCGTTATTAAAATCCTGGTTATTCACATAATTGACTTGCTCGGCCTCGTGAGTGGCGGTTGCATGAACGGCGGGTGGAAGTGTGGCTTCTTTGTGGTGTCTTTGCCGATTCATGATTGCCAATTGCTTTGTCGGACTCGAGATTTGAGCGCCAAAGTGACATTGTATCAAGCTCAAGAACACCGCAATCGGCTTTGGCGTTGATCTCTTGGAGGGCCATTGATAGCTGTTTGTGGCCATTTCTTCAAGTAAAGTAATGCCTCGATCGGTGTTTTAGCCATCAATTTACCTCCCGATGTCGCATCTAGTATCGTCCTCGTATTCCCAATAAGCCCATTGTAAAAATATCAACTGCATTGCCCGTCTGCATAGCCATGTTGTGGGCATCTTCGCAATGGATCTTTAAATCGCTCCGAAGCTTCGTATAACGGCTCAAAATCAATCTGTTGGAATTGGGCTATCTCGCTCTTGGTGAGTGTCTTCTTTGGGAGGGAAAAATTTTGCTAAGAATTTTTGAGTCGGATCATCCCACTCGTAATACTCCCCCCCAGGGGCAAACGTCTGTAACCATCGCATGCGGCCTTATCCGGAGTGAAAACGGGAAAAGCGTCAATCTAATGGCCTCATCTGTCACACCATTCATCTTGATGGTGTCACAAATTTCCAAGAATGTGGCGGATGTGTATTCGGATCATCCACTGGACTCCCCCAACTGATTCTCATTGAACTATGCTTATGAGGCCCAGTTTCAATTCGAAATTATTCGCATTTATGGGCTAGCGCACACCGAGTAGTTACGGTTCACGGTCGGTAGAAAGTAATCCGGATTTCCCTTTCTCGTGCCTCGAGGCTATGGTGGCACATTCACGATCCGATTTCCGTTATTCTCATTGTCCCCCGCCTTCTACCATTACTCGATTCTGTGCTCGCTTTGCTACTTTAATTGCTCAAGTGTCCTTTCAATCTTTGGATCAAAAGGAAGCAAATTAGTATTTTCTTAATCTCGCATAAACAAATAAATCAATGAGAATTACGAAATTATAATTCATAACCTAGTCTAGATTAGTATTAAGACTACTTGGTAATAATATTAGTTTAAAATAAGATAAAACAATCCCCTGACAATCAGCGCCAAAACTTGATCGCGAAATTCTTACAAGCGTACGATTGTCAAGTTTTAGTATAGGTTTTGAAAGTAGGGTTATCGTCTCCACAGGATTGTTATCAAATTTTATACTAAGTACTATAATTAAAATAGCTTAATTCTATCTAGAAATCGAAAAGAGATGAGAAATTATTAAACTAAAAAGAAAACTAAAATTAAACTAAGAATTGGTTCGCACAAATTATCAAACACGTTGAATATGAATTCTAGAGGTTGATTTTACCTAGTTATCCCCATGTTTTCAATCCAGTTTATCAATCGAAGTTATTAATCTATAAACCAATATTCCCACCGTTTATCACTTCCTCTCTCGAGTGCCAAGTGATTCTAGGTTCCAATTTACGATTTCGATATCTCTATAAAAATCATAAATTAAACCCTAATATGCTCAATGAATATTCTATCACAAAGCTTCAAAAGATTCATAAACCTCTCGGTTCTATGAAACCCTCGCCAGTGCTATTCTATGGCCAGGGCGCTCAATTACCTCTCTCGAGTGTCAAATTAAACACGCCAAACAATCTAAACTATTGATCGATAATCCGGATGCAATCAAATCAAATAGCACAAATAGATTAAATAATATGCGAATTTCATAAATCGAAATCAAAACATAGGTTCAAACGTAAGTTACATCAATCCTAGAAAGATGGGTTTAGCTCATAATGGATGTACAAAAGTTCATGAAGAATTAATTATACATCTCAAGAAATCGCAAAGAAAAACAAAGAAAGAATTGAGAAGAAAATAGAAGGAATTCTCTCTGTGTCCGGACAAGTGTCTCCAATTGTCGCCCCGAAACCCTAGCTCTGTGTCTCTTGCCTTGCGTTGTGCTCAAAATAATGTCCGACCCTGTCCCATACATGAGTTCTTGTATTTATAAGCTCGAAAACCTCGAAAAATCCGTCCCAAAGAGCCCAAAGAATGACAGCCCACGTTCACCCTGTTTTAGTCATGTTGATCGGCCTTGTTACAGGGCTGAAGACGCAGCATAGCAATGCAAGACGCACATCATCCCTGTTGCGACGACGTGCGCTGCAACATCGCCCGTTCTTTGCCGCTGCTATCTGCTGCTTATTACTGCTTCTTTTTCTCTGTCCGTTACGTTGGCGCCCCGTGCTGAAGTGGCGCGCTGCGCCCATCGCCGCCTTCCTGCTTACTTGGTCTCTCGCTGCTGCTGCTCACCGTCCCTCATCGCGGCTGCAAAGACGCCGAATAGCCAGCGGCCCATGCCTGCTCCGCATTTACCAATTTCGATCCCGCATCTGCGACGCTGGGGTTTTAAGCTGACTATGGCGCTCGTCTTGCTCAATATTTTTCCGCTTTTTAACTTCTAAAATGCGATTTTAATCATCCAAACACGTTTTCCACCATTTTTGCTCAATTTCGCTATCAAGATCAGTCCGAACCTCGAATGACACCAAATGACTTAAACTCGACTCAAACGACACTAAAATACCCAAAAATAATGCAAAATCCTAGTCTAGAGCACTCAATACATTGGTATAAAACCAACTTAACACCTGCACTTCGGCATTGATGTAAAATTGGGCGACCTCCTCAACGTCGTCATTTGATATTCCATGGTGAGGAATGGTTTCATCCGGTTTCTCGATCTTATCCGCTATCTTCTTCACAAGGGTTTCATCGAACCCTGCTTTATCATCCTCTCAAAATCCACGTTGATCCGTGTGGATTTGCTTTGCGACTTAGCGAAATCATGTGTTGTGCCATTTTTAGTGAGTTTTACCGAATGAGATCCGTAAACCGACTTGAGAATTAGTAGGGTTTTTGAGAGAAAAGCTTGCTTTCTTTTACTCGGGAAGATGAACAGTTTTTAGGAAAAAATGAGAGAGAAAATCGAACGATTGAGTATATAAGGGTTATGAGAGGACGTATTTTTGGTTTTTGAATTTTGATCAAGATCAACGGCTCAGATTTTGCACGTCACATTGCATTTAATTTCTCGCATTTAATGCGGCAGCATTTATATCCAATCATATGCTTATTGTGCAGCTTTTGACTGTACCCGTCATTATTACGCTGACGTCATCCTTAAAAACATTCCCGCTCATTAAAAACGAATGCGTTTTTGTCACTTAGCTCATAAATGACTCAGCTTACTCCTTAAATGACTCAACTTTTCTTCTCTCTATTCGAATAGTGTCTCAGCTGTCAGCCAACTCGATACAGCTGACTTTCCGATACGGCTGATTCACTTAGCTGATTCATGAGATTTGCTCTGTTTTCATCTTTTCATGTTTCCTTTCTTCTCATTGAGTCTTCTGAGTGTCAACTCAGCTCATTTAGCCCTAGCTCATGCTTAAGCTCTTCAAATCTTGATTCACATCGGGGTTTGGTGAATATGTCAGCTAACTGTTTATCAGTTGAGATATATTCCAAAGTGATGTCTTTCTTTTTGACATGATCTCTTATAAAATGATATCTGACATCAATGTGCTTTGTTCTCGAATGCAACACAGGATTCTGAGTGATTGCAATAGCACTTGTGTTATCACACATAATTGGAATCTCTTTTTCTTCAATTTCATAATCTCTTAGTTGTTGTCTCATCCATAAGACTTGGGCACAACAGTTTGCCAGCGGCTATGTACTCTTGCCACCGTGGATGTGCTATTGAGTTTTGCTTCTTGCTAAACCAGGAAACCAATCTGTTCCAAGCATCGACATGTGCCTGAAGTACTTTTCTCCCAACTCTACATCCAACATAGTCGAGTCCGAATAACCAGAAAGCTTGAATCCACCTTCCTTTGGATACCATAAGCCAACTTCTTGGCATCCCTTCAAATATTTTAGGATTCTCTTAGTTAGCGGTCATGTGACTTTCCTTCTGAGCGATTGGAATCTTGCACATACTCCTACTGCAAAGGTGATGTCCGGCACCGCTATCATTAAATAGCAGCGATGATCCAATAAGTGCTCAGTATCTTGTATGATCCACAGGCTTGCCATCCGCATCCATGTCCATCTTGACCGATGTATTCATTGGTATTTTTACGAAGATTTCTCTTCCATACAAAATTTCTTCATTAAATCTCTGGTTTTACTTTGTTTGACTTATAAAAGTTGCATCCTTCAATTGTTAACTTAAAGTCCTAAGAAGAATGTCGCTCTCCCATCATGCTCATTTCAAATTTGTCTTGCATGAGGTTTGAGAATTTATCACACATGACTCTTTGTTTGTGGATCCGAAAATGATGTCATCCACATATATTTGAACAAGCAATATACTCTCCCCATCTTGAATTAAGAAGAGTGTTCTGTCCACTTTGCCTTTGGTGAATCCATTATCTCATCGAAAATTGAGATAATGTATCATACCATGCTCTAGGTGCTTGTTTCAATCCATATAGAGCTTTCTTGAGCTTGTACACCTTATCTCCAAGAGTCTTCTGCTCAAAGCCTGGAGGTTGCTCAACATAGACTTCTTTCTTCTAATGTACCCATTTAACAATGCACTTTTCACATCCATTTGATATACAAAGAAAGTTCTTGTGTGGTGCGGATAGGCAAGAAACATCCTTATTGCTTCTAATCTAGCAACAGAGCAAATGTTTCATCAAAATATATTCCCTCTTCTTGGCAATACCCTTTGGCTACCAATCTTGCTTTGTTTCTTACCACAGATCCTTCCTCATTCATCTTGTTTTCAAAACCCATTTTGTGCCAATAATATTTTGATGGGTTGGTCTTTGCACTGTTCCCATACCTTGTTCATTTCAAACTGATTGACTCTTCTTGCATGGCTTGAATCCAATGTGTGTCATCCAATGCTTGGGACACATCTTTTGGCTCTATTTGGGAAATAAAACAAGTGAACATTGTTTTTTCTTGTGAGCTCGGATCTGGTTCTTACACCATCTCTCACATCTCCAATGACTAGTTACGTGGATGGTCTCTCGGCCATCTCACATCGAGGTTGAAGTAAATCGGCTGGTTCGGCCGTTTTGCGGTTGTGTTGTCTTGAGAAGCTCCTTCATCATCATTCACCATTTTCCGGTATTTTGAGATTCAACTATCTCATCTTCATCTTGGTTGATTGCTCTTGCTTGACTTCAACATAAGGACTTTTCTCGCATAGTTGGTTGATTCGACTTATCAACTAACTCTTCAATATCTTCTCCATTCACATTAGGTTCATCAAAACCATATGAATAGACTCTTCGTGACCATAGTTCTCTTGTTCAATACCATATAGGCTTTGCTTTCACCGAGTATCCCAAAAGGATACCTTCATCGACTTTTAGCATCAAAAGCCTTTAGGTTGTCCTTGCTATTGTTGTGGATGAAGCATTTATATCCAAATATTCTCAAGTACCCAACATTTGGCTTTCTCCCCGTCCCGCATTTCATAGGAGTCTTTGTCATCCGTCATTTATCATGCATCTATTTTGAGTATAGCATGCGGTGTTGATAGCTTCACCAAAATCTTTTAGGCGATCCATCTTGACTAACATGGTCCTTGCGGCTTCCTTGAGAGTTATGTTCCTTCTTTCAAATACTCCATTCTCATTTGGAGTTCTTGTCTGCGATAACTCATGAGCAATACCATTTTCAACACAAGATCGAGTTATTATCCCATTGACAAACTCGGTCCCTCTATCGATCTTATCTTTATAATGGTTTGCTCTTTTCATTTTGGACTCTTTTCATCACCGAGGTAGTTTAAGGTTTCTTTCTTTTTGCACATAAAGATTGTCCATGTGTATCTTGAATAATCATCCACCACCACTAAAGTGTATTTCTTTCCACTTATACTCTTGGCTGGTTCAACAGGACCAAATAAATCCATATGCAAATGATGTAATATCCTTGTTGAAGATGGACTAGACTTCTCTTTGAATGATGGTTTGATCTCGCTTTCCCATCCGGCATGCATCACAAACACATTCCTTCTTGTACACCGAGTCCGCAATCCTTCCACAAGATGACTCCTTGCAAGCTTGTTGATTGTCTTGAAATTCGATGACTCGGCTTCTTGTGCCCAAACAACTTGATTCGGCTGTGCTTTTTGCTAATAGACAGGTGCTTGGTGTGGCAGTAGACTAATCTACCACATACATGTTCTTCTGTCTGGATCCTTGCAGCACTGTTTGATTTGCTTCAGTATCTTTAATTTGGCACACTCCCATATTGAATCCAACATTGTAGCCCTTGTTACAGAGTTGGGTGATGCTTAACAGGTTGAAGTTGAGGCCTTCAACATATGCAACATCTGTAATTTCTAATCCATTTTTCTTGATGGATCCAGTGCCTCTTATTTCCCCTGGAGCTTAATTTCCTCCAAATATGACTTTTGCGCCTCTAATCTCCTTGAATCTTGACAGATTTTTCTTGTTTCGATCATATATGTCCGAATGTACCACTATCCATGTACCAGTTCCTTGGCACTCAACTCGTTCCTTGAACCCGCAATCAAGGAAATTAGTTTTTAGGTACCTATGGGGTTAGTGTTGTAAGATGATCCAACCAGCCTATAGCCAAATGACTTGACTCTAAGAGGTTGCCATCTATCTGTGCCATAATCATAATTCACTTTGGCAAATTGCTTGGGGGCTTTAGGTTCATATACATCTGTCTCTTTTGTCTGTATGCATGTGTGTGTGTTTTAGCAATTTCCTTCTTTGGGTAGTTGTGATATTTCTGAGTGTAGTGCCTGGGTGCATATGTGTGCTGATGATAGCTCGTTTGCCTTTGAAATGGCCTTTGCTGAGTTCTAGGTCTTTGCCACTTAGGCTTATATTCCATAGGTTTTTGCTGATATGTCACATTATTCCAATCAGCTTGGCTTGGGTAATTTCTACCAATCCCATCATATGTGTTTCTTTGATAAAACTTCTGGGATTTTTGATAGCTCTGTTTCTTCTTCACAGAGTACTTCCTATTTGGAGTTTGGCTTGAGGAACTCTGCTGGATTTCTTCTCACCGTCCTCTCGGATGCTCAACTAGTTGTTTTCCTTTTCCTTTATATCCAAGGCAGTTTGTTTGTGATTGTGCTTTGGAGTGAATGTAGGTGCAACATTTGATGTTTTGGATTTTTGAGATGCTTCATTACTTGAAGATCTTTTTTCCAAAATCACTGCGGGAGTTTATTGTGTGCAAAGGAATCAATCATATGCTGTTTTATCTCCACATTCTTTTTGGCTCAATATAAGGTCATCCAATGATTTAGATGCTTTTGTAAATGAGGCAATCACATTCTTGAGATCATTTTCCCTCTTTTCTATAACAAACTATTTCTGCTATTAGTTTTGCATTTTTCGGCCTTGACTCTTTGTTCTCATCACTATGTGACTTAGAGTACTTTCATTTGCCGTTAGTTAGTGAGTTTTGGCTTTTAACCGGTTGTTTTCCTCATTTAGTAGTGTGTGTGGATTTAATGTGCTCAAAATCTTTCATCATTTTGCCTAATGAATCATAAAGATCAGTGGGTGATGATGTGTGTGTGTCACAATCACTATCACTCGAATCTGAGTGAGATGAGTTAGAGTGTACCTCATCTTCTTGGTCAGTTTGATCTTGTTCTTTAGCCATTAGACAGATCATTGCTTCTTCTTCGAGTCACTTGAGTAGTCGACCTTCACTACTCTCTCGAGTCATTTGTTTCTTTTGACTTAGATGTCTCGGAATCTCCTCTCGGCCCAACATGGCCTTTTTCTTTTCCCTGTCTTCTTTCTCTGAAGACTCTTCTTTCTTCTTCATTCCTGTATTTATTGACTTCAGGATATGGACAGTCAATAGCAAAGTGTCCTTGTTGTCTATAGTTCCAACACAGGTTCTCAGCTCTTTGGTCACTCTTTCCGTTTCTTGGATTATCAGTTCTTTGATATTCAACCTTTTAATGCTCGACTCTCTTGGGTGGCCTATCTTCCCTTGAGTTGGAGGGAGATAAATGTCTCTTGGAGGATTCACCCTTGTTTCTTTTATAGTTCTTGTTGAAAAACTTGTTGAATCTTTTACCCATCAAGGCATCTCCTCCTGGTCAATGGCTTCCTTGACCTCGGCTCTCTTCCCATCCTTGACTATAAATGCGTTGTTTTGGGTACATTTGTCTCCTCTTGATCTTTTCTTGTTAGCTCAAACTCATAGGCTTTGAGGTCTGAGAATAGCTCATGGTTGGATGTTGTTGTGAGGTTCATTGAATGTCTCAGGGCCATGACTTTCATTTCCCATTCAATCGGGAGGCTTCTCGAATCTTCATACACATTTCCTTCTATGTATATTCTTTCCCAAGTCTTTGATAGTTCATTTGTGATTTCGATGAATCTTGCATCCACCGATCCAAGTTTCACCTGCAATCATTTTAAAAGTTTCAAATTTCTGTACAGCAACAGACAATTTGTTTTCTTTAATTTGCTCAGATCCTTCACAAATTAAAGTTAATTTATCCCGATTTATTTTGTAGTTTGGCAAGATTTGACTTTGTTGAACATTGTTTTGTCCAAGGTTTTGTAAAGTATGTCCTTGGCTATATTGTCCAAGTTGTATCTTTTTCTCTCCTCGTTTGTCCACTCGGTCCTTGGTTTCTCAACTAGGGTTGGTCTTGCATCGAAGAATGCCTTCTTCTCCTTCACGGTTGCTCTCCATACGGCCGTTCACTTTCAAAATTTGTAGTGGCCTCCTCTATCACTATCCACATTTCATCATGTAAAGCGGAGATAGATGAGCACTCGCATACGAATTTTCCAAATCATCAAATTCCTCAATAGTGAACATGGGAATGCGTGTCAAATTTGCTTCCATGATAATAACTTTCTTTGAAAAAAAAAATTTTGAAAGAGCAAGTGTTAAAAACTTCTTTGAAAGATTGGAGATCTAGTTCGATGAACCAGTGCGGAAGGCTCAATGAACCAACTGCTGATATAAACTTGTAGGTCCCAAGGGTGTGAGTAAGGTTTAGAAGGGGTTGAATAAACCTTACCAACTTTTCGATTTTAGTCCTTTTAAAATATTACGAGTTAATACACACGCCTAAGTCCTCGAAGGACGGCTAAGTTAGTTAATCGGATGAGTTATCCACTCAACAGACTCGATAGAGCTATTGATAGAATAACTCGATGTTTAGTCTAAGACTTAACTTGGCTGTGATAAGGTTTTATTGGAAAGACTTAACACCCTTGAATTTGATTTATATTTGTTTTAACACTTGATTTTAGCACTTAGTAATTTTATCGAGTTGGATATCAAATTATCGTGAGATATAAAATATGTGTGTAGAAATGTAAATATCTTTGAAATGTAAATGACACAAGTAAATTTTATAGAGGTTCGAAGATGGGGTAATTCTTCTACTCCTCTCTTCTCCAACTCCTGGAGGCATCCACTAAGTAATGATCAATTCACAAAGTGGTTATCGGCTGTAGAGACAAGTCTTGATCACGCACCTGGTGGCTTGCTCCTTGGACTCGATCTAGAGATGCCTTGGTCACACAACCAAGCTTCTCGTCCGACTCGACTTCTTCACAAGGCAAAATTGTCTTGCTACTTGACTCACTTTCTCAAGCTTCTTGGATTTGATCACGAAGCCCTCCAATAACATGAGATTGGTTCGACCTTGAACCTTCCTACAATCCTCCTTGGAAAGTAGATCCTTTTGATTCTTCAAAAGTTTCCTCTTCAACAGTTTGAAGTTGTCTTTCCTTCACAACTTGGTGTTGGATCGATTTCCTTCGAGATTTAGGCTTGAGGATTTTGCTTTGATTATTTGAGAATATTTTGCAGGTTATAGTTTGAATAGTGCTTGATTTCTCAGGTGTGCAAGGTTACCTTTTCTCAATGAAATTCCTCAACCTTTTATAGTGAACTTTCAAAAATCTGCCCGTTGAAGAGATAGGCTGATTTTCAAAAGTCACTTGTGTTCGTTGGCTTGTCTTTTCTTGGTCTTTAGTCTTGAGATGTAGACCTATCCTCGTATTAAATGAATGTTCGACTTTTCGGGATCGACCACGAGGTGCGATGCTTCCCATTGGTTTATTCATTTTGCACGCTTCAAATGAGCACTTTAAGACATGGCAAAGATGGAAGTATTACTTATTTAAGTAAAGTTCTTGACTTACGTAAACGGATTCTTTTCGATTAACTCCTCTTTGCGGCTACCTTTTCTCCGGTGATTTGAGTATGCTCCAATCATTGAAAGACTCATATGTCACTTCAACTTGTGACAAGGCTTCTCAAGTTGACTTAATCGACTCTTAACACAATTTGTCCCTCACCGTTACATCTCTGATCGAGTCCTTGGTCTTCTATCTTGGCCATACTCGATTGTTCCTCAATGAGTCTTCACTTCACTTCTTGATTGACTTCTTATATTCCCGGCCATATGACTTGACTCTCATCATTGAGCTCTATCTCATACAATCAAATTACAAGGAAAATGGGGTGCCAACATTCTAATCTAAGTTTTACATGGCATTGATCAAAATCTACAAAATAATTTCCCAACAAAGATTATAGGTGTTAGAAATCAATCCCTTAAAATCATGAAAAGTTGTCTGCTGCTCAACGATAGGTTGCTGATAAACTTTGAGGTTGACCGGTTGAACACAAATAAGGATTTTGAAATATACGTGAAAAAATACCCTGTTGGACCGATCCAGAGGGTGCTCGACCGGTCGACCCCCTGTTGGATAGGTCCAACACCATGGAAATTGAATACAGGGAGATTGGCCAAAAATGAATCATCCCAGGCACCGGTCAACCGGGTGGTCGACCGGTCGACCCACTGATCGACCTCCTAGGATTTTTCGTATGTCCCGTTTCTATTTTGGAAAACAAACTTTCAGGCACTGGTTGCCCTCTAGGGTGACCGGTTGAACACGATACATAAGTTTTGTCCAATTTTTGTCAAAAATGAACTTCAAGAAATACTCCGAAAAATTAGTAAAAACATTTTAAGTCGATTGAGAGTATTTGGACAACATTTAGGGACATTGTTTTGGTGAAAAACTCAGTTAAATAAAATCATCAAAATTACGATAAAAACATTTATCTAACAAACTCCCCCTTTTTGATGATTACGAACCAAAACAATTTTAAGAGGTCGATTTTGAAAACAAAACACATTTTTCCGGTCAAAAACAACTATCCATTTTGAGCGACACTTTTCATGCATAAAATCATAAGGATGAGAGTAAAGATTTACAAAACATATTATAAAAGCTCCCCCTTCCAACATGCACAACAAGATTAATTATAGAAGCAAACAATTAAAAGCTAAAAGCTCATGTTTTACACTTTGAGCTTAAATATCAAGAGCTTAGAAGCTCCCCACAAAAAAAAAAAGAAATCATTAGTCATGAATAAAAGTCCATAATACATCCATTGGACTAAGTTTTATCCTCAGCTTTTGGCTTTTTCATCAAGAGCTTTTTCTAGCTTTTTTTCGCGAGCCTTTTCTAGCTTCTTTGAGCTTATGAGCTTATTTCATGTTTATCCCCCTTTGGGATCATCAAAAAGAATATTAACACGATAAAAACATCATATAATCATATCAAAGTGTGCATTTCAAATGAATTATCGAGCTTTTGAGCATAAAGCTTAAAATTCCAAATAATAAGGGAAACATTTGATAAGATGATTCGTAAAAGCTCATTTGATTGGCAAAACATGATCTCTATTAAACTTATAAGACTTTTGAAATCGAGAGAATCATGTTAGGGGTGAAATTTTCATTGAGACATTTCGTCGAACACTTGGCCTGCGTAGAATAAAAACAAAGATGTATATAGCCCTTGTAAATGTAAACAAGCCCAAAATTTCATCACCAAATACAATTCTATAAATATCATTCATCAACAGTGAGCATACCCAACACAAATATACAAGAATTTCATCAAAATATCAAAATGTGGGCACTTTCTCAAGGGTTCAACCCAATTGAGATTAAAAGGGAATTAATCTTATCAATCAATCGGTGAAGTCGAGCAATAAGGATGATATATCAACAATAAAAGTCCACAATAATAGAATTTACAAGAAAGAAATCATTTTGGGTGAAATGTGTGTGAAATTTTTAAAGGGGTGCGAAAATAGAAGAAAAACCGTGAAAATAAACAAGACTGAGGACATAAACAATTTTAACCAAAACAATCGACCAGTTCGACCGGTCCAAGGTGTGGTCGACCGGTCCAGACCTTTGGTCAACCGGTCGACCACTTGGTCATCCGGTCCCTGAAGCATGTTTTCAGTTTCTGTCCAAATTTTGAGTTAAAAATCTGATTTTCCACCCCTAAATTTTAAAAATGCACAAAATGCAAACATAGACCTTATTCGATGTGCATTATGCCTAAACGAGCTTGAATTAACGCAAAAGACTCGGCGGCTAAAGGTTTTATAAAAATATCCGCGAGTTGATCTTGAGACGGAACAAAACACATCTCAATTTTTCGTTTTGAAATGCAATCCCTTAGAAAATGATGACGAACCTCAATATGTTTAGTACGGTTATGATGAACCGGGTTTTTAGCAATATTTATCCGCTAAGGTTTGTTTCATCCAAAGCAATTGAGTACAACAAAAGGCCGCAAAAATGTATTCGCCGACCGTTGATAATGAAACACAATTTTGTTTTTCAAAAACAAGATACAAGGCAATCGCCTAGAAATTTTCATTCTTTGGATAAAACAAACAATATGAAAGCAGTGTCATCCGAATCACTATATCCTTTAAGAGAAAAATTTTCATTCTTTGGATAAAACAAACAATATGAAATAGTGTCATTCGAATATTGAAAAATTCTTTTAACGGCACTCATATGAGATTCTTTAGGATTGCTTTGAAAACGAGCACATAGGCATACAGCATGAAGAATATCGGGTCTACTTGCGGTTAAATAAAGTAAACTACCAATCATACCTCGATATTTTGATTCATCAATCGACTGGCTTTTTTTATCTTTGTCGAGCTTGATATTGGTTGCCATAGGAGTAGTGACGGTTCTTCCTTCTTCAATTCCAAACTTTTTTTGAAGTTCTTTGGTATACTTTGATTGTGAAATGTATATACCTTCTTAACATTGCTTAATTTGGAGTCCAAGGAAGAAATTGAGCTCCTCCATCATACTTATTTCGAATTCACCTTGCATTAACTTAGAAAATTTCTTGCAAAGGGAATCATTAGTAGCACCAAAAATAATATCATCAACATAAATTTGAACTAGTAAGCAATCTTGCCCTTTTTCGAAAACAAAGAGAGTAGTATCAACTTTACCTCTTGTAAATCCATTTTGCAAAAGAAAAGAGCTAAGTCTATCGTACCATGATCGGGGTGCTTGTTTTAAGCCATATAAGGCCTTTTTAAGTTTGTTAACATCATTTGGCCTTGAAAATTTTTCAAACCCTGGAGGTTGTTTTACATAGACTTCTTCTTGAATAAAACCATTTAGAAAAGCGGATTTAACATCCATTTGGTAAAGCTGAAATTTTTAAAACATGAATAGACAAGTAAAATACTAATAGCTTCTAAACGTGCAACGGGTGCAAAAGTTTCATCATAATCAATATCTTCTTCTTGACAATACCCTTGTGCTACTAACCTTGCCTTATTTTGAACAATGTTGCCTTGATGGAGTTTGTTCTAGAATACCCATTTTGTACTAATAATAGTTTGTGATGGAGGACAAGGTACCAATTCCCAAACATCATTCCTTTCAAATTGATTCAACTCTTCTTGCATTTCTAAAAATCAATCCTCATCTTCAATTTCTTCCGTTGCATTTTTAGGCTCCTTTTGAGAAATAAGAGCTTTTTTGGCAAATTTTCTTCTAGTCATTACCTTGTCTAGAGGGTCCCCAATTATGCAATCTTTCAGATGATCTCCTTTGAATTTTAAAGCAATGGAGAGATCCGAATTATCACCTTTTTCTTCTTGAGGAGCATTTGAAGTTGACGGTTGATCACTTGAAGTAGAAGGTTGATCATTTTGAGTATCAATTTGAATAATAGGTTCAACATCATCTTCCTCATCACTTTCATCATTTGGTATCCTTTCAATACCCGAAGCTTCATTGAATTTGACATGAATAGATTCTTCAACCACCATGCTAGTCTTATTGTAAACCCGATATGCTTTGCTTTTGTTAGGGTACCCCATAAAAATTCCTTCACCGGCCTTAGGATCAAGTTTGTCCAATTGATCCTTAGTATTCAAAATAAAACACTTACACCCAAATATTTTGAAGTAACTAATATTTGGAGTTCTTCCTTTCCAAAGCTCATATGGTGTTTTATTCAACTTAGAACGAAGGTAAAGACGATTAATAACATAGCAAGCGGTACTTACGGCTTTGGCCCAAAAATATTTTGGAAGAGAAAATTCATTGAGCATTGACCAACTCATTTCTTGAAGAGTTCGATTCTTCCTTTCGGCTACTCCATTTTGTTGTGGTGTTCTTGGAGCCAAAAAATTGTGAGCATATTCCTTAGTTTCACACAAGACTCTAAATTCACCATCAAATTCACCGCCTTGATTGCTTCAAATAGACTTAATAATATCTTCTTTTTCATTTTCAATAAGTCTACACAACTTAGCAAACTCTTAACTTGATCGCTTTTATTAGAAAGAAAAATTGACCAAGTATATCTAGAATAATCATCGACTATAACAAAAGTGTAATGTTTTCCACTTAGACTAGTCATACCAATATCTCCGTACAAATCAAGATGAAGTAATTGTAGAGGCTTGGTTGTGGAATTTTTATTTTTGGGCTTAAAACTACTTTTAACTAATTTGTTCTTTTGACAAGTGTCATATAAGCAAGATTTCAAAACTCAATTTGGGTAGTCCTTTTACATGTTGGTTTTTGTAAATATTTTGCAATTTTTTGTATCCAACATGTCCAAGTCGCCTATGCCATAAACTAGTTAAATCATTATTGGCGACAAGATAAGAAACATTTTAACTAACCATATCACTTGTACAAATTTTGTAAAGATTGCCTTTTCTATTTGCTTCTGTTAAGTTGGAATTTTACCAACAAAATAGGTATCCTAGACTTAGAAAATGTATTATTTTTAAGTAGATTGAGTCGAGATTATTGTTAAAATTGTACATCGAAATGTAATAGGTATCAAGGTATCAAGAATCAAGAAACAAGTGAAAGACGGTAAAAAATGAATCACGGCGGTGAAAGAACGAAAATGAAAAGAAAAAAAGAAAAAAAGAAAAGAAATGAAAATAAAAGAAAAGCAAAAAAAGAAAAGAAAAAGAAAAGAAAAGAAACGAAAAAAGGAAATAGAAAACTAAAAAGAAAAAGAAAAGAAAAGAAAAAGAAAAGAAATAGAAAAAGAAAAAGAAAAATATATAAATAATAAAAGTGTGTACACGGTACACACCTTGTGTACTGGTACACCTAGTCATATATATATATATATATATATATATATATATTATGTATTTGTACCGCAGGTACAATTAAATGCAATGTCGTGATTTCGCTTGCGTTCGATCACGATACATTCGATACCTACATGCGGTATCTACAAAACAAATTTTCAAAGAATAATTCGACTTTACACGACTTAAAAACCACGAACATATTATTTAACCACGGGAAAGCAATATCAAATAGAAAGAAGAAGAAAAGGACAATAATCTCTGGATCAAAAGGAAAATTAGTGGAAGACATCCGTGATGGATAGTAAGGAAACCTATCTTCTTGACAACAAACACCTAACAATCTTCACTATAAATACTTGTGAGTTCAAAGAAGAGAAAGACACAGACACCGGGAGACGGGGAGAAAGAAATTGATATAGAAAAATATAATAATAGAATTTATATTGGGAGAAAGGCGGGAGAGATCCTTCGATGCTACGAGGAAGAACCGACTAATTCTTCAACACTTTGGAGAATGCCGAGCACTTCATTAAAAATAAGTTTTTCCTTCTTCTTCTTTTTCTTTTCAAAGATAATTCTGTATTAATTCGTATGTATCAAATTCTTTTGTGTGTGGTTTGATGTATTTATTAGATATTCTAGGGGTTTGATGTAATCTTGTTTTATCTTATGTTTGAGGTAATTTATATTTGGTACTTACACACATTCCTTATGGATTCGACAACCTACTCATTTCACTATATTAAAACTTGGCAGCCGTACACTTGCGGTAAATTGGGTGAGTGTTTTTACGCCTAACAAGTTTTTGGCGTTGTTGCCGGGGAATGTGTTTTGTGTGATATCAAGGTTAATTGCCTAGTTGTAATTTGACTATTTTTTATTTTTCTTTATTTCTTTGTTGTTTTAATTTGTTTAATTTTTTTTATTGGAGGCACATCATTGGATGAAATACAATGTGTGCTTATAATTGGCCAACTGATGATGCTACATGGATATTTGGAAGTCAAGGAGTGAACACTTTTGTTCATTATTATCCACCTCAAGAAAATATATGGGTCGAGGATATTATAAATCATGAAATCTCTTATCAGCCCCAAGAACAACTGTCTCACTTGGAAGAAATATTTTATCAATTCTTAGGTGACTGTGAGACAAAAAAATAACAAGATGAGATAAAACGTCAGTCCAAATTGGAGGAAATCATTGCTCAATTTATCGTAGAGAGTACGATAAGACATCGAGACATTGAAGATAGAATACTACGAGCCGAGATAAGATTTCAACAAATTGAGATTAAATGTCAACATATATCAAAGTCACTCCAACAAATGATTGACCAAATTAATAATGAAAAGTGGTCATCATTCTTGTAACCTGATGAAGTAGAAAATCATAAACATGGTGAGGAATCGCCCAATATGAAAAAGGTGGACATCCTTCAAAATTTGGAGGAGACTTTTGAAAAGTGCAATCCGATCTCATAAGAGGAGCCACATCAAATTAACTCCGGAGTTTTTTTATCTCTCACGCAATTGAAAATCCTCTTTTTGATAAAAATGTGTTCACTTTAGATGTAAGCTTCAATACTAATTTATCAAATTTTAAGAAGCATACACTAGATGGAACAATTCTTGAAAATGATGATTAATTGATATGCTCTCTGATTCATTGATATTTAATAGAAATAAAGATAGAAATATCTTTACTATAATTGAAAAATCATTTTTTAGAAACACATTTTTTGATTTCCAAAATATACTCAAAATGATCTTAAATCATCTACGTCTTACTTGCACTAAAGGATCGCCTATACTATTGGAAAATACTAAGGCGTGGCATGATCGACACTTGTTTTTAGATCCAGGTTGACAAAAATAATAGTCCGTCAAGACTATAAATTTAGCACTTCTCGGAGGCAACCCGAGATTTTTGTGATTTGTTTAAATTGATTTGTGTGCGCGTTGGGTTTTCTTGGGTTTTAAAGCTAATAGAGTATTTTTTTTTAAATATATCTATTTTTTAATTTTTTTATTTTTTATTTATTAAAAAACAATTTCGTGTTGGACCGTGTCGAAAAGATTGACACTCCCAGAGGGAAACATAAACGTGTCTCATTTGTTTTATTTTTTTCGTTTTCTTAAAAAAAATATTACCGCGCACCAAAAAAAAAAAAACCCGAAAACGTCCAAGTCGGTCTAAAATCATTTTTTTACAATCACTTCTATTTTGTCTTCCTCTCAATGTAACTCTCAACAGAGAATTTTCAACTCAACAAAGCCAAAACCAACCCCTTCCTCGATTTTTACCATCTTTCGAAAAAAAAAAAAAAAAGAGGAATTACTTGACGTGCTCCACGAAAGTCAATAGACGGAGACTCGAACAACATACTCGGTTAAGGTATGAAGATGCAAGAAATATTTTTGGCCAAAGGTAAATTCGACTTCGCTAATCGTAGCTTGATATTACTCACTCACTTCACCTTTATGACGATGAGCCCGCTTTGTTGATAGATTATCGGGAAGTTTTATTGACCTTAAACTCCTTATTACTTATCATTCGTACATGAGGTCAATGCACATTTTAAGTTTGGGGGGTAGTATTATGCAACATAATAACTTTTGAGTACATTTTTGTAGCCTATGATGTTTTTGATTTTGAATTTGCATGATTTGATGAATTGTCTGAATGTGATGAATTCAATTGTTTGCTATGGCATGTGATAAATTTTGAAATTGTGACTTAATTATTATAAATAATCTTTGAATCAATTTTTAATAAGTTGCTTAAGTGATTTTTAAAATGTTAACCAAATAATCCCCCATAACTCAAGGATATTTTTAAACATTTTTTAAAACAATTTTGTATGGTGATATAACATAGGAAATTGATTGAGGCCATTTTTTTTTTTTTTTTTTTTTTTTTTGAAAAGCTAGAGCCTATATAGCCTACCAAAGTCAATTTTCCCTAGTACCCCTTACTGAGCTTAATAAAAAAAAATTGTTGACAGTCTACTGATCATATAAGCCAAAAATGAGAAAATCTTCCAAAATAACCTGTTTTCACCCATACATATGAAATCTATACAAACGAGATATTTGGAGTCAAGATGGGTATAGTGTTTTTAGAAGAAAGGTTGTCCACGAGAAAATATAAAAATAAAATGGGACAAGAAGGAAGACGCAAACAAGTCCTTGAAATTGGTCGTTTGCTATACATGGTTTGGTGAATTATAGCCACTTATCCTATAGTTTCATATCTTTAACTTAAGCTTACATTACAACCCGAAAAGTCCTATTGATTCTTATGTTTTTATTGCATACAATGTGGAGATTAAAGTTGAATTATACCCTATAAGTTAAATAGTGGATCATTGGAAAATATTTGACTATTTATTTGAGCAACGAAAATAAAATTGAGACATCGATTATATTTATATATGAGTCATGAAATTGAGTTAAACTTGCATGCCTAATCGACAAATGAATATATCTACATTTTTGCAAATTCATTGAGTCATGTAATACCCGAAATCTCCCGAGGCAATAATATCATTTGTAAAACTCAAAAGTTTATTCCTTGTTGCAGTGGTTTTTCAGTTGCTTGAGGACAAGCAACAATTTAAGTTTGGGGTATTTGTTAAGTTGGAATTTTACCAACAAAATAGGTATCCTAGACTTAGAAAATATATTATTTTTAAGTATATTGAGTCCAGTTATTGTTGAAATTGTATATCGAGTTGTAATAGGTATCAAGAAATCAAGAAACGAGCGAAAGACGGTGAAAAATGAATCACAAAGGTGAAAGAACGGAAAAGAAAAGGAAAAAAAGAAAAAAGAAAAGAAAAGCAAAAAGAAAAGAAACGAAAAAAAAAAAGGAAATAGAGAACTAAAGAGAAAAGAAAAGAAAAGAAAAAAGAAAAGAAATAGAAAAAGGAAAAAATATATAAATAATAAAAGTGTGTACCACGGTACACACTTGTGTATCATGCATGATACACTAGTCATATATATATATATATATATATATATATATATATAGTCATATATATATTATGTATTTGTACCGCGGTACAATTCGTCTCTGCCGTGATTTCGCTTGCTTTCGACCGTTATACATTCGATACCTACCGCGGTACCTACAAAACAACTTTCAGCAATAATTCGACTTTACAGGACAGAAAACCACGAACGGATTATTTAACCACGGGGAAGCAATATCAGCCGAAAGAAGAAGAAAAGGACAATAATCTACAGATCAAAAGAAAAATTAGTGGAAGACATCTGGTGATGGACAGTAAGGAGACCTATCTTCTTGACAGCAAACACCTAACAATCTTCAGCTATAAATACTTGTGAGTTCAGGAGTAGAAAGACAGATCGGGAGACCAGGACACTGGGAGATGGGGAGAAAGAAATTGATACAGAAAAATATAATAATGGAATTTATATTGGGGGAAAGCAGCGGGGAGAGATCCTTCGATGCTACTGATTCGTATGTATAATAATGGAATTTATAATAAGTTTTTTCTTCTTCTTCTTTTTATTTTCAGTGCAATTTCTGTATTAATTCGTATGTATCGAAATTCTTCTGTGTGTGGTTTGATGTATTAATTAGATATTCTAGGGGTTTGATGTAATCTTGTTTTATCTTATGTTTGATTTGTAGATCTATTTTATTTCGTGCAATTCATGGTTTATTTGTGTTATTTGAATTAATTGCATCTAAATTACCTGGCCATTATCTTTGATGCCTGATGTGTTAATCCACATTCGAGAGAAGGGATTTAATACCAGATCTAAAATAACACAACATAAGGAATTATATAATATAGAGATTTATAAATTCTTTGAAGTTGTCGATGAAATTTACTTGCTCTATTTAGAATTATAATTCTTGATATTTTTATAGAGATATTAAAATCTTGTTTTATAATTTAAAATCACTAGGCACTTGAGAGAGTAGTTGATTAAATTGAGAATTTCAACTTATAAACCATTGCTTGAAATAGATAGATTGTTTATCTTACATAAGTGATAACTTGATGACATCAACCTCTTGAATAATTCTCTCGTATATTTAGATGTTTGTATTTTTATTTACTTTTAATTATTGTTAATTATAAATCAACAAATTCATCCATTATTGATCGTCAAATATAGCGGAGGTAATGTATAATTGGTACTTACACACATTCCTTGTGGATACGACAACCCTACTCATTTCACTATATTAAAACTTAACAACCGTGCACTTGCGGTAAATTAGGTGAGTGTATTTACGCCTAACAACTTCACAAATAATTTTATCATTTTTAAGAATAAGATATTTTTCTATATTGAAAATAACATCATAATTTGAATCACAAATTTGGCTAACACTTATCAAATTAAAAGAACATTACTAAGAGAGAAAGAAGAATGACCAATTTCTCCATTTCCAAGAATTATTCCCTTGCCATTCCCGAACATAACCATCTTGGAGCTTGATGTTGGTAAAAAGTTCTCTCCTTTTGGTCATGTGGCGTGAACATCCGCCATCAACGAGCCATTTCGAATCTTCCATTATGGTTATAGCCCCTAGCACCTCATTGTTTTCATCGTCTATGGCCATGAGACCATGTTCGGCTTCTTCATCCTTGTCGGATCTGGCAAGTAGCTCATCCCAAGTTTTTGCTTCGGCATTAAGAGCTTTCTTCATGGGGAAGGCTTTTTCTTCTTTTGTTCCTCCTCCGCTAGTTTCGGGCAATCGGATATGTAGTGTCCGGATTTCCTGCATTTGAAACACGAGTTGTCTCTTGATTCTCTTGCTTATTTTTATTCACAAATTTGGCAAATTTTCGAACAAGAGCGGCCGTCTCCTCATCATCCTCATCACTAGCATAATATGAATTATTAGAAGAAGATGCTAAGCCTTTAGGAATAATTTGCATACCCAATTGAGAGGTGGATGGTTTGGAATTTTTCCTCTCCTTAAGATACACTTCATAGATGAGGAGGTTCCCAATGAGCTCATCGAATTTGATTGTTTCAAGATTTTGAGCTTCCGTAATTGTCGTCACCTTTTACGACCATGACCCGAGGAGAGCATTTAGAACTTTGGTGACTTTGTCTTCTTTGGATATGACTTTCCCAAGTACTACTAGAGGATTGACTATGTTGTCAAGCCTTTCCACCATCTTTGAAATATTTTCTTCATCAAGCATAATGAAGTTTTCAAAGTCTTTAACAAGCATGGTTTTTCTTGCTTGTTTGACTTTCTTTGTACCCTCATAGATGGTTTCCAATTTTTTCCAAACTTCATGTGCGAACCTTATTCCTCTAATACGATTATACTCGGTGGCGGTAAGAGAGCAATGCAAAATATTTAATGCCTTACCGTTTAGAAAAAATGACTTCTTGTTGTTATCGTCAAATTCCTTGAAGGACTTGAGGACCGAGGTGCCATCCTCCAGTTGTTTTGTTGGTTTGCGTCGAATAGAGGTGGCTTGTTGGTGGAGGTGCCGGTGATGAGGTAGCTTTCACTCGTAGCCATGGATCTTTCCTCTTTACTTGCAATGAAGAAACGAGCTTGCCAAAGAGTTTGGCTCTGATACCACTTGTTAGTCAAAGTGGCTACGATAATCTAGAGGGTGGGTGATTAGATTATGCTAATTTTCCGAATATCGCCCTCTTTTTCCAATGTAGAAACAATAGCAAGAATGGAAGTGCGGGAAAATAAACAATACACATTCATTTATAGTAGTTCAACTCACCTAGGTCTTAATCTACTACCACCCCGATATATCCAAAGTGGATTTCGAAAAAGAAAAGAAAAATTATTAATAGTTACCAAAACTATTACAACGTCACCTTGAAGAGTACCACACTCTTCTTACAACACCACCAAGGAGATTAACACAATCTTCCTTCACTTATGAAGAGCACCACACTCTTCAACACCTAAAATCACCCAAGTGTGCTTTACCACAAGAACACTAACAAGGATATCTTATTTTGGATGATTGAAACAAGTTCAAGATTACAACTCGATATAGGTATACAACTTTGAAGTGCAAGTGTAATCAAGAATAAAGCCTAGTACTCAAGATGTACAAGTGAAAGACCTAGGCAAAATACAACAAGAATATGAAAGTGAAGAACAAGAGTTTGCTTGTGATTGAATTGCTTGTGTTGTAGTATATTGTTGCTTCAATCCTTCATCTATTTAAGGAGAGGTCTTGGATTTGATTTTCAGACATAGGCTCCTCCTTAGAGATTGAAATCTACAAAAAAAATGCAAATTAAATCAAGATTATAGTTGTTAGAAATCAATCCTTTAAAATCATGAAAAGTTGTCTGTTGCTCAACATATAGTTTGCTGATAAACTTTGAAGTTGACCGTTTGAACACAAATAAGGATTTTGAAATATACATGAAAAATACCCTGTTGGACCGGTCCAGGGGGTGCTCGACCGGTCGACTCCTGTTGGACCTACCAACACCCTGAAATTGAATACATGGAGATTGGCCAAAAATGAATCATCCTGGCATCGGTCGACCAGGTCGGCCTCATGGGATTTTTTTGTACGTCCGTTTGGTTTGGAAATCAAACTTTCAGGCACGGGTTGCTCTCTAGGACGACCGAGAACACGAGATAGAAGTCTTTGTCCAATTTTTGTCAAAAATAAACTTCAAGAAATACTCCAAAAAATTAGTAAAAATATTTCAAGTCGATTGGGAGTATTTGGACAATATTTAGGGACATTATTTTAGTGAAAAACTCGGTTAAATAAAATCATCAAAATTACGATAAAAATATTTATCTAACGATCCGCCACCATCCGCAGTGATTCCACACCACCCCCGCTCCAAACCGTTTCCACCTGCCACCATCACTAAGACCATCACTACCCCAACGTCACACGCCACCATTCTATTAATCATTTTCTCACGGAAAAACTACCTCAAATCAAATCTTTCCCATTCTCAATCCTTCGTCTTTTTCTTTGTCTAAATCAAGCAAAACTTAAACCCATTGGGAAGGAGGGCTGGTGTGGGTGGTGAGCGAGGACAACGACGGTGCGGGGAAAGGCAATAGGGGGAAGGCCGTCGAGCGCAAGGAGAGGGGGATTGGCCGACGAGCTCTAGGAAGGGGAATCTGTCACGTGCGTTTGGAATTTAGGGTTTTTTTCCTCTTTTATTTTCTTTTTTTTTGTTAGAATATTTAGAGTAGATTTTTTTATATTTTTTAAAATTTAAATCCATTATCAATCCACGTGGCTTTCTTAATTCCACTTGTCAAAAAAACCCCAATTTTATGTGCATAATCAGTAATTTTCAGCAAAATCAACTCCACCTCAGCAATATCTGTCACGCCCCAAACGCGACGCGACGACGATCAACCACTTAAACAGAAATAAACCCAACAGTCTAGACAAATGATACAAATAACTCCAAATGAAATAGAGTCCAAAGCAGCGGAATAAAATAAGCACAAGTACAAATTACATCTTAAGGTCCGACAATATCCAAATACAACCCATCAGAATATCCGAATTTAAACTTACAGTCCAAACTAAAACAGAATGAAGGAGTCCAACAATAACAAAAGCAAAAGAAAACTGTCGCTCGACTTCAATGATGATAGGAACAAGTACAACAAAGGCGGTGCACGGATTTAGTCAGATTAGGTTCGACGTCTTCAACGTACTCCTTATCTAAGGTTAGAAAATAGGAGGAATGAGACAAAATCTCGATGGGGGTGATCGTGTGCAAGTGTGGCGATATATATAGTTAATGCGAGAATATTAGTTGTATGAAAACGCGTGAGATATGATGCATGATTTCACACACGATCCACGTCGTGATAAATATATATAAGTAAAATACTTATACGATTTAAGAAACATTCGTGGTCACACAAGCACTATGACTCGGGCAAGACAGTAGGATTGCGTCACGGAATGTAACGCCAACCCTATGCAAACGAGTAAAGGTTGCATACGGTTTGTAGTGCCAACCAATGGAATACAAGCAGCGGTTGCGTATGGATTTGTAGTGCCAACCAATCGGGTCCGATTAACTCCAGAATCGTGTGGATCAGACAGCGATTCCTTCGTTCTTCCTTGTAACTCCCCGTTCAAGATGGTCCAAGACCTGACACCTTATCGCTCCATAGGCAAAGACAAAATCCACATTGGAGCTTGCAAGGCTCGTATTTGTCATAATCATGATTATACCTCAAGTACTACGACCCGCTTCCCTTGGACAAACTCCGTCCCTCAGTTGCGGGATTAGGACGATGGGGCCGGAGAGTGGAATAGCAGCCGAGCTGCCCGGTTCCATCCTCGACGTATCCATTCCGACTGTGAGCTCGACACACCAAGTTGACTCAGGAAGGAAAGTAAATACGAGTTCAGGTAGTCAACCAGGCAGTCGAGTATTATTGATTCAGGGAAGCAGTTCAGGAAAAGTTTCAAAAATCGCGAGTTGCAATGATGGTGTTGGTGGAGTTATTTGGATGAAGATGGTTATCGGGAGGATAAAAAATCTTTGATATCTTGAAAGATTAGGTGGAACATAAGTCCCATTATAGATTTGAAATCCCAAGAAGGGGAAGTCGCCCCGCGATCGGGTATTAATCGGTCAAGACGATCCGACAAGTCAAGGGGTTTTAAGAAAATAAAATCTTTTAATTAATTATTAAAAGTCAGAGGGTCCAGGGCTGTTTCTTTAAAATAAAAATAATTTGAGTTAGATCCTTGTTAAAAAGAAAATTTACAATTAGCCCCGTTTTGTAAAAACCAAAACTTTTGGGGTTAAAAATTGAATAAGTAAATATTCCAACCTTGAAAAATTATGAGGTCAGTTCCTAAATTCTCTAAATTGTTCATAGATTCAGATTTTGAAAGTTTTGAGGTCGTGGTTTTATAAAATTCTCACATTGTCCCCAAATTTGTTAAAATTGTCATTTCAGCCCTAAGTTTAAAATAATTGGAACTCACAAACTGGAAGGGATTTTAATATGATTCCAGTTGGAAAATGTCACTAACGTCAGTGGGCTATTGGGACAAAATCAGTGTTTAAAAAAATAAGTATAAGTCCCTTAACTTTTGAAAATCTCATTTTTGTCCCATTTTGAAATAATCGCCTTTAAGGCTTTTAGGGGTCCAATTGTTATGAAATTTGAACCTTGGGTCCAAAATATAATTATGTTATAGTTAAATTAGTATTTTCAGGTGCATGGACTGCATAAGTCCTGGAAATTTCATTTTGGTCCTCAATTTTAATCTTTTACGATTTGGTCCCTCAATTTTTATAAAATTACTTTCCAAGCTCTAAACACTTGGATTTTTGGAATACACTTAAAATATGATATTTCCAGTCCCTTAAGAGTTAAAATTTCAAATTTTAAAAATAGGGTCTGGTACAGTTTCGAAAATTACAATATAGCCCTTAAACTTCTAAAATTTTACAATCTAGTCCTTGGGCTTTTAAGGGTTGATTTTATTTATCTAAAAACTCTTAAAACATTATTAAAATGTCCAAACATAATTTTTGAACCTGAGTACAGTCCCAAAACTCGAAAATTACAGAGGGGTCCCTTAAGTTTTATTTTCTTGCAATTAAGTCCACCAACTTTCTATTTTTGCATTTTAAGTCCAAAAATTGAAACTTAATCAATTATGCTCGACTTGTCCAGGTTATAAGTCATACAAAACATGGATTTCAAGAGTCATACATATACAAGTCCATTCACACAAGCATTCACCAAATATCACAATAAAGTGTACATGTATGCACCTATTTTTCAACAAATAGCATTTTTGAGCCATACTTGAGAAATTTTCAACTTGATACAAGAAATTAACATGAAATACAAAATATATATATCTCAAGTGCTCAACATCAAAATACTACATGTATTTTAAGTAAAAACACCTAGAAGTTGGAAAGATTTTTTCACCCACCTTAAAGATTGATTTGTTGATGAAAAATGGAATAAATCACTCGTGATGAAGAAGTGACTTAGGTCAGCCCCTAAGTCAATGAATATATAAAAAATATAGGAGTTAGAAAAATAAGGTTAAAAATTGAAGGAGAAGAAGTAGATGGTGAGAAATTGGAAATACTACACTTACCTTGTGTAGTGAGTAAAGTGTGACTAGTAATGGCTTCAAAATGTAAGATTTTGGTCACCCTTAATAACAACCTTCAAGGTCAGCCCCTAGAACTCCAAAAATGAAAATGGAGTGTCAAAATTTGGAAAATAGAAAGAGAAGGAGAAAATGTACTAAAAATCCCATTATGGTCACCAGTAATAAATAAAAAAAAGAAATTAAATGTGAAATATATGTATTATTAATATTTACCCGTCAAAGCGACGCGTAAAATAGTCAAAATAATACAAGGATGATACGTGAAACAAGTACATGCTTGAAATAAAATCGAGGGCTTCACATTCTCCCCTCTTAAAAGAATTTGGTCCCCAAATTCTCTTGAATAGCTCGGATATTGATTTCTCATGTCTTCGTCCATCTCCCATGTTGCGTCTTCGTCTCGATTGTGGTTTCGCCATACATGTGAAGCCCTCGATTTTTTTATTCAATAATGTAATTGTTTCACGACGCCTTGTATTCTTTTGACTATTTTACCGCGTCGCTTCGACGGGTGAATATTAATGATATTTACATTTTGCCTTAATTTCCTCATTTACTTCTTGTGATCATAATCATTTATTTTATTTCGCATTTATGATCACTTGATTGATCATCATTATTGTTATTTGCGTATCTATTAGTCACCTTAGAATTTTTGGAGACTATTTATTTTAGAGATTTATACCTTATAGAATTAAGAATTCGATTTAGATTAAGTGATCATGAGACTTATAAGTGATCAAGGAAATCACTAATTATTTTGGAGATTGATATTATTCACCTATTATCATCAATTTTTGGGACATAAAACAAAATATGGAAAATACCACAAATACCCTTAGGTGGACGGTCATGAGGTATATTTTGGTGTAGAAATATCTCCCAACTCTTGTACATGTACACCTTATGTATTCATCTTGTGTATTTTTACACCATTAATTCAAATCTTATACACAATATCTTATACACCAATTCTTTATTATAAACTTACCCAACATGTTGGAGGCTTCCCAACACCCCATGCCAACATTCCTCTCTATCCTTGCAATTCCATCCTCCCATGCAAGACTACACATTGACCAAAGTCTTTGTCCCTCATGCTTACTACAATTTACAAGACTTAGAACAAAACAAAAATTTGTCCCCCACCTTCTCAAATGGACGGCCAATATGGCGTTGGTGAACAAAAATTTCTTGTTCATTTCACCAACATCCAACTCTAATTTGCCAACTTCCTCCTCCATCTCTCTAAACTTCTCCTCCTTCTCTCTATACCTTTCTTCTTCTATTCACTTCAACACTTATAAAAAAATACAAGAATTCTCCTTCCATTTCCTACAAAAATTCGAACATCCCCCTTCAACAAGGTAAGAATGTTGTTCATCTTCTTGTCTTGATATCATCTAGCTATCTCCTCTCACTTATTAATGTAAGTTTGGATTTTTATTTTTGAGGTTTACATAGAAGACTTGGAAGATACTAAGAGCCTTACCATCACCTTGAAGAGGACTTCTAGACTTGAAGACAAATTTGAAGAATTTGACTATAAGGTAAGAAATGGGAATTTTGGTACCTTCTTCTTCTTCCCTATTAATTTCGAATTTTAACACCAAAATTATCATTTTGAGGTGATTAGGGCTGACCTTGGAGCTTTGTTTAAGTGGTGATCAAGTTCTTAAGAGACCATCAATTTGTGACTACAACTTTCAACTATACAAGGTAAGTGTGGTACCTTTGGCCTATTCCTTCTCTTTTTTCCCTCCTTAGTTCAAATCTTCATTTTCTAACTCAAAAATCCTTGTATTATTGGACTTAGGGGCTGCCTTAAGTGAGGATTAAAATCCCCAAGGTCTAGTGACACCACTTTACACCAATCAACCGAACAAACAAGGTGGGTGGAAAAATCCTTTCAACTTCTAGGTGTTTGAATTCATAAAAATGCATGTAGTATTTTGTTATTGAGCATTTGAGATATATATTATGTATTGCATGCTATTTTCTGTATCAAGTTGGAAAAATTTCTCAAGTGTTGCTCAAAATGCGATTTACAAAATTAGGACATACATGTACACTTTATTGTCATATTTGATAAGTGCTTGTATGAGATGGATATGTATGTTTATGACTCTTGAAATCTATGTTTTGAATGACCTATAACCTGGACAAGTCGAGCATAATTGATTAAATTTCGATTTTTGGACTTAAAATGCAAAAATGGAAAGTTGGTGGACTTAATTGCAAGAAAATAAAACTTAAGGGACCCCTCTGTAATTTTCGATTTTTGGGACTGAACTCAGGTTCAAAAATTATGTTTTGACATTTTAATAAAGTTTTAAGAGTTTTTAGATAAATAAAATCAACCCTTAAAAGCCCAAGGACTAGATTGTAAAATTTGAGAAGTTTAAGGGCTATTTTGCAAATTTCGAAACTGTACCAGACCCTAATTTTAAAATTTGAAATTTTAACTCTTAAGGGACTGGAAATAACATATTTTAAGTGTATTCCAAAAATCCAAGTGTTTAGAGCTTGGAAAGTAATTTTATAAAACTTGAGGGACCAAATTGTAAAAGATTAAACTTGAGGACCCAAATGAAATTTCCAGAACTTATACAGCCCATGTACCTGGAAATACTAATTTACCTATAACATAATTATATTTTGGACCCAAGGTTCAAATTTCATAACAATTGGACCCTAAAAGCCTTAAAGGCAATTATTTCAAAATGGGACAAAAATGAGATTTTCAATAGTTGAGGGACCTATACTTATGAAGTTTTAAAACTGTTTTTGTCCCAATATTCCACTAACCTTAGTGACATTTTCCAACTGGAATCATATTAGAAGCCCTTCCGGTTTGTGAGTTCCGATTATTTTAAACTTAGGGCCCGAAATGACAATTTTAACAAATTTGGGGCCAATGTGAGAATTTTATAAAAACTCGACCTCAAAACTTTAAAAACCTGAATCTATGAACAATTTAGAGAATTTAAGAACTGACCTCATAATTTTTCAAGGTCGGGACATTTATTTATTTAACTTTTAACCCAAAAGTATTGGTTTTGACAAAACGGGGCTAATTGTAAATTTTATTTTTTAATAAGGACCTAACTCAAATTATTTTTATTTTTCTAAAATAGCCCTGGACCCTCTGACTTCAATTCTTAATTAAAATATTTTAATTTCTCAAAAACCCCTTGACTTATCGGACCGCCTTGACCGATTAATACCGATCGCGGCAACTTCCTCGTCTTGCGATTTGAATCTATAACGGGACTTATGTTCCACCTAATCGTTCAAGATATCGAAGATTGCTTATCCTCCCGATAATCATCTTCATCCAAATAACTCCACCAACGCCATAATTACCTTACGCAAATTTTTTGAAAACTTTTCATGAACTGCTTCCCGAATCAATAATACTCGACTGCCTGGTTGACTACATGAACTTGTGTTTACTTTCCTGCTTGAGTCAACTTGGTGTGTCGAGCTCACAGTCGGAATGGATACGTCGGGGATGGAACCGGGTAGCTCGGCCGCTACTCCACTCTTCCTTGGCCCCATCGTCCTAATCCCGCAAATCGAGGGACGGAGTTTGTCGAAGGGAAGCGGGTCGTAGTACTTGAGGTATAATCATGATTATGACAAATCCGAGCCTTGCTAGCTCCACTGTGGATTTTGTCTTTGCCTATGGAGCGATAAGGTGACAGTTGGACCATCTTGCTCGGGAGTTACAAGGAAGAACGAAGAATCGCTTTGTCCCATCCACACGATTCTCGGAGTTAATCGGACCCGCTTGGTTGGCGCTACAAATCCGTGCGCATCCGCTTACTTGTATTGCATAGGTTGGCGCTACAAATATGTACGCAACCGCTTACTTGCCTTGCATTGATTGGCGTTACAAATCCGCACGCAATCCTCCCGCTTTGCTTGACCATAGTGCCTTGACCATGAATCTGCTTTTCTTAATCGTATAAGTATATTACTTAAATATATTTATCACGACGATTGTGGACCGTGTGTGAAATCATGCATCATCTCTCACGCGTTTTCATACAACTAAATTTCTCGCATTAACTATTTATATCGCCACACTTGCACACGATCACCCCATCTACCGAGATTTCTGTCTCATTCCCTCCTCGTTTTCTAACCTTTAGATGAAGAGTTCATTTGAAGACATCGAACCTACCGCAGATTGAATCCCCATCCGTGATGTGGAGCGACATTTCCTTTTACTTTTATTTGTTGTTGGACTCTTCATTTTATTTTCGTTTGACTGTAAGTTAATTCGTATAATCTTTTGGGTTGTATTCGGATACCGCTGATTTTAAGATTGTAATTTGTACTGTGTTTTTTTTTAATTCTCACATTAGACTCTATTTCACTTGGAGTTTGGTATCTTTGGTTTAGATCGTTGATTTATTCTGTTTAAGTGATTGATCGTTGTCGCGTCACGTTTGGGCGTGATGTTTATGGTATCGAGCTCGGCTTGTAAGATGGAAACTTACACCGAGCCGACCCAGATAGACCCTGACCGTGTGTTGGGTAGTACCGCGACCTGACCAATTAAGTGTGAAATCGATTTTAATAATGGCATAGAACCGTATTATTGATGTTTATGTTAAGTCGAATTTATACTTGGAGAATCCATAGTCATACTTGATTTGACTTAGTTGACTCTTGACCGACTTTCCTTAGTCATTCTTTTCTTGTTCTTCCTTATCTTTTCCTTACATTAAATAATCCGCCTTAGTTTTGTTTGACCAAGATAGTTCCAATGCCTTGGAATGGGTACCACTACTAGGTGACCTAAGTTAAATCTTGGATGAATATTTGAACTCTTTTGGGTCATTATAGTGTTAAGATATTCGGATATTCCTCTATTTGGACATTAGGTGATTTAGAAAATCCGTGATTTAGAGATTATAATGCCTGGTATGGTGAGACTCAAGAAAATGAGGATATCTCTTGAGAAGTATATGATTTGGATGTCATATATTATGGGATCTAGACACCTAATGATATTACATTGGGAAAATGATAGTAGGGGAATCACTAAGTATATTGATCAATGATAATACCCTTGTGTTATTCATTCTCAAGTACCGCACAAGCTTAAGTAAGGAATTTGACTTGTGGTTTAGGTATCACGGATAAGATACATTAAGGATGTGACTATTATATGATCTCGACTAGATGTTACCACTAAATATCCCCTCCCGAGGATAGACGAACTATTTGATCAACTTCAAGGAGCGACGGTGTACTCAAGTTTGATTTACAATAAGGATATTATCAATCAAGATCCGTGAAGAAGACGTTTCCAAAACGGCATTTCGGACGATATGGACACTACGAGTTTGTAGTGATGCCTTTTCGTCGACAAACGCACCAAAGCCTTTATGGATCTGAGGCATCGAGTTTTTCAACCTTATTGGATCAATTCGTAATGATATTCATTGATGACATACTCGTATACTCTAAGTCTAGAGAAGAGCATGAACGCTATCCAAAATTATTTTGGAGACACTACGGGGGCACAAGTCGTATGCCAAATTCAAAAGTGCGAATTTTGGCTTAGTGAAGTCGCATTCTTGGGACACATAGATCCGGCACCGGGATCGCCAGTAGATCCTTTGAAGGTACAAACAAGTGGTTGAATGGAAACAACCCGAGTCTCAGAATTGAGATCGAAGTTTTTGGACTAGCCGGATATTATCGAAGATTTATCCAGGATTTCTCTAAGATAGCCGGACCACTCACTCCTCTAACCTGCAAGAAGTCAAGTTTGAGTGGAATGACAAGTGTGAGACTAGTTTCCAAGAACTAAAGAAACGACTTACTACAACTCCAATCTTAGCCTTCCAAAGGGAACAAAAACTTTGTCGCTACAAAGTGATGCATCAAAGGAAGGACTAGGAGCAAAGTGCTCATGCGGAAGGAAGGTCATTGCTTACGCATCACGAAAGCTCAAGTCGTGATGAGTCCTGCTACCCAACACATGACTTGGAATTTGCAACATTATTCGCGTTAAAGAAATGGAGGCACTATCACCACGGAGCAACATTCACAATTTTCACAGATCACAAGAGCTTGAAGTATCTATTCTCTCATAAAGGCCTCAACTGAGGCAACGGAGATGGATGGAGTTAATTGAGGACTATCACTTTGATATTTAATACCATCCCAGAAAGCTAACATAGTAGTCAGCCGCCTTGAGCAGAAAGGCGAGTTTAGCCGCACAATGATTCGAGAGTGGAAATCATTAGAAGAGTTGAGCACTTGAATCCGACGAGAACCAATACTCACATTTCATGTGCTAACATATTGGTTAAACCCGATCTCATCGAACGAGATCGAGCAAAGACTGGGACATGGACAACTTCAAAACCGAAAGAGAACATACTTAAAGGAGAGAGATCGAATTCTCGGTACATGAAGATAGAATCATCGATTTCAAATCGAGTCTGTGTACCAAGTGACGAGCGATTAGGAGCGGTTCTAGCAGAGGCATACCGTTCGAAATACACTATACATCCTGGAGGAAACAAGATGTATAAGGACATGAAACAATTAATTATTGGTGGGTAAACATGAAGAACTAGGTAGTGGAGTTCGTTGCGAGATGTTTGACTTGTCAACAAATAAAAGCAGAACACCAACGACCATCCGGTTTATTGCAACCGTTGAGAATTCCGGAGTGGAAGTGGGAACACATAACGATGGACTTCGTGACGGATCTACCAAGGACCGGCACGAGGTGATGATGCTATATGGGTAGTCGAGACCGACTCACGAAATCGCACACTCCTTACCTATGAAGAAAATTGACAAATTGCGCGTAAACTTGCGCAGATTTATGTCCGAGAGATCATTCGACTGTATGGAGTGCCAGTCGACATAGTGTCAGACAGAGACTCGAGATTTGTCTCCAGATTTTGGAAATGCTTACACGAGGAATTGGGAACCTCGCTAAGTTTCAGCACAACAGCACATCCCCAAACTGATGGCCATCGAGCGAACGATTCAAACCCTAGAAGACATGTTGCGAGCATGCACGTTGATTTCAAGGAAGTTGGGATTCACACTTACCATTGGCCGAGTTCGCCTATAATAACCAAATGCCTATCGACATAATTGGGATGGCACCCTATGAAGCCTTGTATGGGCGAAAGTGTAGATCCCCACTACACTGGGAGATTGATGACCAATGGACTCCAAAAGAGAAACGAAAGTCGCCACCGATTCCAAAGGTCGACTTGGTTCAGGAGGCCATGGAGAAGGTCAAGTTGATCAAGGAACGGATCCGCATGTTCGAGCCGCCAAAAGAGTCACACGGACAAGAGGAGAAAGGACTTGGAATTTGAAGTTTAAATGAAGTATTTCTCGGACTCTTGCCACGAAAGGGATTGATCAATCCAAAGAAAGGAGGTAAATTGAGTCCGAGATATATTGGGCCTTACAAAATTTTGCAGAGGATCGTAAAATCGGCCTACCGACTAGAGTTACCGAAGCACAAGATGCGGGAATGCACGATGTGTTCCATGTATCGAGATTGAAAAAGTATCAACCAGATCCTGAGCACATCATCACTGTGATGCTCCTCCTCTAATGGAGAATTTATCTTACACCGGAACCAATCGTAATCATTGACCAAAGCAGTACGCTAATCAATTGCGTAATGCAGAGATTCCAATGGTTAAAGTTGTATGGTGGAACCACAACCGAGACGAAGACGCACACATGGGAAATGGAAGAAGACATGAGGAATCAATATCCGGAGTTGTTCTAAAGAGAATTTGGGGACCAAATTCTTTTAAGGAGGGAGAATGTGAAGCCCTCGATTTTTTTATTCAATAATGTAATTGTTTCACGACGCCCTTGTATTCTTTTGACTATTTTACCGCCGCTTCGACGGTGAATATTAATGATATTTACATTTTGACTTAATTTCCTCATTTACTTCTTGTGATCATAATCATTTATTTTATTTCGCATTTATGATCACTTGATTGATCATCATTATTGTTATTTGCGTATCTATTAGTCACCTTAGAATTTCTGGAGACTATTTATTTTAGAGATTTATACCTTATAGAATTAAGAATTCGATTTAGATTAAGTGATCATGAAACTTATAAGTGATCAAGGAAATCACTAATTATTTTGGAGATTGATATTATTCACCTATTATCATCAATTTTGGGACATAAAACAAAATATGGAAAATACCACAAATACCCTTAGGTGGACGGTCATGAGGTATATTTTGGTGTAGAAATATCTCCCAACTCTTGTACATGTACACCTTATGTATTCATCTTGTGTATTTTTACACCATTAATTCAAATCTTATACACAATATCTTATACACCAATTCTTTATTATAAACTTACCCAACATGTTGGAGGCTTCCCAACACCCCATGCCAACATTCCTCTTTATCCTTGCAATTCCATCCTCCCATGCAAGACTACACCTTGACCAAAGTCTTTGTCCCTCATGCTTACTACAATTTACAAGACTTAGAACAAAACAAAAATTTGTCCCCCCACCCTTCTCAAATTGACGGCCAATATGGCCTTGGTGAACAAAAATTTCTTGTTCATTTCACCAACATCCAACTCTAATTTGCCAACTTCCTCCTCCATCTCTCTAAACTTCTCCTCCTTCTCTCTATACCTTTCTTCTTCTATTCACTTCAACACTTAAAAAAAAATACAAGAATTCTCCTTCCATTTCCTACAAAAATTCGAACATCCCCCTTCAACAAGGTAAGAATGTTGTTCATCTTCTTGTCTTGATATCATCTAGCTATCTCCTCTCACTTATTAATGTAAGTTTGGATTTTTATTTTTGAGGTTTACATAGAAGACTTGGAAGATACTAAGAGCCTTACCATCACCTTGAAGAGGACTTCTAGACTTGAAGACAAATTTGAAGAATTTGGACTATAAGGTAAGAAATGGGAATTTTGGTACCTTCTTCTTCTTCCCTATTAATTTCGAATTTTAACACCAAAATTATCATTTTGAGGTGATTAGGGGATGACCTTGGAGCTTTGTTTAAGTGGTGATCAAGTTCTTAAGAGACCATCAATTTGTGACTACAATTTTCAACTATACAAGGTGTAAGTGTGGTACCTTTGGCCTATTCCTTCTCTTTTTTTCCTCCTTAGTTCAAATCTTCATTTTCTAACTCAAAAATCCTTGTATTATTGGACTTAGGGGCTGCCTTAAGTGAGGATTAAAATCCCCAAGGTCTAGTGACACCACTTTACACCAATCAACCGAACAAACAAGGTGGGTGGAAAAATCCTTTCAACTTCTAGGTGTTTGAATTCATAAAAATCCATGCAGTATTTTGTTATTGAGCATTTGAGATATATATTATGTATTGCATGCTATTTTCTTGTATCAAGTTGGAAAAATTTCTCAAGTGTTGCTCAAAATGCGATTTATCAAAATTAGGACATACATGTACACTTCATTGTCATATTTGATAAATTCTTGTATGAGATGGATATGTATGTTTATGACTCTTGAAATCTATGTTTTGAATGACCTATAACCTGGACAAGTCGAGCATAATTGATTAAATTTCGATTTTTGGACTTAAAATGCAAAATGGAAAGTTGGTGGACTTAATTGCAAGAAAATAAAACTTAAGGGACCCCTCTGTAATTTTTGATTTTTGGGACTGAACTCAGGTTCAAAAATTATGTTTTGATATTTTAATAAAGTTTTAAGAGTTTTTAGATAAATAAAATCAACCCTTAAAAGCCCAAGGACTAGATTATAAAATTTGAGAAGTTTAAGGGCTATTTTGCAAATTTCGAAACTGTACCAGACCCTAATTTTAAAATTTGAAATTTTAACTCTTAAGGGACTGGAAATAACATATTTTAAGTGTATTCCAAAATCCAAGTGTTTAGAGCTTGGAAAGTAATTTTATAAAACTTGAGGGACCAAATTGTAAAAGATTAAACTTGAGGACCCAAATGAAATTTCCAGGACTTATACAGCCCATGTACCTGGAAATACTAATTTACCTATAACATAATTATATTTTGGACCCAAGGTTCAAATTTCATAACAATTGGACCCCTAAAAGCCTTAAAGGCAATTATTTCAAAATGGGACAAAAATGAGATTTTCAATAGTTGAGGGACCTATACTTATGACGTTTTAAAACTGTTTTTGTCCCAATATTCCACTAACCTTAGTGACATTTTCCAACTGGAATCATATTAGAAGCCCTTCCGGTTTGTGAGTTCCGATTATTTTAAACTTAGGGCCCGAAATGACAATTTTAACAAATTTGGGGCCAATGTGAGAATTTTATAAAAACTCGACCTCAAAACTTTAAAAACCTGAATCTCTGAACAATTTAGAGAATGAACTGACCTCATAATTTTTCAAGGTCGGGACATTTATTTATTTAACTTTTAACCCAAAAAGTATTGGTTTTGACAAAACTGGGGCTAATTGTAAATTTTATTTTTTATAAGGACCTAACTCAAATTATTTTTATTTTTCTAAAACAGCCCTGGACCCTCTGACTTCAATTCTTAATTAAAATATTTTAATTTCTCAAAAAACCCTTGACTTATCGGACCGCCTTGACCGATTAATACCCGATCGCGGCAACTTCCTCGTCTTGCGATTTGAATCTATAACGGGACTTATGTTCCACCTAATCGCTCAAGATATTGAAGATTGCTTATCCTCCCGATAATCATCTTCATCCAAATAACTCCACCAACGCCATAATTACCTTACGCAAATTTTTTGAAAACTTTTCATGAATCGCTTCCCCGAATCAATAATACTGATCGCTTGGTTGACTACATGAACTTGTGTTTACTTTCCCGCTGAGTCAACTTGGTGTGTCGAGCTCACAAAATCGGAATGGATACGACGGGGATGGAACCGGGCAGCTCACCGCTACTCCACTCTTCCTACCCCATCGTCCTAATCCCGCAACCGAGGGACGGAGTTTGTCCAAGGGAAGCGGGTCGTAGTACTTGAGGTATAATCATGATTATGACAAATCCGAGCCTTGCTAGCTCCACTGTGGATTTTGTCTTTGCCATGGAGCGATAAGGTGACAGTCTCTTGACCATCTTGCTCGGGGAGTTACAAGGAAGAACGAAGGAATCGCCGTCGATCCACACGATTCTGAGAGTTAATCGGACCCGCTTGGTTGGCGCTTACAAACCGTATGCAACCGCTTACTTGTATTGCATAGGTTGGCGCTACAAATATGTACGCAAATCGCTTACTTGCCTTGCATTGGATTGGCGTTACAAATCCGCACGCAATCCTCCCGCTTTTGCTTGACCATAGTGCCCGCTTGACCATGAATCAAGTTTTTTCTTAATTGTATAAGTATATTACTTAAATATATTTATCACGACGATTGTGGACCGTGTGTGAAATCATGCATCATCTCTCACGCGTTTTCATACAACTAAATTTCTCGCATTAACTATTTATATCGCCACACTTGCACACGATCACCCCATCCACCGAGATTTCTCGTCTCATTCCCTCCTCGTTTTCTAACCTTTAGATGAAGAGTTCGCAAGACATCGAACCTACCGCAGATTGAATCCCAATCCGTGATGTGGAGCGACATTTCCTTTTACTTTTATTTGTTGTTGGACTCTTCATTTTATTTTCGTTTGGTACTGTAGTTAATTCGGATAATCTTTTAGGTTGTATTCGGATACCGCCTTTTAAGATTGTAATTTGTACTCGTGTTTTTTTAATTCTCACGCCGCATTAGACTCTATTTCACTTGGAGTTTGGTATCTTTGGTTTAGATCTGTTTATTTATTCTGCTTAAGTGATTGATCGTTGTCGCGTCACGTTTGGGCGTGATGCTTATGGTATCGAGCTCGGCTTGTAAGATGGAAACTTACACCGAGCCGACCCGTGATAGGACCCTGACCGTGTTGGGTAGTACTGCCACCCACCAATTAAGTGTGAAATCGATTTTAATAATGGCATAGAACCGTATTATTGATGTTTATGTTAAATCGAATTTATACTTGGAGAATCCATAGTCATACTTGATTTGACTTAGTTGACTTTCGACTTTCCTTAGTCATGCATTTCTTGTTCTTCCTTATCTTTTCCTTACATTCGCCTAATCCGCCTTAGTTTTGTTTGACCAAGATAGTTCCAATGCCTTGATTGGGTACCACTACTAGTGACCTAAGTTGAATCTTGGATGAATATTTGAACTCTTTTGGGGTCATTATAGTGTTAAGATATTCGGATATTCCTCTATTTGGACATTAGGTGATTTAGAAAATCCGTGATTTAGAGATTATAATGCCTGGTATGGTGAGACTCGAAAAATGAGGATATCTCTTGAGAAGTATATGATTTGGATGTCATATATTATGGGATCTAGACACCTAATGATATTACATTGGGAAAATGATAGTAGGGGAATCACTAAGTATATTGATCAATGATAATACCCTTGTGTTATTCATTCTCAAGTACTGCACAAGCTTAAGTAAGGAATTTGACTTGTGGTTTAGGTATCACGGATAAGATACATTAAGGATGTGACTATTATATGATCTCGACTAGATGTTACCACTAAATATCCCCTCCCGAGGATAGATTTAACTATTTGATCAACTTCAAGGAGCGACGGTGTACTCAAGTTTGATTTACAATAAGGATATTATCAATCAAGATCCGTGAAGAAGACGCGTTTCCAAAACGGCATTTGGACGTATATGGACACTACGAGTTTGTAGTGATGCCTTTCGCCTGGACAAACGCACATCCAGCTGACTTTATGGATCTCGAGGCATCGAGTTTTTCAACCTTATGGGATCAATTCGTAATGATATTCATTGATGACATACTCGTATACTCTAAGTCTAGAGAAGAGCATGAACGCTATCCAAAATTGTTTTGGAGACACTACGGGGCACAAGTTGTATGCCAAATTCAGCAAGTGCGAATTTTGGCTTAGTGAAGTCGCATTCTTGGGACACATAGATCCAGACCGATCGCCAGATCCTTTGAAGGTACAAACAGGTGGTTGAATGGAAACAACTCCGAGTCTCAGAACGAGATCGAAGTTTTTGGACTAGCCGGATATTATCGAAGATTTATCCAGGATTTCTCCAAGATAGCCGGACCAACTCGACTCGGCTAACCTGCAAAGCAAGTCAAGTTTGAGTGGAATGACAAGTGTGAGACTAGTTTCCAATAACTAAAGAAACGACTTACTATAACTCCAATCTTAGCCCTTCCAAAGGGAATGTAAAACTTTGTCGTCTACAAAACATGCATCAAAGGAAGGACTAGGAGCAAAGCTCATGCGGGAAGGTCATTGCTTACGCATCACGAAAGCTCAAACCGCATTTGTCCGGTTAACCAACACATGACTTGGAATTTGCAGCGACATTATTTGCGTTAAAGAAATGGAGGCACTATCTCCACGAGCAACATTCACAATTTTCACAGATCACAAGAGCTTGAAGTATCTATTCTCTCATAAAGGCCTCAATCTAAGGCAAAATGGAGATGGATGGAGTTAATTGAGGACTATCACTTTGATATTCAATACCATCCCGAAAGCTAACATAGTAGCCGCCGCCTTGAGCGCAGTGCGGCGAGTTTAGCCAACTAATGATTCGAGAGTGGAAATCATTAGAAGAGTTGAGCACTTGAATCCGACGAGAACCAATACTCACATTTCATGTGCTAACATATTGTTAAACCCGATCTATCAACGAGATCGAGCAAAGACTGGGACAGATGGACAACTTCAAAATCGAAAGAGAACATACTTAAAGGAGAGAGATCAATTCTCGGTACATGAAGATAGAATCATCGATTTGAAATCGAGTCTGTGTACCAAGTGACGAAAGCGGATTAGGAGCGAGAATTCTAGCAGAGGCATACCGTTCTCGAAATACACTATACATCCCGGAGGAAACAAGATGTATAAGGACATGAAATGAATTATTGGTGGGTAAACATGAAGAACCAGGTAGCGGAGTTCGTTGCGAGATGTTTGACTTGTCAACAAATAAAAGCAGAACACCAACGACCATCTGGTTTATTGCAACCGTTGAGAATTCCGGAGTGGAAGTGGGAACACATAACGATGGACTTCGTGACGGATCTACCAAGGACCAGACGAGGTGATGATGCTATATGGGTAGTCGTAGACCGACTCACGAAATCTGCACACTTCTTACCTATGAAGAAAAACGAGCTTGCGTAAACTTGCGCAGATTTATGTCCGAGAGATCATTCGACTGTATGGAGTGCCAGTCGACATAGTGTCAGACAGAGACTCGAGATTTGTCTCCAGATTTTGGAAATGCTTACACGAGGAATTGGGAACCTCGCTAAGTTTCAGCACAACAGCACATCCCCAAACTGATGGCCAGTCTGAGCGAACGATTCAAACCCTGGAAGACATGCTGCGAGCATGCACGTTGGATTTCCAAGGAAGTTGGGATTCACACTTACCATTGGCCGAGTTCGCCTATAATAACAGCTATCAGGCCACAATTGGGATGGCACCCTATGAAGCCTTGTATGGGCGAAAGTGTAGATCCCCACTACACTGGGAGATTGATGACCAATGGACTCCAAAAGAGAAACGAAAGTCGCCACCGATTCCAAAGGTCGACTTGGTTCAGGAGGCCATGGAGAAGGTCAAGTTGATCAAGGAACGGATCCGCACAGCTCAGAGCCGCCAAAAGAGTCACGCGGACAAGAGGAGAAAGGACTTGGAATTTGAAGCCGAAATGAAGTATTTCTCAGACTCTTGCCACGAAAGGGATTGATCAATCCAAAGAAAGGAGGTAAATTGAGTCCGAGATATATTGGGCCTTACAAAATTTTGCAGAGAACAAAATCGGCCTACCGACTAGAGTTATCGGCACAGATGCGGGAATGCACGATGTGTTCCATGTACCGAGATTGAAAAAGTATCAACCAGATCTGAGCACATCATCACTGTGATGCTCCTCCTCTAATGGAGAATTTATCTTACACCGGAACCAATCGAATCATTGACCAAAGGTACGCCAATTGCGTAAAGAGAGATTCCAATGGTTAAAGTTGTATGGTGGAACCACAACTGAGACGAAGACGCAACATGGGAAATGGAAGAAGACATGAGGAATCAATATCCTGAGTTGTTCTAAAGAGAATTTGGGGACCAAATTCTTTTAAGAGGAGAATGTGAAGCCTCGATTTTTTTATTCAATAATGTAATTGTTTCACGTATTGCCCTTGTATTCTTTTTTTATTTTTTTGACTATTTTACCGCCGTCGCTTCGACGGGTGAATATTAATGATATTTACATTTTGCCTTAATTTCCTCATTTACTTCTTGTGATCATAATCATTTATTTTATTTCGCATTTATGATCACTTGATTGATCATCATTATTGTTATTTGCGTATCTATTAGTCACCTTAGAATTTCTGAGACTATTTATTTTAGAGATTTATACCTTATAGAATTAAGAATTCGATTTAGATTAAGTGATCATGAGACTTATAAGTGATCAAGGAAATCACTAATTATTTTGGAGATTGATATTATTCACCTATTATCATCAATTTTGGGACATAAAACAAAATATGGAAAATACCACAAATACCCTTAGGTGGACGGTCATGAGGTATATTTTGGTGTAGAAATATCTCCCAACTCTTGTACATGTACACCTTATGTATTCATCTTGTGTATTTTTTACACCATTAATTCAAATCTTATACACAATATCTTATACACCAATTCTTTATTATAAACTTACCCAACATGTTGGAGGCTTCCCAACACCCCATGCCAACATTCCTCTCTATCCTTGCAATTCCATCCTCCCATGCAAGACTACACCTTGACCAAAGTCTTTGTCCCTCATGCTTACTACAATTTACAAGACTTAGAACAAAACAAAAATTTGTCCCCCCCCCCTTCTCAAATGGACGCCAATATGGCCTTGTGAACAAAAATTTCTTGTTCATTTCACCAACATCCAACTCTAATTTGCCAACTTCCTCCTCCATCTCTCTAAACGCCTCTCCCTTCTCTCTATACCTTTCTTCTTCTATTCACTTCAACACTTAGAAACAAATACAAGAATTCTCCTTCCATTTCCTACAAAAATTCGAACATCCCCCTTCAACAAGGTAAGAATGTTGTTCATCTTCTTGTCTTGATATCATCTAGCTATCTCCTCTCACTTATTAATGTAAGTTTGGATTTTTATTTTTGAGGTTTACATAGAAGACTTGGAAGATACTAAGAGCCTTACCATCACCTTGAAGAGGACTTCTAGACTTGAAGACAAATTTGAAGAATTTGACTATAAGGTAAGAAATGGGAATTTTGGTACCTTCTTCTTCTTCCCTATTAATTTCGAATTTTAACACCAAAATTATCATTTTGAGGTGATTAGGGATGACCTTGGAGCTTTGTTTAAGTGGTGATCAAGTTCTTAAGAGACCATCAATTTGTGACTACAATTTTCAACTATACAAGGTAAGTGTGGTACCTTTGGCCTATTCCTTCTCTTTTTTCCCTCCTTAGTTCAAATCTTCATTTTCTAACTCAAAAATCCTTGTATTATTGGACTTAGGGGCTGCCTTAAGTGAGGATTAAAATCCCCAAGGTCTAGTGACACCACTTTACACCAATCAACCGAACAAACAAGGTGGGTGGAAAAATCCTTTCAACTTCTAGGTGTTTGAATTCATAAAAATGCATGTAGTATTTTGTTATTGAGCATTTGAGATATATATTATGTATTGCATGCTATTTTCTTGTATCAAGTTGGAAAAATTTCTCAAGTGTTGCTCAAAATGCGATTTACCAAAATTAGGACATACATGTACACTTTATTGTCATATTTGATAAATTCTTGTATGAGATGGATATGTATGTTTATGACTCTTGAAATCTATGTTTTGAATGACCTATAACCTGGACAAGTCGAGCATAATTGATTAAATTTCGATTTTTGGACTTAAAATGCAAAATGGAAAGTTGGTGGACTTAATTGCAAGAAAATAAAACTTAAGGGACCCCTCTGTAATTTTTGATTTTTGGGACTGAACTCAGGTTCAAAAATTATGTTTTGATATTTTAATAAAGTTTTAAGAGTTTTTAGATAAATAAAATCAACCCTTAAAAGCCCAAGGACTAGATTGTAAAATTTGAGAAGTCTAAGGGCTATTTTGCAAATTTCGAAACTGTACCAGACCCTAATTTTAAAATTTGAAATTTTAACTCTTAAGGGACTGGAAATAACATATTTTAAGTGTATTCCAAAAATCCAAGTGTTTAGAGCTTGGAAAGTAATTTTATAAAACTTGAGGGACCAAATTGTAAAAGATTAAACTTGAGGACCCAAATGAAATTTCCAGGACTTATACAGCCCATGTACCTGGAAATACTAATTTACCTATAACATAATTATATTTTGGACCCAAGGTTCAAATTTCATAACAATTGGACCCCTAAAAGCCTTAAAGGCAATTATTTCAAAATGGGACAAAAATGAGATTTTCAATAGTTGAGGGACCTATACTTATGACGTTTTAAAACTGTTTTTGTCCCAATATTCCACTAACCTTAGTGACATTTTCCAACTGGAATCATATTAGAAGCCCTTCCGGTTTGTGAGTTCCGATTATTTTAAACTTAGGGCCCGAAATGACAATTTTAACAAATTTGGGGCCAATGTGAGAATTTTATAAAACTCGACCTCAAAACTTTAAAAACCTGAATCTCTGAACAATTTAGAGAATGAACTGACCTCATAATTTTTCAAGGTCGGGACATTTATTTATTTAACTTTTAACCCAAAAGTATTGGTTTTGACAAAACGGGGCTAATTGTAAATTTTATTTTTTATAAGGACCTAACTCAAATTATTTTTATTTTTCTAAAACAGCCCTGGACCCTCTGACTTCAATTCTTAATTAAAATATTTTAATTTCTCAAAAAACCCTTGACTTATCGGACCGCCTTGACCGATTAATACCCGATCGCGGCAACTTCCTCGTCTTGCGATTTGAATCTATAACGGGACTTATGTTCCACCTAATCGCTCAAGATATTGAATATTGCTTATCCTCCCGATAATCATCTTCATCCAAATAACTCCACCAACGCCATAATTACCTTACGCAAATTTTTTGAAAACTTTTCATGAACTCGCTTCCGAATCAATAATACTGATTTGCCTGGTTGACTACATGAACTTGTGTTTACTTTCCCGCTGAGTCAACTTGGTGTGTCGAGCTCACGTCGGAATGGATATGATGGGGATGGAACCGGCAGCTTCATTTTGCTACTCCACTCTTCCTACCCCATCGCCCTAATCCCGCAACCGAGGGACGGAGTTTGTCCAAGGGAAGCGGGTCATAGATTTGAGGTATAATCATGATTATGACAAATCCGAGCCTTGCTAGCTCCACTGTGGATTTTGTCTTTGCCTATGGAGCGATAAGGTGACAGTCTTGACCATCTTGCTCGGGGAGTTACAAGGAAGAACAAAGGAATCGCCTCGATCCACACGATTCGAGTTAATCGGACCCGCTTGGTTGGCGCTACAAACCGCACGCAACCGCTTACTTGTATTGCATAGGTTGGCGCTACAAATATGTACGCAAATCCGCTTACTTGCCTTGCATTGATTGGCGTTACAAATCCGCACGCAATCCTCCCGCTTGCTTGGACCATAGTGCCTGCTTGACCATGAACTGCTTTTCTTAATTGTATAAGTATATTACTTAAGTATATTTATCACGACGATTGTGGACCGTGTGTGAAATCATGCATCATCTCTCACGCTTTTTCATACAACTAAATTTCTCGCATTAACTATTTATATCGCCACACTTGCACACGATCACCCCATTGTTAGTCCAAGTGGCTACGATAATCTAGAGGGGGTGAATAGATTATCTCGGTTTTTCAGATTTTGCCCTCTTTTTCGAATAAACAAACAAAGACGAGAATGTAAATGCGGAAATTAAACAACACTTGTCGATTTAAAGAGGTTCAACCCACCTGGGCCTAATTCTCTACCACCCCAAAGATATCCTGGGATGGATTAAAAAAAAAAAGATATTATTAATTTACCAAAAATTAATACAACACCTTGAGGATTACCACAACCTCTTACACCACCTTGAGGATTACCACAATCCTCTTACAACACCTTGAAGATTACCACAACCTTCAAACACCTATCACCTAGATCACCCAAGTGTATTCTTACCACAAGAATACTCACAAGGATGTCTTGTATTGAATGATGACCAAAATCAAGATTACAACTCAATAATGATTGATACAATATGAGTACAAGTGTAATCAAGAATTGAAAGCATATACCTCAAATTTGTGCATGTGAAAGTGCTAAGGCTAATACAACAAGATATATGAAAGTGTTTGCTTTGTTTGCTCTTTGCTTGTATAGAGTGTTGTATCTTGTTGTTTGAATGAAGCCTCTATTTATAGGAGAGGTCTTGGCTTTGATTTCCGTACATTGGCTCCTCCTCGGGGAGTGATTTGCTTTGCAAAAGAAACCATTTAAAATCATCAATAGAGCTGTTAGAAATCAATCCCACAAAATAGGGAAAAGTCATTCGAAAATACAACGGATAGTTTCTTTGATAAACAGGGGGGTTCGACCGGTCACACAGAGATAAGATTGAAATTGAATTCTCGCGAATTTTTACACAGGGGACCTCGAAGGGGGTTCGACCGGTCGCCCTTGGTCTTGACCGGTTGGGGTTGATAGAAAAACAAAACAGAGAAGTCCGCAATGAGAGGGCACTCCCGGTGCACGGCCGCCGCCAAGGTCGACGGCCGCCCTCACCTGGCGCCCACCTGGGGTCGACCTGGCCGCTCTCCCCATTTTCTCTTACGTCCCATTTTCTGTTTCAAAACTCAACTCAGTGCGGGTTGCCCTATAGGGCGACCTGGTCGAGCTCTGAAACAAAAGTGTTGTCCAATTTTAAATCGAATATAAACTACAAGAAATACTCCAAAAATAGTAAAAACATTTTAGATCGATCGGAAGTGTTGGGACAACATTTAGGGACATTGTTTTGGTATAAAACTCATTTGAACAAAATCATCAAAATCATGATAAAAACATTTATCTAACAAACTCCCCTTTTTGATGATTACAAACCAAAACAATTTTCAAGAGGACGATTTGAAAAATAAAATAATTTTCCTTTATGAGTAAACTATCCGTTTAAAAACATTTTACAAAAGCTCCCCTATCAACAAGCACATTAATAAGAAATATTGCATAAGCTAGAAGCACAAGCTTTTACAAAATAAACAACAACTCCATGAGCTTAGAAGCTCCCCTGTCACAAATACTTATTATCCATGCAAACAAGTTCATAAAACAATCATTGGACTGAGTTTTCTTCACAACTTACGGCCTTAATAAGCCATAGCTTATAGCTTCTATCATGAGCTTTTATTAGCTTCTTTGAGCTAACGAGCCAATTTCTGTTTCTCCCCTTTGGAATCATAAAAAAAAAAAATGTTAGGATGATAAAAACATCATAGAAGTATGTCAAAGTGCGCAAAGAAATGGTTTATCAACCATTGAGCAATTTAGGCTTAAAAACCAAGGAAAATGGGAGAAATGTATCATGAAGAGTTCATACGCTCGTTTTATTTGCCAAAACATGATCTCAATGAGTATTGAAGACTTTTGGAAGCGAGAGAATCATGTAGAAGTTGAAATTTTCATTGTGACATTTCATCGAACACATTGTGGGCGTGAAAATAAAAAGAGTTGTATATAGCCCTTGTAAATGATCCAAGCCAAAAAATTGCATCACCAATTCACATCAAACATCATACAATACAACATAATAACTAAGCTCATCAAGATCATAAGCAAAAATATCAAGAAATATACAAGAAAGCCATAAACTCAAGGGTTCAACCCAATTGAGCAAAGTAAGGAAAATTCTTACCATTTGATCGAAAAGATGAGCAATGATGATGATAAACATGCTATATAAGGTCCAAGATATGAATTGAATGCATGAAAATCAATTTTGAGTGAAAATTGTGTGCATTTGGCAAAGGGGACGAAAAATGGCAAAAAGAAGTGAAAATAACAAATGTCAAGACAGAATCGAACTTAAACCAAAATTTGGCCTAGGGCGACTCGGCCGACGTTGAGGGCGACCGGTTGCCCTCAACCTCTTCACCCCACTGTTTTGTCAAATTTTTCGAAATCCGAATTTTCAACCAAAAAATCCGATTTTTCGCCCCTAAGTTTTAAAAACATGCAAAATGCAAACGTAGACCTCATTCAATATGCATTATGCCTAACCGAGCTCGTATTGACGCAAAAAGTCTCGGAAGTTAGCGGTTTTGTAAAAATGTTCGCTAATTGATCTTGAGATGGCACAAACGATATCTCAATTTTTCGTTTTGAAACACAATCCCTTAGAAAATGATGTCGAATCTCAATATGTTTAGTACGGTTATGATGAACCGGGTTTTGAGCAATATTTATAGCGGATATATTATCACAAAAGATAGGTACGTTTTCAAAAGAGCATTTGTAATCCGCTAAGGTTTGTTTCATCCAAAGAAGTTGAGTACAACAAAATGCGGAAATATATTCGGCCGGCCGTTGAAAGAGAAACACGCTTTTGCTTCTTTGAAAACCAAGAAACTAGGCAATCGCTTAAAATTGACATGATCCTAAGTACTCTTCCGATCATCAATATTACCCGCATAGTCCGAATCACTATAACCTTTAAGAGAAAAATTTTCATTCTTTGGATAAAATAAACCATATTGAATAGTGCCTTTCAAATATCGAAAAATCCGTTTAACGGCACTCATATGAGATTCTTTTGGATTGCTTTGAAAACGAGCACATAGGCATACGGCATGAAGAATGTCCGGTCTACTAGCGGTTAAATAAAGTAAACTACCAATCATACCTCGATACTTGGATTCATCAACCGTCTTGCCTTTTTCATCTTTGTCAATTTTGACATTGGTTGCCATAGAGTCGAGACGGTTCTTCCTTCTTCAATGCCGAACTTCTTCAAAAGTTCTTTTGTATACTTTGATTGCGAAATATAAATACCTTCTTGGCATTGCTTAATTTGAAGTCCAAGGAAGAAATTTAGCTCCCCATCATACTCATCTCGAATTCACCTTGCATTAACTTGGAGAATTTCTTGCACAAAGATTCATTAGTAGCACCAAAGATAATATCATCAACATAAATTTGCACAAGTAAACAATCTTGCCCTTTTTCAAAAACAAAGAGTGTAGTATCAACTTTACCTCTTGTAAAACCATTTTGCAAAAGAAAAGAGCTAAGTCTATCATACCATGCACGGGGTGCTTGTTTTAAACCATACAAAGCCTTTTTAAGTTTATAAACATCATTAGGCCTAGAAAATTTTCAAACCCTGAGGTTGTTTTACATAGACTTCTTCTTGAATAATACCATTTAAGAAAGCGGATTTAACATCCATTTGGTAAAGTTTGAAATTTTTAAAACAAGAATAGGCAAGTAAAATACGAATAGCTTCTAAACGTGCTACGGGTGCAAAAGTTTCATCATAGTCAATACCTTCTTCTTGACAATACCCTTGAGCTACTAACCTTGCCTTATTTCAACAATGTTGCCTTGATCATCAAGTTTGTTCCGAATACCCATTTTGTACCAATAATAGTTTGAGATGGAGGACAAGGTACCAATTCCCATACATCATTTCTTTTAAATTGATTTAACTCCTCTTGCATCTCTAAGAACTAATCCTCATCCTCAATAGCCTCCTTAGCATTTTTAGGCTCTTTTTGAGATATAAGAGCTTTCTCGGCAAATTTTCTTCGAGTCATTACTTTATCAAGGGGATCACCAATAATAAGATCTTTTGGGTGATCTCCTTAAATTTCAATGCTACGGGAAGATTCAAGTATCACCCCTATCTTCTTGAGGAACATTTGAACTTGAAGGTAGATCATTTGAAATAGAAGGTTTATCATTATGAGCATCACTTTGAACAATAGGTTCAACAATATCCTCTTCATCACTATCGTCATTGGGTATTCTTTCAACACCCGAGGCTTCATTAAATTTGACATGAATAGATTCTTCAACAACCATGCTAGTCTTATTGTAAACCCGATATGCTTTGCTCTTGGTTGAATACCCCATAAATATTCCTTCATCGGCCTTAGGATCAAGTTTGTCCAATTGATCCTTAGTATTCAAAATAAAGCACTTACATCCAAATATTTTGAAATAACTAATATTTGGAGTTCTTCCTTTCCAAAGCTCATATGGAGTTTTATTCATTTTAGGACGAATATAGACTCGATTAATGACATAGCAAGCGGTACTTACGCTTCGCCCAAAAATATTTTGGAAGTGAAAATTCATTTAGCATGGACCGACTCATTTCTTGAAGTGTCCGATTCTTCCTTTCGGCTACACCATTTTGTTGAGGTGTCCTTGGAGCCGAAAAATTGTGTGTATATCCCTTGGTTTCACAAAAGACTCTAAACTCACCGTCAAATTCTCCGCCTCGATCACTTGAATAGTTTTAATAGTATCTTCCTTTTCATTCTCAATGCGTCTACACAACTTAACAAACTCATTAACGGCATCGCTTTTATTTGCAAGAAAAAGAGCCCAAGTGTATCTAGAAAAATCATCAACAATTACAAAAGTGCAATGTTTTCCACTTAGACTAGCCGTACCAATATCCCCATACAAATCTAGGTGAAGAAGTTGTAGAGGCTTGGTTGTGGAAATTTCATTTTTGGGCTTAAAACTACTCTTAACTAATTTGTTCTTTTGACAAGTGTCACATAAGCCAAGATTTTCAAAATTCAATTTGGGTAGTCCTTTTACATGTTGGTTTTTGTAAATATTTTTCAAACTTTTATATCCAACATGTCCAAGTCGCCTATGCCATAAACTCGTTAAATCATTGTTGGCGACAAGACAAGAAACATTTTGACTAACCAAATCACTAGTAGAAATTTTGTAAAGATTGCCTTTTCTATTTGCTTCACAAATAATTTCATCATTTTTACGAATAAGGCATTTTTCTTTATTGAAAACAACATTATAATTTGAATCACAAAGTTGGCTAACACTTATCAAATTAAATTTAAGCCCTTCTACTAAAAGAACATTATTAAGAGAGAAAGAAGAGTTACCAATTTCTCCATTTCCAAGAATTCTTCCTTTGCCATTGCTTCTAACATGACCATACCCTCTTCTTGGAACTTGATGTTGGTAAAAAGTTCTCTCTTTCCAAATCATATGGCGTGAACATCCGCTGTTCACGAGCCATTTCGAATCCTCCATGGTTGTTGTAGCGCCTATTACCTACAAACGAACCATTTTTAGGTACCCTATAGTTTTGGGGTCCATGGGGGTTAGCCTTGAGACCTTTGGGTCTCCAAACAAAGCTAAAATTGTTCTTCAATTTACAATTGCTAACATAGTGACCAACTTTACCACAATAAAAGCAAATAATATTATGGGCACTTTTAGCACGTACAAAATCGGACCTTGGTCATTTTTCTTAAAGACTTTTTGAAATGGTTTGTAACCAAGTCCTTGTTTTGAATGCTCACCTCTTTGTGCATCTAAAATTTTAGTAACCTTATCCGTGCTTAAATTAAAACGATGCACATCCTTTTTCAAATTATCAATATCATTAGTGAGCATTTGTTTCTCGGTTTCAAGAGTTTGAATTTGAGTAAGGGTAATAGCATGAACATGATCAAGAGTCTCATAAGATGTAAATAATTTATCCTTTTCTATTTTAAGCTCTTTATGCTCCTTCTTTAAACTCTTGTATTTAACAATCAATTTTTGAAATTCATTTTGCAACTCATCAAAATCACATTGCAATTCATCAACTAAGGAGGAGGTAGAGGAGTTAGAGCGCACCTCATTATTTTCATCGTCTATAGCCATAAGACCATGTTCGGTTTCACCTTACTCGTCGGATGTCTCGAGTAGCTCATCCCAAGTTTTGACATCCGCATTTAGAGCCTTCTTTTTCGGAAAAGGCTTCTTTTTCTTTTGTTCCTCCTCATTGAGTTTTGGGCAATCGGCTATGAAGTGCCCGGGTTTTCCGCAAAGCATTATCTCTTGGTTTTCTTGCTTTATTTTTATTCACAAATTTTGCAAATTTTCGAACAAGTGCGGCCGTCTCCTCATCATCATCATCATTATCATAGTATGCATTATTAGAAGAGGAAGCAAGACCTTTAGGAATATTTTGCATACCCGATTGATTGATGGTTGGTTTGGTATTTTTCCTCTCCTTGAGATAGACTTCATAGATGAGGAGGTTCCCGATGAGCTCGTCAAACTTGAGTGTCTCAAGATTTTGTGCTTCCGTGATTGCCGTCACCTTTTCGGACCATGAGCCGGGAAGAGCATTCAATACCTTAGTCACTTTGTCTTCTTCGAGATGACTTTACCGAGGGCCACAAGAGGATTGACAATGTTGTCAAGCCTTTCCACCATCTTGGAGATGCTTTCACCATCATACATGTTAAAGTTTTCAAAGTCTTTAACAAGCATGGTCTTTCTAGCTTGCTTGACCTTCTTTGTCCCTTCATATATAGTCTCCAATTTTTCCCAAACCTCATGTGCCGACCTTATGCCTCGTATGTGATTGTACTCGGTGTGGTAAGTGAGCAATGCAAAATATTTAAGGCTTTACCGTTTAGAGAGAAAGCCTTCTTTATCATTTTCATCGAACTCCTTGAAAGGTTTAGGAGCCGAGGTGCCATCCTCCATTTTTTTTGTTGGTTGATCAACTCCTTCAATAACCACATTCCATATGTCAAACCCGCACCCTTGTAGAAAGCACTCCATACGGTCTTTCCAAAATGCGTAGTTGTTGGCGTCGAACAATGGTGGCTTGTTGGTGGAGGCGCCGGTGGTGAGATAAGCGTCATTCGTAGCCATGGATCTTTCCTCTTTACTGAACGAGCTAGCCAAAGAGTTTGGCTTTGATACCACTTGTTAGTCCAAGTGGCTACGATAATCTAGAGGGGGTGAATAGATTATCTCGGTTTTTCAGATTTTGCCCTCTTTTTTCGAATAAACAAACAAAGACGAGAATGTAAATGCGGAAATTAAACAACACTTGTCGATTTAAAGAGGTTCAACCCACCTAGGGCCTAATCCTCTACCACCCCAAAGATATCCGGATGGATTAAAAAAAAAAGATATTATTAATTTACCAAAAATTAATACAACACCTTGAGGATTACCACAACCCTCTTACACCACCTTGAGGATTACCACAATCCTCTTACAACACCTTTGAAGATTACCACAACCTTCAAACACCTATCACCTAGATCACCCAAGTGTATTCTTACCACAAGAATCCTCACAAGGATGTCTTGTGTTGAATGATGACCAAAATCAAGATTACAACTCAATAATGATTGATACAATATGAGTACAAGTGTAATCAAGAATTGAAAGCCTAGACCTCAAATTTGTGCATGTGAAAGTGCTAAGGCTAATACAACAAGATATATGAAAGTGTTTGCTTTGTTTGCTCTTTTTGCTTGTATAGAGTGTTGTATCTTGTTGTTTGAATGAAGCCTCTATTTATAGGAGAGGTCTTGGCTTTGATTTCCAGACATTGGCTCCTCCTTGGGGAGTGATTTGTGCAAAAAAACCATTTAAAATCATCAATAGAGTCATAGAAATCAATCCCACAAAATAGGGAAAAGTCAGTCTCAAAAATGCAACGGATAGTTTGCTTTGATAAACAGGGGTTCGACCATTCTCATGCAGATAAGATTGAAATTGAATTCTGCGACTTTTTACACAGGGGGACCTAGGTCGAAGGGGGTTCGACCGGTCGCCCTTGGTGTTGACCGGTTGGGGTTGATAGAAAAACAAAACAGAGAAGTTCTCGCAATTGAGAGGGCACTCCCGTGCACGGCCGCCAGCCGGTCGACGGTCGCGCCCTCACCGGCCGCCCACCTCGTCGACGGCCGCTCTCCCCATTTTCTCTTACGTCCCATTTTCTTTTCAAAACTCAACTCAGTACGGGTTGCCCTATAGGCGACCGTCGAGCTGAAAAAAAGTGTTGTCCAATTTTAAATCGAATATAAACTACAAGAAATACTCCAAAAATAGTAAAAACATTTTAGAACGATCGGAAGTGTTGGGACAACATTTAGGGACATTGTTTTGGTATAAAAACTCATTTGAACAAAATCATCAAAATCATGATAAAAACATTTATCTAACACCCATCCACCGAGATTTCTGTCTCATTCCCTCCCGTTTTCTAACCTTTAGATGAAGAGTTCGCAAGACATCGAACCTACCGCATTGAATCCCCATCCGTGATGTGGAGCGACATTTCCTTTTACTTTTATTTGTTGTTGGACTCTTCATTTTATTTTCGTTTGGGTGTAAGTTAATTCGGATAATCTTTTGGGTTGTATTCGGATACCGCGGACTTTAAGATTGTAATTTGTACTCGTGTTTTTTTAATTCTCACGCATTAGACTCTATTTCACTTGGAGTTTGGTATCTTTGGTTTAGACTGATTTATTCTGTTTAAGTGATTGATCGTTGTCGCGTCACGTTTGGGGCGTGATGATTTATGGTATCGAGCTCGGCTTGTAAGATGGAAACTTACACCGAGCCGACCCAGATAGACCCTGACCGTGTTGGGTAGTACCGCGACCCGACCAATTAAGTGTGAAATCGATTTTAATAATGGCATAGAACCGTATTATTGATGTTTATGTTAAGTCGAATTTATACTTGGAGAATCCATAGTCATACTTGATTTGACTTAGTTGACTCTTGACTGACTTTCCTTAGTCATTCATTTCTTGTTCTTCCTTATCTTTTCCTTACATTCGCCTAATCCGCCTTAGTTTTGTTTGACCAAGATAGGTTCCAATGCCTTGGATTGGGTACCACTACTAGGTGACCTAAGTTGAATCTTGGATGAATATTTGAACTCTTTTGGGTTGTTATAGTGTTAAGATATTCGGATATTCCTCTATTTGGACATTAGGTGATTTAGAAAATCCGTGATTTAGAGATTATAATGCCTGGTATGGTGAGACTCAAGAAAATGAGGATATCTCTTGAGAAGTATATGATTTGGATGTCATATATTATGGGATCTAGACACCTAATGATATTACATTGGGAAAATGATAGTAGGGGAATCACTAAGTATATTGATCAATGATAATACCCTTGTGTTTTTCATTCTCAAGTACTGCACAAGCTTAAGTAAGGGAATTTGACTTGTGGTTTAGGTATCACGGATAAGATACATTAAGGATGTGACTATTATATGATCTCGACTAGATGTTACCACTAAATATCCCCTCCCGAGGATAGACGAACTATTTGATCAACTTCAAGGAGCGACGGTGTACTCAAGTTTGATTTACAATAAGGATATTATCAATCAAGATCCGTGAAGAAGACGTTTCCAAAACGGCATTTCGCACGGATATGGACACTACGAGTTTGTAGTGATGCCTTTCCTCGACAAACGCACCACAGACTTTATGGATCTCGGGCATCGAGTTTTTCAACCTTATTGGATCAATTCGTAATGATATTCATTGATGACATACTCGTATACTCTAAGTCTAGAGAAGAGCATGAACGCATCCTCAAAATTGTTTTGGAGACACTACGGGGCACAGTACCGTATGCCAAATTCAAGCAAAGTGCGAATTTTGGCTTAGTGAAGTCGCATTCTTGGGACACATAGTATCCGCACTGGGATCGCCGTAGATCCTTTGAAGGTACAAACAAAGGTTGAATGGAAACAACATGAGTCTCAGAATTCGAGATTAGAAGTTTTTTGGACTAGTGATATTATCGAAGATTTATCCAGATTTCTCCAAGATAGCCGGACCACTCACTCGGCTAACCTGAGGAAGCAAGTCAAGTTTGAGTGGAATGACAAGTGTGAGACTAGTTTCCAAGAACTAAAGAAACGACTTACTACAACTCCAATCTTAGCCCTTCCAAAGGGAACAAAAACTTTGTCGTCTTACAAGCGATGCATCAAATGAAGGACTAGGAGCAGTGCTCATGCGGGAAGGAAAGGTCATTGCTTACGCATCACGAAAGCTCAAGCCGCATTTGAGTCCGATTACCCAACACATGACTTGGAATTTGTAGCGACATTATTCGCATTAAAGAAATGGAGGCACTATCTCCACGAGCAACATTCACAATTTTCACGGATCACAAGAGCTTGAAGTATCTATTCTCTCATAAAGGCCTCAATGGGAGGCAACGGAGATGGATGGAGTTAATTGAGGACTATCACTTTGATATTCAATACCATCCCAGAAAGCTAACATAGTAGAGTCGCGCCTTGGAGCGTAAAGGCGAGTTTAGCCGACTAATGATTCGAGAGTGAAATCATTAGAAGAGTTGAGCACTTGAATCCGACGAGAACCAATACTCACATTTCATGTGCTAACATATTGTTAAACCCGATCTATCGAACGAGATCGAGCAAAGACTGGGACAGATGGACAACTTCAAACACCGAAAGAGAACATACTTAAAGGAGAGAGATCGAATTCTCGGTACATGAAGATAGAATCATCGATTTGAAATCGAGTCTATGTACCAAGTGACGAAGCGATTAGGAGCGACTTCTAGCAGAGGCATACCGTTCGAAATACACTATACATCCTGGAGGAAACAAGATGTATAAGGACATGAAAGCAAATTATTGGTGGGTAAACATGAAGAACCAGTAGTGGAGTTCGCTGCGAGATGTTTGACTTGTCAACAAATAAAAGCGAAACACCAACGACCATCCGTTTATTGCAACCGCTTGAGAATTCCTGAGTGGAAGTGGGAACACATAACGATGGACTTCGTGACGGATCTACCAAGGACCAGGCGAGGTGATGATGCTATATGGGTAGTCATAGACCGACTCACGAAATCGCACACTTACCTATGAAGAAAACGACGGTTTGCGAAACTTGCGCAGATTTATGTCCGAGAGATCATTCGATCAGATGGAGTGCCACGACATAGTGTCGATGACAGAGACTCGAGATTTGTCTCCATTTTGGAAATGCTTACACGAGGAATTGGGAACCTCGCTAAGTATCGGCACAACAACACATCCCCAAACCGATAGCCAGGTCTGAGCGAACGATTCAAACCCCGGAAGACATGTTGCGAGCATGCACGTTGATTTCCAAGGAAGTTGGGATTCACACTTACCATTGGCCGAGTTCGCTTTATAATAACAGCCTATCGTGCCATAATTGGGATGGCACCCTATGAAGCCTTGTATGGGCGAAAGTGTAGATCCCACTACACTTTGGGAGATTGATGACCAATGGACTCCAAAAGAGAAAACGAAAGTCGCCACCGATTCCAAAGGTCGACTTGGTTCGGAGGCCATGGAGAAGGTCAAGTTGATCAAGAACGGATCCGCACATTTCCGGAGCCGCCAAAAGAGTCACGCGAACAAGAGGAGAAAGGACTTGGAATTTGAAGCCGAAATGAAGTATTTCTCGGACTCTTGCCACGAAAGGATTGATCAATCCAAAGAAAGGAGGTAAATTGAGTCCGAGATATATTGGGCCTTACAAAATTTTGCGAGAGGATCGTAAAATCGCCTACCGACTAGAGTTACCGACAAGATGCGGGAATGCACGATGTGTTCCATGTATCGAGATTGAAAAAGTATCAACCGGATCCTCGAGCACATCATCACTCGTGATGCTCCTCCTCTAATGGAGAATTTATCTTACACCGGAACCAATCGAATCATTGACCAAACAGGTACGCTCAATTGCGTAATGTAGAGATTCCAATGGTTAAAGTTGTATGGTGGAACCACAACCGAGACGAAGACGCAACATGGGAAATGGAAGAAGACATGAGGAATCAATATCCGAGTTGTTCTAAAGAGAATTTGGGGACCAAATTCTTTTAAGGAGGGAGAATGTGAAGCCCTCGATTTTTTTATTCAATAATGTAATTGTTTCACGTGACGCCCTTGTATTCTTTTGACTATTTTACCGCGTCGCTTCGACGGGTGAATATTAATGATATTTACATTTTGCCTTAATTTCCTCATTTACTTCTTGTGATCATAATCATTTATTTTATTTCGCATTTATGATCACTTGATTGATCATCATTATTGTTATTTGCGTATCTATTAGTCACCTTAGAATTTCTAGAGACTATTTATTTTAGAGATTTATACCTTATAGAATTAAGAATTCGATTTAGATTAAGTGATCATGAAACTTATAAGTGATCAAGGAAATCACTAATTATTTTGGAGATTGATATTATTCACCTATTATCATCAATTTTGGGACATAAAACAAAATATGGAAAATACCACAAATACCCTTAGGTGGACGGTCATGAGGTATATTTTGGTGTAGAAATATCTCCCAACTCTTGTACATGTACACCTTATGTATTCATCTTGTGTATTTTTACACCATTAATTCAAATCTTATACACAATATCTTATACACCAATTCTTTATTATAAACTTACCCAACATGTTGAAGGCTTCCAAACACCCCATGCCAACATTCCTCTCTATCCTTGCAATTCCATCCTCCCATGCAAGACTACACCTTGACCAAAGTCTTTGTCCCTCATGCTTACTACAATTTACAAGACTTAGAACAAAACAAAAATTTGTCCCCCACCTTCTCAAATGGACGGCCATATGGCCTTGGTGAACAAAAATTTCTTGTTCATTTCACCAACATCCAACTCTAATTTGCCAACTTCCTCCTCCATCTCTCTAAACTTCTCCTCCTTCTCTCTATACCTTTCTTCTTCTATTCACTTCAACACTTAGAAAAAAATACAAGAATTCTCCTTCCATTTCCTACAAAAATTCGAACATCCCCCTTCAACAAGGTAAGAATGTTGTTCATCTTCTTGTCTTGATATCATCTAGCTATCTCCTCTCACTTATTAATGTAAGTTTGGATTTTTATTTTTGAGGTTTACATAGAAGACTTGGAAGATACTAAGAGCCTTACCATCACCTTGAAGAGGACTTCTAGACTTGAAGACAAATTTGAAGAATTTGGACTATAAGGTAAGAAATGTGAATTTTGGTACCTTCTTCTTCTTCCCTATTAATTTCGAATTTTAACACCAAAATTATAATTTTGAGATGATTAGGGGCTGACCTTGGAGCTTTGTTTAAGTGGTGATCAAGTTCTTAAGAGACCATCAATTTGTGACTACAATTTTCAACTATACAAGGTAAGTGTGGTACCTTTGGCCTATTCCTTCTCTTTTTCCCCCTTAGTTCAAATCTTCATTTTCTAACTCAAACATCCTTGTATTATTGGACTTAGGGGCTGCCTTAAGTGAGGATTAAAATCCCCAAGGTCTAGTGACACCACTTTACACCAATCAACCGAACAAACAAGGTGGGTGGAAAAATCCTTTCAACTTCTAGGTGTTTGAATTCATAAAAATGCATGTAGTATTTTGTTATTGAGCATTTGAGATATATATTATGTATTGCATGCTATTTTCTTGTATCAAGTTGGAAAAATTTCTCAAGTGTTGCTCAAAATGCGATTTACCGAAAATTAGGACATACATGTACACTTTATTGTCATATTTGATAAATTCTTGTATGAGATGGATATGTATGTTTATGACTCTTGAAATCTATGTTTTGAATGACCTATAACCTGGACAAGTCGAGCATAATTGATTAAATTTCGATTTTTGGACTTAAAATGCAAAATGGAAAGTTGGTGGACTTAATTGCAAGAAAATAAAACTTAAGGGACCCCTCTGTAATTTTTGATTTTTGGGACTGAACTCAGGTTCAAAAATTATGTTTTGATATTTTAATAAAGTTTTAAGAGTTTTTAGATAAATAAAATCAACCCTTAAAAGCCCAAGGACAAGATTGTAAAATTTGAGAAGTTTAAGGGCTATTTTGCAAATTTCGAAACTGTACCAGACCCTAATTTTAAATTTTGAAATTTTAACTCTTAAGGGACTGGAAATAACATATTTTAAGTGTATTCCAAAAATCCAAGTGTTTAGAGCTTGGAAAGTAATTTTATAAAACTTGAGGGACCAAATTGTAAAAGATTAAACTTGAGGACCCAAATGAAATTTCCAGGACTTATACAGCCCATGTACCTGGAAATACTAATTTACCTATAACATAATTATATTTTGGACCCAAGGTTCAAATTTGATAACAATTGGACCCCTAAAAGCCTTAAAGGCAATTATTTCAAAATGGGACAAAAATGAGATTTTCAATAGTTGAGGGACCTATACTTATGACGTTTTAAAACTGTTTTTGTCCCAATATTCCACTAACCTTAGTGACATTTTCCAACTGGAATCATATTAGAAGCCCTTCCGGTTTGTGAGTTCCGATTATTTTAAACTTAGGGCCCGAAATGACAATTTTAACAAATTTGGGGCCAATGTGAGAATTTTATAAAAACTCGACCTCAAAACTTTAAAAACCTGAATCTCTGAACAATTTAGAGAATGAACTGACCTCATAATTTTTCAAGGTCGGGACATTTATTTATTTAACTTTTAACCCAAAAGTATTGGTTTTGACAAAACTAGGGGCTAATTGTAAATTTTATTTTTTATAAGGACCTAACTCAAATTATTTTTATTTTTCTAAAACAGCCCTGGACCCTCTGACTTCAATTCTTAATTAAAATATTTTAATTTCTCAAAACCCCTTGACTTATCGGACCGCCTTGACCGATTAATACCCGATCGCGGCAACTTCCTCGTCTTGCGATTTGAATCTATAACGGGACTTATGTTCCACCTAATCGTTCAAGATATTGAAGATTGCTTATCCTCCCGATAATCATCTTCATCCAAATAACTCCACCAACGCCATAATTACCTTACGCAAATTTTTGAAAACTTTTCATGAATCGCTTCCCGAATCAATAATACTCGACCGCTGGTTGACTACATGAACTTGTGTTTACTTTCTGCTGAGTCAACTTGGTGTGTCGAGCTCACAAATCGGAATGGATACGACGGGGGATGGAACCGGGAAGCTCGGCTGCTACTCCACTCTTCCTCGCCCCATCGCCCTAATCCCGCAACTAAGGGACGGAGTTTGTCCAAGGGAAGCGGTCGTAGTACTTGAGGTATAATCATGATTATGACAAATCCGAGCCTTGCTAGCTCCACTGTGGATTTTGTCTTTGCCTATGGAGCGATAAGGTGACAAAGTCTTGACCATCTTGCTCGGGAGTTACAAGGAAGAACGAAGGAATCGCCTCGATCCACACGATTAAGAGTTAATCGGACCCGCTTTGGTTGGCGCTACAAATCCGCACGCAACCGCTACTTGTATTGCATAGGTTGGCGCTACAAATATGTACGCAACCGCTACTTGCCTTGCATTGATTGGCGTTACAAATTAAATGCAATCCTCCCGCTTGCTTGACCATAGTGCCGCTTGACCATGAACTCGTTTTCTTAATTGTATAAGTATATTACTTAAGTATATTTATCACGACGATTGTGGACCGTGTGTGAAATCATGCATCATCTCTCACGCGTTTTCATACAACTAAATTTCTCGCATTAACTATTTATATCGCCACACTTGCACACGATCACCCCATTGTTAGTCCAAGTGGCTACGATAATCTAGAGGGGTGAATAGATTATCTCGGTTTTTCAGATTTTGCCCTCTTTTTTCGAATAAACAAACAAAGACGAGAATGTAAATGCGGAAATTAAACAACACTTGTCGATTTAAAGAGGTTCAACCCACCTAGGGCCTAATTCTCTACCACCCCAAAGATATCCGGGATGGATTAAAAAAAAATATTATTAATTTACCAAAAATTAATACAACACCTTGAGGAACCCTCTTACACCACCTTGAGGATTACCACAATCCTCTTACAACACCTTTGAAGATTACCACAACCTTCAAACACCTATCACCTAGATCACCCAGTGTATTCTTACCACAAGAATACTCACAAGGATGTCTTGTGTTGAATGATGACCAAAATCAAGATTACAACTCAATAATGATTGATACAATATGAGTACAAGTGTAATCAAGAATTGAAAGCATATACCTCAAATTTGTGCATGTGAAAGTGCTAAGGCTAATACAACAAGATATATGAAAGTGTTTGCTTTGTTTGCTCTTTGCTTGTATAGAGTGTTGTATCTTGTTGTTTGAATGAAGCCTCTATTTATAGGAGAGGTCTTGCTTTGATTTCCAGGACATTGGCTCCTCCTTGGGGAGTGATTTGCTTTGCAAAAGAAACCATTTAAAATCATCAATAGAGTGTTAGAAATCAATCCCACAAAATAGGAAAAGTCATGCAAAAATGCAACGGATAGTTCTTTGATAAATGTGGGGTTCGACCGTCGCACAGAGATAAGATTGAAATTGAATTCTGCGAATTTTTACGGGGGACCGGTCGAAGGGGTTCGACCGCCCCTTGGTCTTGACTTGTTGGGGTTGATAGAAAAACAAAACAGAGAAGTCTGCAATGAGAGGGCACTCCCGTGCCGGTCGCCCGGTGGTCGTCGGCCGTCGCCTCACGTCGCCCACCTGGTCGACCGGCTCCCCCATTTTCTCTTACGTCCCATTTTCTGTTTCAAAACTCAACTCAGTGCGGGTTGCCTATAGGCGACCGTGTCGAGCTGAAACAAAAGTGTTGTCCAATTTTAAATCGAATATAAACTACAAGAAATACTCCAAAAAATAGTAAAAACATTTTAGATCGATCGGAAGTGTTGGGACAACATTTAGGGACATTGTTTTGGTATAAAAACTCATTTGAACAAAATCATCAAAATCATGATAAAAACATTTATCTAACAAACTCCCCTTTTTGATGATTACAAACCAAAACAATTTTCAAGAGGACGATTTCAAAAATAAAATAATTTTCCGGTTTATGAGTAAACTATCCGTTTAAAAACATTTTACAAAAGCTCCCCTATCAACAAGCACATTAATAAGAAATATTGCATAAGCTAGAAGCACAAGCTTTTACAAAATAAACAACAACTCCATGAGCTTAGAAGCTCCCCACAAAAATACTTATTATCCATGCAAACAAGTTCATAAAACAATCATTGGACTGAGTTTTCTTCACAACTTATGGCCTTAATAAGCCATAGCTTATAGCTTCTATCATGAGCTTTTATTAGCTTCTTTGAGCTAACGAGCCAATTTCCTGTTTCTCCCCCTTTGGAATCATCAAAAAAATGTTAGGATGATAAAAACATCATAGAAGTATGTCAAAGTGCGCAAAGAAATGGTTTATCAACCATTGAGCAATTTAGGCTTAAAAACCAAGGAAAATGGGAGAAATGTATCATGAAGAGTTCATACGCTCGTTTTATTTGCCAAAACATGATCTCAATGAGTATTGAAGACTTTTGGAAGCGAGAGAATCATGTAGAAGTTGAAATTTTCATTGTGACATTTCATCGAACACATTGTGGGCGTGAAAATAAAAAAAGAGTTGTATATAGCCCTTGTAAATGATCCAAGCCAAAAATTGCATCACCAATTCACATCAAACATCATACAATACAACATAATAACTAAGCTCATCAAGATCATAAGCAAAAAATATCAAGAAATATACAAGAAAGCCATGAACTCAAGGGTTCAACCCAATTGAGCAAAGTAAGGAAAATTCTTACCATTTGATCGGAAAAGATTAGCAATGATGATGATAAACATGCTATATAAGGTCCAAGATATGAATTGAATGCATGAAAATCAATTTTGAGTGAAAATTGTGTGCATTTGGCAAAGGGACGAAAAATGGCAAAAAGAAGTGAAAATAACAAATGTCAAGACAGAATCGAACTTAAACCAAAATTTGGCCTAGGGCGACCGTCGACGTTGAGGGCGACTTTGCCCTCAACCTCTTCAAATTTCACATTGTTTTGTCAAATTTTTCAAAATCCGAATTTTCAACCAAAAATCCGATTTTTCACCCCTAAGTTTTCAAAACATGCAAAATGCAAACGTAGACCTCATTCAATATGCATTATGCCTAACCGAGCTCGTATTGACGCAAAAGTCTCGGAAGTTAGCGGTTTTGTAAAAATGTCCGCTAATTGATCTTGAGATGGCACAAACGATATCTCAATTTTTCGTTTTGAAACACAATCCCTTAGAAAATGATGTCGAATCTCAATATGTTTAGTACGGTTATGATGAACCGGGTTTTGAGCAATATTTATAGCGGATATATTATCACAAAAGATAGGTACGTTTTCAAAAGAGCATTTGTAATCCGCTAAGGTTTGTTTCATCCAAAGAAGTTGAGTACAACAAAATGCGGCGGAAATATATTCGGCCGGCCGTTGAAAGAGAAACACGTTTTGCTTCTTTGAAAACCAAGAAACTAGGCAATCGCTAAAAATTGACATGATCCTAAGTACTCTTCCGATCATCAATATTACCCGCATAGTCCGAATCACTATAACCTTTAAGAGAAAAATTTTCATTCTTTGGATAAAATAAACCATATTGAATAGTGCCTTTCAAATATCGAAAAATCCGTTTAACGGCACTCATATGAGATTCTTTTGGATTGCTTTGAAAACGAGCACATAGGCATACGGCATGAAGAATGTCCTGTCTACTAGCGGTTAAATAAAGTAAACTACCAATCATACCTCGATACTTGGATTCATCAACCGTCTTGCCTTTTTTCATCTTTGTCAATTTTGACATTGGTTGCCATAGAGTCGAGACGGTTCTTCCTTCTTCAATGCCGAACTTCTTCAAAAGTTCTTTTGTATACTTTGATTGCGAAATATAAATACCTTCTTGGCATTGCTTAATTTGAAGTCCAAGGAAGAAATTTAGCTCCCCATCATACTCATCTCGAATTCACCTTGCATTAACTTGGAGAATTTCTTGCACAAAGATTCATTAGTAGCACCAAAGATAATATCATCAACATAAATTTGCACAAGTAAACAATCTTGCCCTTTTTCAAAAACAAAGAGTGTAGTATCAACTTTACCTCTTGTAAAACCATTTTGCAAAAGAAAAGAGCTAAGTCTATCATACCATGCACGGGGTGCTTGTTTTAAACCATACAAAGCCTTTTTAAGTTTATAAACATCATTAGGCCTAGAAAAATTTTCAAACCCCTGGAGGTTGTTTTACATAGACTTCTTCTTGAATAATACCATTTAAGAAAGCGGATTTAACATCCATTTGGTAAAGTTTGAAATTTTTAAAACAAGAATAGGCAAGTAAAATACGAATAGCTTCTAAACGTGCTACGGGTGCAAAAGTTTCATCATAGTCAATACCTTCTTCTTGACAATACCCTTGAGCTACTAACCTTGCCTTATTTCGAACAATGTTGCCTTGATCATCAAGTTTGTTCCGAATACCCATTTTGTACCAATAATAGTTTGAGATGGAGGACAAGGTACCAATTCCCATACATCATTTCTTTTAAATTGATTTAACTCCTCTTGCATCTCTAAGAACCAATCCTCATCCTCAATAGCCTCCTTAGCATTTTTAGGCTCTTTTTGAGATATAAGAGCTTTCTCGGCAAATTTTCTTCGAGTCATTACTTTATCAAGGGGATCACCAATAATAAGATCTTTTGGGTGATCTCCTTAAATTTCAATGCTACGGAAGATTCAAGTATCACCCTATCTTCTTGAGGAACATTTGAACTTGAAGGTAGATCATTTGAAATAGAAGGTTTATCATTATGAGCATCACTTTGAACAATAGGTTCAACAATATCCTCTTCATCACTATCGTCATTGGGTATTCTTTCAACACCCGAGGCTTCATTAAATTTGACATGAATAGATTCTTCAACAACCATGCTAGTCTTATTGTAAACCCGATATGCTTTGCTCTTGGTTGAATACCCCATAAATATTCCTTCATCGGCCTTAGGATCAAGTTTGTCCAATTGATCCTTAGTATTCAAAATAAAGCTTTTACATCCAAATATTTTGAAATAACTAATATTTGGAGTTCTTCCTTTCCAAAGCTCATATGGAGTTTTATTCATTTTAGGACGAATATAGACTCGATTAATGACATAGCAAGCGGTACTTACGGCTTCGCCCAAAAATATTTTGGAAGTGAAAATTCATTTAGCATGGACCGACTCATTTCTTGAAGTGTCCGATTCTTCCTTTCGGCTACACCATTTTGTTGAGGTGTCCTTGGAGCCGAAAAATTGTGTGTATATCCTTGGTTTCACAAAAGACTCTAAACTCACCGTCAAATTCTCCCGCCTCGATCACTTGAATAGTTTTAATAGTATCTTCCTTTTCATTCTCAATGCGTCTACACAACTTAACAAACTCATTAACGGCATCGCTTTTATTTGCAAGAAAAAGAGCCCAAGTGTATCTAGAAAAATCATCAACAATTACAAAAGTGCAATGTTTTCCACTTAGACTAGCCGTACCAATATCCCCATACAAATCTAGGTGAAGAAGTTGTAGAGGCTTGGTTGTGGAAATTTCATTTTTGGGCTTAAAACTACTCTTAACTAATTTGTTCTTTTGACAAGTGTCACATAAGCCAAGATTTTCAAAATTCAATTTGGGTAGTCCTTTTACATGTTGGTTTTTGTAAATATTTTTCAAACTTTTATATCCAACATGTCCAAGTCGCCTATGCCATAAACTCGTTAAATCATTGTTGGCGACAAGACAAGAAACATTTTGACTAACCAAATCACTAGTAGAAATTTTGTAAAGATTGCCTTTTCTATTTGCTTCACAAATAATTTCATCATTTTTACGAATAAGGCATTTTTCTTTATTGAAAACAACATTATAATTTGAATCACAAAGTTGGCTAACACTTGTCAAATTAAATTTAAGCCCTTCTACTAAAAGAACATTATTAAGAGAGAAATAAGAGTTACCAATTTCTCCATTTCCAAGAATTCTTCCTTTGCCATTGCCGAACATGACCATACCCTCTTCTTGGAACTTGATGTTGGTAAAAAGTTCTCTCTTTCGGTCATATGGCGTGAACATCCGCTGTCCACGAGCCATTTCGAATCCTCCATGGTTGTTGTAGCGCCTATTACCTACAAACGAACCATTTTTAGGTACCCTATAGTTTTGGGGTCCATGGGGTTAGCCTTGAGACCTTTGGGTCTCCAAACAAAGCTAAAATTGTTCTTCAATTTACAATTGCTAACATAGTGACCAACTTTACCACAATAAAAGCAAATAATATTATGGGCACTTTTAGCACGTACAAAATTCGGACCTTGGTCATTTTTCTTAAAGACTTTTTGAAATGGTTTGTAACCAAGTCCTTGTTTTGAATGCTCACCTCTTTGTGCATCTAAAATTTTAGTAACCTTATCCGTGCTTAAATTAAAACGATGCACATCCTTTTTCAAATTATCAATATCATTAGTGAGCATTTGTTTCTCGGTTTCAAGAGTTTGAATTTGAGTAAGGGTAATAGCATGAACATGATCAAGAGTCTCATAAGATGTAAATAATTTATCCTTTTCTATTTTAAGCTCTTTATGCTCCTTCTTTAAACTCTTGTATTTAACAATCAATTTTTGAAATTCATTTTGCAACTCATCAAAATCACATTGCAATTCATCAACTAAGGAGGAGGTAGAGGAGTTAGAGCGTACCTCATTATTTTCATCGCCTATAGCCATAAGACCATGTTCGGTTTCACCTTACTCGTGGATGTCTCGAGTAGCTCATCCCAAGTTTTGACATCCGCATTTAGAGCCTTCTTTTTCGGAAAAGGCTTCTTTTTCTTTTGTTCCTCCTCATTGAGTTTTGGGCAATCGGCTATGAAGTGCCCGGGTTTTCCGCAAGCATTATCTCTTGGTTTTCTTGCTTTATTTTTATTCACAAATTTTGCAAATTTTTCGAACAAGTGCGGCCGTCTCCTCATCATCATCATCATTATCATAGTATGCATTATTAGAAGAGGAAGCAAGACCTTTAGGAATATTTTGCATACCCGATTGATTGATGGTTGGTTTGGTATTTTTCCTCTCCTTGAGATAGACTTCATAGATGAGGAGGTTCCCGATGAGCTCGTCAAACTTGAGTGTCTCAAGATTTTGTGCTTCCGTGATTGCCGTCACCTTTTTCGGACCATGAGCGGGAAGAGCATTCAATACCTTAGTCACTTTGTCTTCTTCGGAGATGACTTTACCGAGGGCCACAAGAGGATTGACAATGTTGTCAAGCCTTTCCACCATCTTGGAGATGCTTTCACCATCATACATGTTAAAGTTTTCAAAGTCTTTAACAAGCATGGTCTTTCTAGCTTGCTTGACCTTCTTTGTCCCTTCATATATAGTCTCCAATTTTTCCCAAACCTCATGTGCCGACCTTATGCCTCGTATGTGATTGTACTCGGTGGCGGTAAGTGAGCAATGCAAAATATTTAAGGCTTTACCGTTTAGAGAGAAAGCCTTCTTATCATTTTCATCGAACTCCTTGAAAGGTTTAGGAGCCGAGGTGCCATCCTCCATTTTTTTTTTGTTGGTTGATCAACTCCTTCAATAACCACATTCCATATGTCAAACCCGCACTTGTAAAAGCACTCCATACGGTCTTTCCAAAATGCGTAGTTGTTGGCGTCGAACAATGGTGGCTTGTTGGTGGAGGCGCCTGGTGAGATAAGCGTCATTCGTAGCCATGGATCTTTTCTCTTTACTCGGGCGAGCTAGCCAAAGAGTTTGGCTTTGATACCACTTGTTAGTCCAAGTGGCTACGATAATCTAGAGGGGGTGAATAGATTATCTCGGTTTTTCAGATTTTGCCCTCTTTTTCGAATAAACAAACAAAGACGAGAATGTAAATGCGGAAATTAAACAACACTTGTCGATTTAAAGAGGTTCAACCCACCTAGGGCCTAATCCTCTACCACCCCAAAGATATCCGGGATGGATTAAAAAAAAAATATTATTAATTTACCAAAAATTAATACAACACCTTGAGGATTACCACAACCCTCTTACACCACCTTGAGGATTACCACAATCCTCTTACAACACCTTTGAAGATTACCACAACCTTCAAACACCTATCACCTAGATCACCCAAGTGTATTCTTACCACAAGAATACTCACAAGGATGTCTTGTGTTGAATGATGACCAAAATCAAGATTACAACTCAATAATGATTGATACAATATGAGTACAAGTGTAATCAAGAATTGAAAGCCTAGACCTCAAATTTGTGCATGTGAAAGTGCTAAGGCTAATACAACAAGATATATGAAAGTGTTTGCTTTGTTTGCTCTTTTGCTTGTATAGAGTGTTGTATCTTGTTGTTTGAATGAAGCCTCTATTTATAGGAGAGGTCTTGGCTTTGATTTCCAGACATTGGCTCCTCCTTGGGGAGTGATTTGCTGCAAAAGAAACCATTTAAAATCATCAATAGAGCTGTTAGAAATCAATCCCACAAAATAGGGAAAAGTCATGCAAAATGCAACGGATAGTTTCTTTAATAAACAGGGGGTTCGACCGGTCGCACAGAGATAAGATTGAAATTGAATTCTGCGAATTTTTACAGGGGGACCGGTCGAAGGGGTTCGACCGGTCGCCCCTGGTCTTGACCGGTTGGGGTTGATAGAAAAACAAAAATGCAGAGAAGTCTGCAATGAGAGGGCACTCCCGTGTACCGGTCGCCCAGGGTGACTTCGGCCGCTCCCCATTTTCTCTTACGTCCCATTTTCTCGTTTCAAAACTCAACTCAGTGCGGGTTGCCCTATAGGGCGGCCAGAGTCGAAACAAAAAAAGTGTTGTCCAATTTTAAATCGAATATAAACTACAAGAAATACTCCGAAAAATAGTAAAAACACTTTAGATCGATCGGAAGTGTTGGGACAACATTTAGGGACATTGTTTTGGTATAAAACTCATTTGAACAAAATCATCAAAATCATGATAAAAACATTTATCTAACACCCATCCACCGAGATTTCTCGTCTCATTCCCTCCTCGTTTTCTAACCTTTAGATGAAGAGTTCGCCAAGACATCGAACTACCGAGATTGAATCCCCATCCGTGATGTGGAGCGACATTTCCTTTTACTTTTATTTGTTGTTGGACTCTTCATTTTATTTTCGTTTGGGTGTAAGTTAATTGGATAATCTTTTGGGTTGTATTCGGACCGCCGGACTTTAAGATTGTAATTTGTACTCGTGTTTTTTTTTAATTCTCACGCATTAGACTCTATTTCACTTGGAGTTTGGTATCTTTGGTTTAGATCTGTTGATTTATTCTCGCTTTTAAGTGATTGATCGTTGTCGCGTCACGTTTGGGGCGTGATGCTTATGGTATCGAGCTCGGCTTGTAAGATGGAAACTTACACCGAGCCGACCCAGATAGGACCCTGACCGTGTTGGGTAGTACCTCGACCCGACCAATTAAGTGTGAAATCGATTTTAATAATGGCATAGAACCGTATTATTGATGTTTATGTTAAGTCGAATTTATACTTGGAGAATCCATAGTCATACTTGATTTGACTTAGTTGACTCTTGACTGACTTTCCTTAGTCATTCATTTCTTGTTCTTCCTTATCTTTTCCTTACATTCGTCTAATCCGCCTTTAGTTTTGTTTGACCAAGATAGGTTCCAATGCCTTGGATTGGGTACCACTACTAGGTGACCTAAGTTGAATCTTGGATGAATATTTGAACTCTTTTGGGTCATTATAGTGTTAAGATATTCGGATATTCCTCTATTTGGACATTAGGTGATTTAGAAAATCCGTGATTTAGAGATTATAATGCCTGGTATGGTGAGACTCAAGAAAATGAGGATATCTCTTGAGAAGTATATGATTTGGATGTCATATATAATGGGATCTAGACACCTAATGATATTACATTGGGAAAATGATAGTAGGGGAATCACTAAGTATATTGATCAATGATAATACCCTTGTGTTATTCATTCTCAAGTACCGCACAAGCTTAAGTAAGGAATTTGACTTGTGGTTTAGGTATCACGGATAAGATACATTAAGGATGTGACTATTATATGATCTCGACTAGATGTTACCACTAAATATCCCCCCGAGGATAGACGAACTATTTGATCAACTTCAAGGAGCGACGGTGTACTCAAGTTTGATTTACAATAAGGATATTATCAATCAAGATCCGTGAAGAAGAAGCGTTTCCAAAACGGCATTTCGGACGGATATGGACACTACGAGTTTGTAGTGATGCCTTTCGGTCGACAAACGCACCAGCAGACTTTATGGATCCGAGGCATCAAGTTTTTCAACCTTATTGGATCAATTCGTAATGATATTCATTGATGACATACTCGTATACTCTAAGTCTAGAGAAGAGCATGAACGCTATCCTAAAATTGTTTTGGAGACACTACGGGGCACAAGTCGTATGCCAAATTCAAAGTCGTGCGAATTTTGGCTTAGTGAAGTCGCATTCTTGGGACACATAGTATCCGGCACCGGGATCGCCGTAAATCCTTTGAAGGTACAAACAAAGTGGTTGAATGGAAACAACATGAGTCTCAGAATTGAGATCGAAGTTTTTTGACTAGCTGGATATTATCGAAGATTTATCCAGGATTTCTCCAAGATAGCCGGACCACTCACTCGGCTAACCTGAGGAAGTCAAGTTTGAGTGGAATGACAAGTGTGAGACTAGTTTCCAAGAACTAAAGAAACGACTTACTACAACTCCAATCTTAGCCCTTCCAAAGGGAAAGAAAACTTTGTCGTCTACAAAGTGATGCATCAAAGGAAGGACTAGGAGCAAGTGCTCATGCGGGAAGGAAAGGTCATTGCTTACGCATCACGAAAGCTCAAGCCGTCACGAGTCCGATTACCCAACACATGACTTGGAATTTGCAGCGACATTATTCGCATTAAAGAAATGGAGCACTATCTCCACGAGCAACATTCACAATTTTCACGGATCACAAGAGCTTGAAGTATCTATTCTCTCATAAAGGCCTCAATCGAGGCAATGGAGATGGATGGAGTTAATTGAGGACTATCACTTCTTGATATTCAATACCATCCCGAAAAGCTAACATAGTAGCCGCCGCCTTGAGCGTAAAGGCGAGTTTAGCCGCACTAATGATTCGAGAGTGGAAATCATTAGAAGAGTTGAGCACTTGAATCTGAGAAACAATACTCACATTTCATGTGCTAACATATTAGTTAAACCCGATCTCATCAACGAGATCGGAGCAAAGACTGGGGACGGATGGACAACTTCAAACACTGAAAGAGAACATACTTAAAGGAGAGAGATCGAAATTCTCGATACATGAAGATAGAATCATCGATTTCAAATCGAGTCTATGTACCAAGTGACGAGCGATTAGGAGCAGCGACTTCTAGCAGAGGCATACCGTTCGAAATACACTACACATCCTGGAGGAAACAAGATATATAAGGACATGAAACAGAATTATTGGTGGGTAAACATGAAGAACCAGGTAGTGGAGTTCGTTGCGAGATGTTTGACTTGTCAACAAATAAAAGCAGAACACCAACGACCATCCCCGGTTTATTGCAACCGTTGAGAATTCGGGAGTGGAAGTGGGAACACATAACGATGGACTTCGTGACGGATCTACCAAGGACCAGGCGAGGTGATGATGCTATATGGGTAGTCATAGACCGACTCACGAAATCGCACACTTCTTACCTATGAAGAAAACCGACGGTTTGCGTAAACTTGCGCAGATTTATGTCCGAGAGATCATTCGACAGTATGGAGTGCCATCGACATAGTGTCGACAGAGACTCGAGATTTGTCTCCGATTTTGGAAATGCTTACACGAGGAATCGGGAACCTCGCTAAGTTTCAAGACAACAACACATCCCCAAACCGATGGCCGATCCGAGCGAACGATTCAAACCCCGGAAGACATGTTGCGAGCATGCACGTTGGATTTCCAAGGAAGTTGGGATTCACACTTACCATTGGCCGAGTTCGCCTATAATAACATGACTATCGTGCCATAATTGGGATGGCACCCTATGAAGCCTTGTATGGGCGAAAGTGTAGATCCCCACTACACCGGGAGATTGATGACCAATGGACTCCAAAAGAGAAACGAAAGTCGCCACCGATTCCAAAGGTCGACTTGGTTCGGGAGGCCATGGAGAAGGTCAAGTTGATCAAGAACGGATCCGCGCAGCTCGAGCCGCCAAAAGAGTCACGCGAACAAGAGGAGAAAGGACTTGGAATTTGAAGCCGAAATGAAGTATTTCTCGGACTCTTGCCACGAAAGGGATTGATCAATCCAAAGAAAGGAGGTAAAATGAGTCCGAGATATATTGGGCCTTACAAAATTTTGCAGGAGGATCGGAAAATCGCCTACCGACTAGAGTTACCGGACAAGATGCGGGGAATGCACGATGTGTTCCATGTATCGAGATTGAAAAAGTATCAACCAGATCCTGAGCGGATCATCACTCGTGATGCTCCTCCTCTAATGGAGAATTTATCTTACACCGAGGAACCAATCGTAATCATTGACCAAAGGTGCGTCCAATTGCGTAAGAGAGATTCCAATGGTTAAAGTTGTATGGTGGAACCACAAATCGAGACGAAGACGCAACATGGGAAATGGAAGAAGACATGAGGAATCAATATCCGGAGTTGTTCTAAAGAGAATTTGGGGACCAAATTCTTTTAAGGAGGGAGAATGTGAAGCCCTCGATTTTTTTATTCAATAATGTAATTGTTTCACGACGCCCTTGTATTCTTTTGACTATTTTACCGCGTCGCCGACGGTGAATATTAATGATATTTACATTTTGCCTTAATTTCCTCATTTACTTCTTGTGATCATAATCATTTATTTTATTTCGCATTTATGATCACTTGATTGATCATCATTATTGTTATTTGCGTATCTATTAGTCACCTTAGAATTTTTGGAGACTATTTATTTTAGAGATTTATACCTTATAGAATTAAGAATTCGATTTAGATTAAGTGATCATGAGACTTATAAGTGATCAAGGAAATCACTAATTATTTTGGAGATTGATATTATTCACCTATTATCATCAATTTTGGGACATAAAACAAAATATGGAAAATACCACAAATACCCTTAGGTGTGGACGGTCATGAGGTATATTTTGGTGTAGAAATATCTCCCAACTCTTGTACATGTACACCTTATGTATTCATCTTGTGTATTTTTACACCATTAATTCAAATCTTATACACAATATCTTATACACCAATTTTTTATTATAAACTTACCCAACATGTTGGAGGCTTCCCAACACCCCATGCCAACATTCCTCTCTATCCTTGCAATTCCATCCTCCCATGCAAGACTACACCTTGACCAAAGTCTTTGTCCTCATGCTTACTACAATTTACAAGACTTAGAACAAAACAAAAATTTGTCCCCCCACCCTTCTCAAATGGACGGCCAATATGGCCTTGGTGAACAAAAATTTCTTGTTCATTTCACCAACATCCAACTCTAATTTGCCAACTTCCTCCTCCATCTCTCTAAACGTCTCCTCCTTCTCTCTATACCTTTCTTCTTCTATTCACTTCAACACTTAGAAACAAATACAAGAATTCTCCTTCCATTTCCTACAAAAATTCGAACATCCCCCTTCAACAAGGTAAGAATGTTGTTCATCTTCTTGTCTTGATATCATCTAGCTATCTCCTCTCACTTATTAATGTAAGTTTGGATTTTTATTTTTGAGGTTTACATAGAAGACTTGGAAGATACTAAGAGCCTTACCATCACCTTGAAGAGGACTTCTAGACTTGAAGACAAATTTGAAGAATTTGGACTATAAGGTAAGAAATGGGAATTTTGGTACCTTCTTCTTCTTCCTATTAATTTCGAATTTTAACACCAAAATTATCATTTTGAGGTGATTAGGGGTTGACCTTGGAGCTTTGTTTAAGTGGTGATCAAGTTCTTAAGAGACCATCAATTTGTGACTACAACTTTCAACTACACAAGGTAAGTGTGGTACCTTTGGCCTATTCCTTCTCTTTTTTCCCTCCTTAGTTCAAATCTTCATTTTCTAACTCAAAAATCCTTGTATTATTGGACTTAGGGGCTGCCTTAAGTGAGGATTAAAATCCCCAAGGTCTAGTGACACCACTTTACACCAATCAACCGAACAAACAAGGTGGGTGGAAAAATCCTTTCAACTTCTAGGTGTTTGAATTCATAAAAATGCATGTAGTATTTTGTTATTGAGCATTTGAGATATATATTATGTATTGCATGCTATTTTCTTGTATCAAGTTGGAAAAATTTCTCAAGTGTTGCTCAAAATGCGATTTACCGAAAATTAGGACATACATGTACACTTTATTGTCATATTTGATAAATGCTTGTATGAGATGGATATGTATGTTTATGACTCTTGAAATCTATGTTTTGAATGACCTATAACCTGGACAAGTCGAGCATAATTGATTAAATTTCGATTTTTGACTTAAAATGCAAAAATAGAAAGTTGGTGGACTTAATTGCAAGAAAATAAAACTTAAGGGACCCCTCTGTAATTTTCGATTTTTGGGACTGAACTCAGGTTCAAAAATTATGTTTTGACATTTTAATAAAGTTTTAAGAGTTTTTAGATAAATAAAATCAACCCTTAAAAGCCCAAGGACTAGATTGTAAAATTTGAGAAGTTTAAGGGCTATTTTGCAAATTTCAAACTGTACCAGACCCTAATTTTAAAATTTGAAATTTTAACTCTTAAGGGACTGGAAATAACATATTTTAAGTGTATTCCAAAAATCCAAGTGTTTAGAGCTTGGAAAGTAATTTTATAAAACTTGAGGGACCAAATTGTAAAAGATTAAACTTGAGGACCCAAATGAAATTTCCAGGACTTATACAGCCCATGTACCTGGAAATACTAATTTACCTATAACATAATTATATTTTGGACCCAAGGTTCAAATTTCATAACAATTGGACCCCTAAAAGCCTTAAAGGCAATTATTTCAAAATGGGACAAAAATGAGATTTTCAATAGTTGAGGGACCTATACTTATGACGTTTTAAAACTGTTTTTGTCCCAATATTCCACTAACCTTAGTGACATTTTCCAACTGGAATCATATTAGAAGCCCTTCCAGTTTGTGAGTTCCGATTATTTTAAACTTAGGGCCCGAAATGACAATTTTAACAAATTTGGGGCCAATGTGAGAATTTTATAAAAACTCGACCTCAAAACTTTAAAAACCTGAATCTCTGAACAATTTAGAGAATTTAGGAACTGACCTCATAATTATTCAAGGTCGGGACATTTATTTATTTAACTTTTAACCCAAAAAGTATTGGTTTTGACAAAACGAGGCTAATTGTAAATTTTATTTTTTATAAGGACCTAACTCAAATTATTTTTATTTTTCTAAAACAGCCCTGGACCCTCTGACTTCAATTCTTAATTAAAATATTTTAATTTCTCAAAAACCCTTGACTTATCGGACCGCCTTGATCGATTAATACCCGATCGCGGGCGACTCCTCGTCTTGCGATTTGAATCTATATCGGGACTTATGTTCCACCTAATCGTTCAAGATATCGAAGATTGCTTATCCTCCCGATAATCATCTTCATCCAAATAACTCCACCAACGCCATAATTACCTTACGCAAATTTTTTGAAAATTTTTCATGAATAACTTCCCGAATCAATAATACTGATTGCTGGTTGACTACATGAACTTGTGTTTACTTTCTGCTGAGTCAACTTGGTGTGTCGAGCTCACAATCGGAATGGATACGTCGGGGATGGAACCGGCAGCTCGGCTGCTACTCCACTCTTCCTACCCATCGTCCTAATCCCGCAAATCGAGGGACGGAGTTTGTCCAAGGGGAAGCGGGTAGTACTTGAGGTATAATCATGATTATGACAAATCCGAGTCTTGCTAGCTCCACTGTGATTTTGTCTTTGCCTATGGAGCGATAAGGTGACAGTCTTGACCATCTTGCTCGGGAGTTACAAGGAAGAACGAAGGAATCATTGCCCGATCCACACGATTCGAGTTAATCGGACCCGTTTGGTTGGCGCTACAAACCGTGCACGCAACCGCTACTTGTATTGCATAGGTTGGCGCTACAAATACGTGCGCAACCGCTTACTTGCCTTGCATTGGATTGGCATTACAAATCCGTGACGCAATCCTCTGTTTGCTTGGACCATAGTGCCCGCTTGACCATGAATCTTTTCTTAATCGTATAAGTATATTACTTAAATATATTTATCACGACGATTGTGGACCATGTGTGAAATCATGCATCATCTCTCACGCGTTTTCATACAACTAAATTTCTCGCATTAACTATTTATATCGCCACACTTGCACACGATCACCCCATCCACCGAGATTTCGTCTCATTCCCTCCTCGTTTTCTAACCTTTAGATGAAGAGTTCGGCCAAGACATCGAACCTACCGCATTGAATCCCCATCCGTGATGTGGAGCGACATTTCCTTTTACTTTTATTTGTTGTTGGACTCCTTCATTTTATTTTCGTTTGGTTGACTGTAAGTTAATTCGGATAATCTTTTGGGTTGTATTCGGATACCGCCGACTTTAAGATTGTAATTTGTACTCGTGTTTTTTAATTCCTCTGCATTAGACTCTATTTCACTTGGAGTTTGGTATCTTTGGTTTAGATCGTTGATTTAATTTGTTTAAGTGATTGATCGTTGTCGCGTCACGTTTGGGGCGTGACAATACAACTGATGTATCTGCTATCAATGATCCGGATTGGTTCCTCGGTGTAAGATAAATTTTCCATCGAGAGAAGGAGCATCACGAGTGATAATATGCTCGGGATCCGTTGATACTTTTTCAATCTCGATCACGTAGAATACATCGTGCATTCCCGCATATTGTGCCGGTAACTCGAGTCGGTAGGCCAACTTTCCGATCCTCTGCAAAATCTTGTAAGGTCCAATATATCTCGGACTTAGCTTGCCTCCTTCTTTGGATTGATCAATCCTTTCCGTGGCATGAGTCTAAGAAATACTTCATCTACGACTTCAAATTCCAAGTCCTTTCTCCTCTTGTCCGTAACTCTTTTTGCGGCTCGAGCATCGGGATCTGCTCCTTGATCAACTTGACCTTCTCCATGGCCTCCGAACTAAGTCGACCTTTGGAAAAGATGACTTTCGTTTCTCTTTTGGAGTCCATTGGTCATCAATCTCCCAGTGTAATGGGGATCTACACTTTCGCCCATACAAGGCTTCGTAGGGTGCCATCCCAATTGTGGCCCGATAGCCGTTATTATAAGCGAATTCGGCCAATGGTAAGTGTGAATCCCAACTTCCTTGGAAGTCCAACGTGCATGCTCGCAAAGATGTCTTCCAGGGTTTGAATTGTTCGCTCGATCGCCATCGGTTTGTGGATGTGTTGTTGTCTTTGCCGAAACTTAGCGAGGTACCCAATTCCTCATGTAAGCATTTCCAGAATGCTGAGACAAACCTCGAGTCTCTGTCGACACTATGTCGGCCGCACTCCATGCAATCGAATGATCTCTCGGATATAAATCTGCGCAAGTTTCTGCAAGCTGTCGGTTTTCTTCATGGGTAAGAAGTGTGCAGATTTCCTGAGTCGGTCTACGACTACCCATATGGTGTCATCGACTCGTCTGGTCCTTGGTAGGTCCGTCACGAAGTCCATCGTTATGTGTTCCCATTTCTACTCTGGAATCCTCAACGGTTGTAATAAACCGATGGTCACCTGTTCTCGCTTTTATTCGTTGACAAGTCAAACATCTCGCAACTAACTCTCGCTACCTGGTTCTTCATGTTTACCCACCAAGAATGACGTTTCAAGTCTTTATACATCTTGTTTCCTCTAGGGTGTATAGTGTATTTCGAACGGTGTGCTTCTCGAGAGAATTCTGCTCCTAATCAGCTCGTCACTTGGTACACAGACTCGATTTCGATTTGAATCGATGATTCCATCTTCATGTATCTTGAGAATTCCGATCTCTCTCCTTTAAGTATCTTCTCTTCGTTTTGAAGTTGTACATCCGTCCCCGTGATGTTTTGATCTCGTTCAGAGATCCGGTTTAACCAATATGTTAGCACATGAAATATGAGTATTGGTTCTCGTCGGATTCCAAGTGCTCAACTCTTCTAATGATTTCCACTCTCGAATCATTAGTTCGCTAAACTCGCTCGCTCAAGGCGCGCTACTACGTTAGCTTTTCCGGGATGGTATTGAATATCAAAGTGATAGTCTTCTATTAACTCCATCCTTCTCCGTTTGCCTCAAATTGAGATCCTTCTAAGAGAATAGATACTTTAGGCTCTTATGATCTGCGTGTAAACAAATGAGTTGCTCCGTAGAGATAGTGCCTCCATTTCTTTAACGCGAACACTATTGCTTTGCCAATTCCAAGTCATGCGTTGCGTAATTGGCTTCATACGGCTTGAGTTTCCGTGATGCATAAGCAATGACCTTTCCTTCCTCGCATGAGTCATCGCTCCTAGTCCTTCCTTTGATGCATCACCAGACGACAAAGTTTTACTTCCTTTGGAAGGGCTAAGATCGGAATTGTAGTAAGTCGTTTCTTGACTCTTGAAACTAGCCTCACACTTGTCATTCCACTAAAACTTGACTTGCTTTCGGGTTAGTCGAGTGAGTGGTCCGGCTATCTTGGAGAAATCATGGATAAATCTTTGATAATATCCAGCTAGTCCTAAGAAACTTCGATCTCTCTGATGACTCGGGTTGTTTCCATTCAACCACCTGCTCACCCTTCGAAGGATCTACGGCGATCCCAAAGTGTCGGATACTATGTGTCCCAAGAATGCGACTTCACTAAGCCAAAATTCGCACTTGCCGAATTTGGCATACAGCTTGTGCTCTCGTAGTGTCTCCAAAATAATTTTCAGATGATGTTCATGCTCCTCTCTAGACTTAGAGTATACGAGCATGTCATCAATGAATATCACTACGAATTGATACAAATAAGGTTGAAAGACTCGTGCATCGATCCATAAACGTTGTTTAGTGCGTTTGTCGACCGAAAGGCATCACTACAAACTCGTAGTGTCCATATCTCGTCCGAAATGTCGCTTCGAAACGCTTCTTCACGGATCTTTAGCGATAATATCCTTGTTGTAAATCAAACTTGAGTACATCGTCGCTCCTTGAAGTTGATCAAACAGTTCGTCTATCCTCGGGAGGGGATATTTGTTCTTGATGGTCACGTTGTTAAGTCCGCGATAGTCTATACATAGTCTTAATGTGCCATCTTTCTTCTTGACAAATAGTACTGGTGCTCCCCAGGGAGACGTGCTTGGTCTGGATAAATCCCACATCCATCGCCTTCGTAATTGTGTCTTCAACTCTTGTAACTCAACAGAGCCATTCTATACGGCGTCGCGATCGGGGCGGTTCTGGTAATACCTCGATGGTGAACTCCACCTCCCTATCCGGAGGGACAGTGGTGAGTTCTTATGGAAATACATCTGTATATTCCGATACTATAGGTACTTGATTAATTTGTGTCTCAACCTTAGGTTTGTTAATTACAAACGCCAAGTACCATTGTGCCCCTCTAGTGATCGTCTTCCTCACTTTCATTGCTGAAATGATTGGGGCGATCTTAACCCATGCTCTTCCCGAAATTTCTACTTCGGGCTTATCGGGTTCACATAGCTTAATGGACTTGCGATGGCGAGTCCATTTGTGCATGGTGTGCGACAAACCAGATTCATTCCCAATATAATGTCGTATTCGGATATAGGCAACAAGATCAAATCGGGGAAAATTTATCTCATCAATCTTAACTTCGCATGCATTATAGATAAAATATGTTATCGGCTTGCGCCCATAGGAGTGGACACTTCTGCACCTATAGGCATATGTTCCATGCATGCATGTAGCTTGTGTACAAAATGTGGTGCGACAAATGAATGCGTTGATCCAGGGTCAAATAGTACTTTAGCGTAGTGGCTAGATACTAGAAGCGTACCTTCCACCACGTCTGTTGCCTCTAGAGCCTCATGTTCGGCTAGTGCAAATGCTCGAGCGGGCATCCTTGCTTGATTTCCCCGGCCATTACCCGGCTTTGGGCGGCCGCACTTGTTTTGTGCGATCCTCGTGACGGGCAATCCTTCACCAGTCTTTGTTATCGCCACATAGCAAGCATCTCCCCTTTGCGCCAACAATCATTGACAATATGTCCCGTTTTAGCAATGTGCACATACTTGACTGGTTTTTCTGTATCGATCCTTTTCCTTTATCCGCCTTATTAATCGGTCCCTTCAAACTTAGCAGTCGCTTAGATGGTTGTCCCACAACTGTCCTCTTGAGATCTGTTTGATGGCCTACTCTGAATCATCCCAATACGGTTCAGTCTTGACTGATCGGAGAGCGCCTTTACATGCGCTGAGTAGGTTGTCATTTCAACATCAAAAAGTCGCTTTTGAAGTTCCAACTTGGGTCCCCGTGTGAACTTATATAACTTGTCCTCTTCTCAGATCGATTGTCCCCAAAGCATATTTGGACAACCGATGCAACTCAGACTCATACTAGGCTACGGACATGTTCCCTTGCCTCAACTTATGAAATTCATCCCAAATAAGTGCCTCTTTCACGACTGGGAATGTACTTTGCTCATGGAATTCAAGAAGGAAATTTTCCCATGTTCTATCTACTTGATCCTGTTCCCACTTTCTCTCAACTCGCTCTCCACCAATCTCGAGCAAGATTCTAGTCGGAACACCTGCGAGTGTAACCTTCATTCCTTGGAATATTGGAGAGCATTAAAGATATTCTCTAGTTTCTCAATCCATTCCTCTCGCTTTTATGTCATCCGGTTCCCCTAAGAAAGTCGGGGGTCGATCGTAGGAACCGCTCCAAAGTGCGATCATTCGCCTCTCGAGCGGAGTTCAGGGTTAGGGGCCGATTTGGCTCGCTTGTTGTCTCATGAACAACAGATTTGTTGCGGGGCCTCGTGGCGCTTAAGTTATCTCGGCAAGAACAAGAGGAGGTGGTGGCAATTCGAGGAAAGGTACCCGTTCATCGACGCGTCATTATTCCTTTTCTGGGGAACACGGCGGGGTCTCCGTGTCCACGGTGTCCAACCATTTTGTATCCTCGAGGTTTAGCTACAATCCATAAATGAATGATTTCAATAAATACTGCATATAACAAGCTATATCACAACAACAATACACAAGACATAGAATAAGTAGAAAAAGTATATTCATTGATGTGAAAATTTGAATACACCCGAATGAGTTCATACAACAGAATACGAATCGAAGATAATCTAGAGTCGATACAACTTGATCAAAGTACAACGGGAAGCAAAATACAACAGATGGAAATAAGCGTCGGCTAAATCTAACATAGAAGTTATCTACTCGGTGAGGTCGCCGTCAGCATCACTAGCGGCCTCGTCCATAATCGAAACCCGATTGGGCTGAAGTATCGCCTCAATATCGGGCCGGGTAAATCTAGCCACCGCTCCACGATCCCGGAGCTTCATCAAGTGGGGTGGCCTCAAGCACCTCGGGCTCTCCATCCTCCATTGATCCTCATCGGGATCCTCCTCGATCCTCTTCAGATCTTCTTCGGGGTCGGTCCTCGGATCCTCTTCATTGTTCGCTTCAGGGTCACCTGGTTCCACTCGGGTGGTGGCGGTGCTAGTGCATTGGCCGCCAAAGCGATCTCAAAGCGGCATCCCGCCGAGACAAGTGCCTCGTGTGAGGTCCTCGATCACCGTCATCTGTTGATGATAGTCTCTTCGAGGCGTCCAATGGTGTCCTCGACATGTATGTGTCCCTCTCCCACTTTGTGCGGCCTTCCTCGCGCGTTCCCATCTTCTTGCGAGTAATTTCCAAGTGTTCTGGATCGACCGAATTTGATCTTCGCGAGCGGATGGTATCTTCGCGATCCTTAGCAAGGAGGGTAAGGCTATTCTTCTCCTATGGGCTCTTCGTCGAGGTGTGTTAGTTCTTGGTTACGGCGGCACTCATATGCCAATTCGAGGCGCCCCAAAGGCATTCCCGGTGCGTGGTTCATGTATGCCCTAAGTAATCATGTTCGGCGCAGCCTCCAATAATTCCCACCCGGATAGGTAGCGTCGGCTCCATCCTCGATCAAGCCACACTAAGGAGGATTAAACGAAGTTAAGGAAAAGATAAGGAGAACAGGAAAAGAATGAATAAAGAAAGTCACCAAGAGTCAACTAAGTCAAATCAAGGATGATCATGGAATCTTCAAATATAAATTCTAACTTAGTATAAACATCGAATACGCTTCTATGCCATTTTTGAAATCGATTTCACACTTAATTGGTCAGTCGCGACTACCCAACACAACCGAGGGTCCTATCCTGGGTCGCCGGTGTAAGTTTCCATCTTACTAGCCGAGCTCGATACCATAACCTCGCGTATGCCCCAAACGCGACGCGACGGCGATCAACCACTTAAACAAAATAAACCCAACAAATCTAGACAAATGATACAAATAACTCCAAATGAAATAGAGTCTAAAGCAATGAATAAAATAAGCACAATTACAAATTACATTTTAAGGTCCGACAATATCCAAATACAACCCATCGAGAATATCCGAATTTAAACTTACACGGTCAAACTAAAACAGAAATGAAGGAGTCCAATAATAACAAAAGCAAAAGAAAAATGTCGCTCAACTTCAATGATAATAGAACAAGTACGACAAAGGAGCATGGGATTCATCAGATTAGGTTCGACATCTTCAACGTACTCCTCATCTAAGGTTAGAAAACGAGGAGGAATGAGACAAATCTCGGTGGATGGGGTGATCGTGTGCAAGTGTGGCGATATACATAGTTAATGCGTGGAAATTAATTGTATGAAAACGCATGAGATATGATGCATGATTTCACACACATCCACAAGCGTCGTGATAAATATATTTAAGTAAAATACTTATACGATTTAAGAAACAGTTCGGGTCACACAAGCACTATGACTCGGGCAAGACAGGTAGGATTGCGTGCGGAAATGTAACGCCAATCCTATGAAAACGAGTAAAGGTTGCGTGCGGATTTGTAGCGCCAACCAATGCAATACAAGTAGTGGTTGCGTGCATTTGGTTTGTAGCGCCAACCAATCGGGTCCGATTAACTCCGAAATCCTGTGGATCGGGACAAATGATCCTTCGTTCTTCCTTGTAACTCCCCGTTCAAGATGGTCCAAGACCGACACCTTATCGATCCATAGCAAAGACAAAATCCACATTGGAGCTTTCAAGGCTCGGATTCATCATAATCATGATTATACCTCAAGTACTATGACCCGCTTCCCTTGACAAACTCCGTCCTCGCCAAGGGATTAGGGCGATGGGGCCGGAGAGTGGAATAGCGGCCGAGCTGCCTTCCCATCCCCGATGTATCCATTCCGATCGTGAGCTCGACACACCAAGTTGACTAAGGCGGAAAGTAAATACAAGTTCGTGGTAGTCAACCGTGCAATGAGTATTATTGATTCAGACGAAGCGCTTCAGAAAAGTTTCAAAATCGCGAGTGGCAATTATGGCGTTGGTGGAGTTATTTGGATGAAGATGGTTATCGGGAGGATAAGCAATCTTTGATATCTTGAAATATTAGGTGGAATATAAGTCCTGTTATAGGTTAAATCTTTGATATCTTTGATATCTTTGATATCTTGCAAGACGGAAAGTCGCCCCGCGATCGGGTATTAATCGGTCAAGATGATCCGACAAGTCAAGGGGTTTTAAGAAAATTAAATCTTTTAATTAATTATTAAAAGTCAGGGGTCCAGGGTTGTTTCTTTAAAAGAAAATTAATTTGAATTAGGTCCTTGTTAAAAAGAAAATTTACAATTAGCCCCGTTTTGTAAAAACCAATACTTTTGGGGTTAAAAATTGAATAAGTAAATATCCCGACCTTGAAAAATTATGAGGTCAGTTCCTAAATTCTCTAAATTGTTCAGAGATTCAGGTTTTTAACGTTTTGAGTTTGATGTTTTATAAAATTCTCACATTGGCCCCAAATTTGTTAAAATTATCATTTATGGCCCTAAGTTTAAAATAATTGGAACTCACAACCGGAAGGGATTTTAATGTGATTCCAGTCGAAAAATGTCACTAACGTCAGTGGGGTATTGGGACAAAAGCAGTTTTTAAAAGAAATAAGTATAGGTCCCTTAACGTTTGAAAATCTCATTTTTATCCCATTTTGAAATAATCGCCTTTAAGGCTTTTAGGGGTCCAATTGTTATGAAATTTGAACCTTGGGTCCAAAATATAATTATGTTATAGTTAAATTAGTATTTCCAGGTGCATGGACTGAATAAGTCCTGGAAATTTCATTTTGGTCCTCAATTTTAATCTTTTACGATTTGGTCCCTCGATTTTTATAAAATTACTTTCCAAGCTCTAAACACTTGGATTTTTGGAATACACTTAAAATATGATATTTCCAGTCCCTTAAGAGTTAAAATTTCAAATTTTAAAAATAGGGTCTGGTACAGTTTCGAAAATTGCAATATAGCCCTTAAACTTCTAAAATTTTACAATCTAGTCCTTGGGCTTTTAAGGGTTGATTTTATTTATCTAAAAATTCTTAAATATTTATTAAAATGTCCAAATATAATTTTTGAACCTGAGTACAGTCCCAAAACTCAAAAATTATAGAGGGGTCCCTTAAGTTTTATTTTCTTGCAATTAAGTCCACCAACTTTCCATTTTTGCATTTTAAGTCCAAAAATTGAAATTTAATCAATTATGCTCGACTTTTCCAGGTTATAAGTCATACAAAACATGGATTTCAAGAGTCATACATATACAAGTCCATTCACACAAGCATTCACCAAATATCACAATAAAGTGTACATGTATGCACTTATTTTTCAACAAATAGCATTTTTGAGCCATACTTGAGAAATTTTCAACTTGATACAAGAAATTAACATGAAATACATAACATATATATCTCAAGTGCTCAACATCAAAATACTACATGTATTTTAAGTAAAAACACCTAGAAGTTGGAAAGATTTTTCCACCCACGTACCTTAAAGATTGATTTGTTGGTGAAAAATAGAATAAATCACTCTTGATGAAGAAGTGACTTAGGTCAGCCCCTAAGTCAAGGAATATATAAAAATATAGGAGTTAGAAAAATGAGGTTAAAAATTTAAGGAGAAGAAGTAGATGGTGAGAAATTGGAAATACTACACTTACTTTGTGTAGTGAGTAAAATGTGACTAGTAATAGCTCCAAAATGTAAGATTTTGGTCACCGTTAATAACAACCTTCAAGATCAGCCCCTAAAACTCCAAAAATAAAAATGGAGTGTCAAAATTTGGAAAATAGAAAGAGAAGGAGAAAATGTACTAAAAATCCCATGTCTTACCTTATAGTCCAACTTCTTCACAATTTCTTCTTCAAGATGACCTCAAAGTCTCTTAATATCCTCAAATGATCTTCTAAGTATACCTCAAATCAAAAATCAAACTTAAATTAGAAGGTGAAAGAGATGAGTTAGGTGATATCAAAAATGGGTAGAAAAGAAATTTTTCCTTACCTTAGTAGTGATGGTTCGAATTTTTTTGAAGGAGTAGGGAGATGAATTCTTGAAATTTTGGTTAAGTGTTTGAAGGTTTGAAGAAGAGTATGTAGAGAGAGGTAGGAGGATTTTTAGAGAGAGAGAAGAGGAAATACAAGACTTAGAATAATTTTGTGTTGGTGAAATGAAATGTGGTGAATAAAACTTGAACAATTTTCTTGCCCAACTAAGGCCTCTTGGCCGTCCATATGGGGTGGGGAGGGGGACAAAAATTTTGTCTTGTTTGGTTAGATGATAAGTTAGGGTAATAATTGAGGAATTTAGGGAGTAAAGTAATACCTATGCTACTATGTTAGGGACAATTGGCCAAAAGTCATGTTTTAGGGGGAATTTAAATTTTTGTCTTGTTTGACCAATTGGGTGGTTGAATTTGTAGGATAATTATAAGATGTAGGTTTGAATTAATGGTGTAGTAATACACAAGATGAATACATAAGGTGTATGTGTACAAGAGTTGGGAGATATTTCTACACCAAAATACCTATCATGGTCGTCCCCCTTAAGGGTATTTGTGGTAATTCCATTTTTTTGTCCCAAATTGATGATAATAGATGAATAATATCAATCTCCAAAATAATTAGTGATTTCCTTGATCACTTATAAGTCTCATCAATTTCATAATTCTATAAGGTATAAGTCTCTAAAATAAATAGTCTCTTAAAATTCTAAGGTGACTAATAGATACACAAATAATAATAATGATGATTGATCAAGTGATCATTAATGCGAAGTAGAAGTAATAAATAATTATGGTCACAAGTAATAAATAAAAAAAAAAGAAATTAAATGTGAAATATATATATCATTAATATTTACCCGTCAAAGCGACGCGGTAAAATAGTCAAAATAATACAAGGACGATACGTGAAACAAGTACATGCTTGAAATAAAATCGAGGGCTTCACAATATCCGGCAATAATATGAACTCCGGTGAAAATCGGATGCAATGTCAAAAAAATTAAAAGTTAATGGTCTAAGATTAAAATTGACTACATAGAGGACTAATTGGCTAACTGACCAAATTTAACGGACTACTTTTCTAATTTTTCCTTCGGATTTATGAGGTAATTATTCTTTCCAAATAATCTAATGAATATATGGATTCTCCAGTTCCAATGACGTAATGAGCCCACACAAATGGGGTGGGCCGTGGGATGGGCAAAAAAAATATCATATAAATTATAACTTAATTTTTTTTTTTAATAGAATTAAGTAAAAATAAATAAACAAGAGGGGGGAGGGTCGAGTCCCAGGTTGATCCCTTATCTCCACTATTATTGAGGAAAATGTAAAAGCATAACAAATCAAATTATTTGATTTTTATTTAAGTTTCTCTTATAAAATAAATATCAATTTTTGAAAACTTCGTAAATATAGTTTAATATTATGAAGAAAAAGATTGAAGCATATGTATAAATAGAAATTATGACATTTTTTGGTTATTGGTGCAAATTGTTATTTGTGTTATATTTTAATATTAAACTAAAAATGGCCTTATTTAAAGGAGGAAAAAATAAATATTCCCTTAATTGAAATCCCAAATTTAAATGGTACGTCCCATTGTGGCGTAGAATATTTTAGGTAATTTGGGTCATCTCAATATTTTCTATATAATGACTTTCAAACCTGATAAACCCTTGAGTGCAGTTGGTGAAGATCTTTTCTAGGTGAGGGAATTGATGATTCCTAGTGGTCAAGGATGGAATAGAAAACTTGTTCTTGAAAATTTTAACCCTCAAGGTGTTGAGATAATGAGATGATATTACACACACCAATTAGTCAATCTGGTGCTAGGGATAAAATTATTTGGCACTTTGATAATAATAAAAAAAATGTTTTTTCAATGTCAAGTCAGCTTATTCAATTGCTTTATCTATCAATTCTCCTAAATTTTGACGCCATGAAAAGTCCGTTTGAGATAGCCCCAGTCATTACACTTGTATCTATCGTTTCGGAAAAAAAAAAGACTTCATTCACAACGCGCTTTTAATTGAGTTCCATGTTTTTGATGACTTGTACATCTTCTTTACCTTAAATTTCCTTCTTCCAATTGTTTTTATATATTATGCTTCTGCTTATGAAGCCAAACTTCCTTGATTATTGAATTAACTTACACTATTAATTTTTTGAGAGTATAGCATTACTAGAAGTTAGAGTCTTATTATTTTAATTAACTTATAGAAAAAAGGTTAGTTCAATTATTTATTATCACACTTCAAAAAGTAAACTTATTAACAACATAAAAACCTATGGCTATTTTGAAGAGATTTCATTTATATTTCACCAGTTTTGATTTTCTTTCTTCAAACATTCATTGAATTTTCTATTATTTCCCAGAATATTATTGAAAAAACTCTAATATATATTTATTTTATCAATAAGAAATATATACATTTATCATCAATGGTTTTATTTATTTAAAAATGAGTTTATAATATAAAATGAAATTGAACCACTCACAAACGTATCTATTATGATTTTCAGCTGAGACAGGAGACAATAATTAATTATTGCTTATGGAGAGAGTAGCGAGGGGTCAAAGAGTTTTCGAGTGGCTGAGGGGAGAAAAATGAATCATCTGGATCAGATCAACGAGTTCGACCAGTTTAACCAAAAATCGGTCATATGCCCGACCTGATTGTATATTAAAACTGCCAAGTAAAAATTCGTTGTTGCCTAGTCAAACAACGGAAAAAAAAAAAAACGAGAAACATGTGACCCCATTAAACTGGGTTAAAAAATTCTTTTATTTTATGTATTTTTAGTAAATAAAATTTTCTTTGTTTTATTAAGAAAAATTGAAGGACATAAATTCTTGTAATATTCTATTTACATATATATTTGGATATTGATTTTTCAACTTAGTTCTTATTTATATTTGTATTTGTTAGTTTTTTTATATTTGTTGTCTTATTTTATCTTTACATGTGTGTACGTGTACAAATGTCCAATCAAGCCATATGGTCCAGAAATTTTATTGTGGTATCATAATACTTTTCTATTAATTTGTTTGGTTTAAGCGCACTATATCAAACCATAACTAATATTTCACAGCAATGACCTAATTAGATGTATAATATGTCTATTCATATTATAAAACGTACTCACACCTAGATAAATGTTTTTTGAATGCTTTATTGCATTCTTTATTTGAGTAATTCATGAATTAGACAGTTTCATGATAATTGTCTATGCCTAAATTAAAAAATCAAATAAAATGCAAGAGTAGTATCCTCTTAGATGAGACGCTTAACGAATCTATCTGACCAGTGAACCTCGCTCACTACCCAGCCCCAATGACCCAGTGACCCAGCCTTAACCACCCAACACAATGTCAAATCTTTTTTAGGGGAAATACTATTTTTTTTATTAAAAAAACTAATACTTTTCAGGAATTACTAAAAATCTTTCGGGTGAAAAACTAATATTTTTCATGATAATTACTAATGCGTTTTCACGGGACGATATATATTTTTGACGGAAAAAACTACTACTTTTTAGGGGCCTATTAAATTTTTTCAAGTGAACGACGTACTAATACCTTTCATCTGAACTATTAATATGTTTCATATGAAAACCTAATATTTTTTAGCGCTCTTGTACTATCACTATCCAATATTACAAAACTAATACTTTCAAGTGAATTATGTACTAATATTTTTCACAAGGACTACTAATACTTTTAGATAAACTCGCTAATACCGAGTTCTTGAATATTACAAAAATATCGGGATCGGTTTTGAGACCGCCTAAACAAATTTTGGCCTATTAGACCACAAAACCCAATATTTCCATTGAGCCCAACCTACGCCTATTTACTTCGTAAGTGCAATAAGCATGAGTATAGGTAGACGTGCCCAACGATTCGAACCGAACCGGCGAACCGGCGGTTTCGAACCGTGGTCAATGGTTTTCGAACCGTTGACCCGGTTTCGGTATTCGTTTGGTTCAACCGAACCGTAAACCTTAATTTTAAGGTTAGGTTACGGTCTAGAATTTCCAAATCAGAAACCGCCTGTTAAACCTGGCGGTTTTTCTATTTTTTTTTTTAAAAAATTGATTGAAATTGAAATTTGAACGGTCACTTTTGTGACCGTTTGTGGCTTCTTTTTAACCGTAAACCGGCGGTTTTGGTTAAAACCGGCCGGTTTTATGTTTTTTTTTTTTTTGAAAATTCAAAATTTGAAAAATTTAACGGTCAAGATCATTTGGCGTTGATGATCAAATCAAGATCATTTGACCGTTGAAAACCGCCGTTAACCGAAACCGCGGTTTTGGTTAAACCGCGGTTTTTCCGTTTTTTTTTATTTTTTGAATTTCATATTTTTTTCCTATAAATACCCCTTCCAATTCATCCATTTTTCCTCACACCAAATTTCTAATCTCCCAATTCTCTACATTCTCTATATTCAACTTGTTCAAGTTTAAATTCCAAGTTTCAATTTAATTTTTAGTAGTTTCATACTTTTAATTTCATTAGCTATTTTAAAAAATGTCGAGACGTGGAGGATCTTCCCATCAATCTAAGGGCAAAGGTATGGCGTCCCGGCTCCGAGCAACAACCACCACCACCACCACATTTTGATGAAGCTTTCGATTTGAACGAAGATGAAATCGAAGCTTCTTTTGCTAGTTTGCAACAAGAAGGTGAGGCTCAACCGAATCGTAATCGCCAACTCAAACTCAAAGTCGCCGAGCTCCGCCACTTAGATCCGATATTTTTTCGGTTCATTTTAAAAAATTCCGGATCCTACAACCGGCGGTTTCAAAGTTACTTGCAATTATTGCACTAATTCCTACAAGTTTAGAGGAGGGGGCGGTTATGGGGCGTTCACGAACCACCTCAACAAAAAACATCCTGGATAAAGTTGGGCTAGATCGTGCTCAAACACAACTACCGACGGGATTCATGGGTTCTTCAACGGTATGGAGTCTTCTTCTTCTTCTTTATTTAAATATACCGATATAAATGCTAGAAAAGAGACAAACTTTATTTGTTAGTGGTATGTCACTCCCTTTAACTTTGCGATAATAAAAATTTGAAAGGTATACTAGACGTGCTTTTAACCCATTGCTAATAAAATTTCACGTTCTACATTGACTCGCGATATTAAAAAAAATAGTTTGTGAATTTAAGTCTCAATTAATTAACTCATTTGCTAATTTACAAACAAAAGTTTCAATTTGTTCGGATGTATGGAGTGATCAATGGCAAAGAAGTTTTTATATGGGAATTACTTGTCACTGGGTTGATGATTCATGGACTTTGCAAAAACGTTTAATTGCATATAGAGATTTTAATGTTGAACATACCGCTATTAATATTTCTCATAAAATTCATACTATTTTACAAGAATATGGCTTAGTTACAAAAAATTTTTCAATTTCATTTGATAATGCTAGTGCTAATACGGCTAGTTTACCATCACTTATTAATATTTGTGAACCTTCTATTGGTGGTAAATTTTTTCATGTTCGTTGTATATGTCATATTATTAATTTATGTGTTCAAGATGGTTTAGCTACTTTAAAAGAAGAAATTGCACCTATTAGAGATGCGCTTTTATATTTATCAAGATTTTCTTCTGTTTTGAAAAAATGGGCGAGATATTGTAAAGAAAATAATTTATACCCAAGAAAATTCTCGCCCGATGTGCCAACTCGTTGGAATTCTACATATAAAATGATAAATGATAGTTATGCATATAGAGAAGCTTTATGTTCATTTTTTTGTTGATCAACAATGTGGCATAGTTTTATTTCCCAATCAATGGGATGTATGCTCTAATTTATGTCAACTTTTAAAGGTTTTTAAAGATGCTACCAAGAATTATCCGGTGTTTATTATCCTACATCAATTTTAGTTGTAGATCGTTGTGTTAAAATTGCACTACTTTTTAGATCTCTCATGCCTTGTGCTACTATAGACCAACTATTGCCCAAATGGGATTAAAATGGTTAAAATATTTCACTTATATTCCTAATGTATTTTTAGTTGCAAAAATATTAGATCCTAGAGTAAGATTAGATGGTTTAGAAGAATTGTTAGGAATATATTATGATGCTTTGTTTCCTATTAAAGAACATGACACTCCCATTCCAAGTGTTGTAGTAGAGAATGCTAAACAATGTTTATATGATATTTTTAAAGAATATTCAATAAAATTTGGTGATAGTTTTAGAGGCTCATCTAGTTCGCTATTTCTACACCCGATGATGAACATACTAGTGATATTGGTACGTTTAATGAGGCGTCGGATTTGCACCATTAGATAATTTTTATGACGCGAGGATACCAAAACGTTCGAGAGGAGGCGCGACCCTTATCTTGAACTTGATACATATTTAACATCTCCTTTTGATTATACTTGAATTTGTAGTAGGAATTCAAAGTTCGATTTGTTAAAGTGGTGGTCAAAGAGGTCTTCCTCTTTTCCTATAGTAACTTTAATTGCGAGGAAATATTAGCCGTTCTGCCTCAACCGTCTCCGTGAGAGCAAGCATTCAATGAGGAGGTTATATTCTCGATCCTGGACGATCTAGATTAACGAGAAAGTCTAGAGGCTCAAGTATTGCTCCACGATTGGACAAACGCCGAGGTACGTGAGCAACACGTCGATTTTGATGATTCCGAAGAAAGCGATAATCTTGATACCGATTCAAGCAACGGGTCACAAAATAATTGAAGAATCACGTTGCCACTTGCCACCTTCCCTAAGGTAAGTAAAAGGTAAGAGAACTACGTAGGGTTTTGATTCCTCTATGAGGATACGTAGGCAATTTTATTTCAATATTCAAAGTTAAATTTCAAAATTTTAACTTAGAATATTAAAATAAAACTCAAACCCATTTCTTTTTTTTCTTTTTTCCTTTCTTTGTGGTTTGTACTTTGTACTTTGTAATTTAAATTTTATACGAAATTGTATTAACTTGTAATTTTATTTTTAAATTGTACTTTGGAATTGTAATATATTAGAATTTTTCATTTTGTAAATTGTAAGTTGTAATTTTACTTTTAAATCAATAAAATTATTTTTGTGTTACTCAATTTCATTTCCTTCATCAATTGTGTTAATTTATCAATGGTGTTAATTTATTAATATTAAAAACTTAAAAATTCAAAAATTCAAAACAAAAAAAAAAGAAAAAAACCTAAAAACCGAACCGAATCCCAACCGGCGGTTTCGAACCGTGATTGTTCGAACGAATCGAACCGAAACCGTCTATAGACGGTTAGGTTCCGCCCACCTTTGGGCGAATCAGAATCGGCGGTTCCGAACCGTAATCCGGCGGTTCAGAACCGTTGGACACGTCTAAGTATAGGGTAAATTAAATATTGAGAGCAATTTCTCCTCAACCTCAAAGTAGATGGGGTCATCAGCATGATAAAAGTAGATGAGTCATAAATATTCTTATTTATTTCATTCCATACTCCATCTAATATTTCACTCATTTTTTTTTATATTTTTTTTTTTGAAATGTCAAATGTACAAAACTGAACGAGATCTTCTACTGTAAAATAATATTTGATTTCATATTTCACTGCATGGATGATTACCACTAATTTAAAAGGTCTTCACTAGATGGATTTGAATGAAAAGACGAGAGAAATGATTGAGACGTGATATATATAGGGTTGGCAAAAACTTATATGAGACCGTCTCGCGAGTCTAAATCCGTGAGATGGGTCATTGCACAAGTTCATCGTACAATCTTGAAAAATAAAGCAGTGGCAATTTTGTTATTTTCAAGGAATGAGAGCATAATGCTAATGTTAAATTCTTTGACGTGACCATACACGGGTGGTTAGGTACATGGCTGGAAAAGCATATAGCAACCGTTTTGCATTAAAAAGAAAAAACATTAATGAAACAAAGAAAGAAGCTTGTTCTGGGCATGTCTGGTGTATACCTACTACAGTAGTATTTTAATTGTCTTAATTTATTTCTAATTTTTTTTAAATAGTAAAATGGTCATGCTTAATTTATATAATATTCCCATTAAAGCTGTTACCTTTTTTCTTAAAAAGTAAATTTTTTACTTAAAATTAATTACTTGCTAACCTTATTAGAAGTATATTAAAAAAAGTATCATTTTTCGCTCGAAAAGTATTATTTTGTTGTAAAAGTATTATTTGCTATATTTTAAGTATTATATAATATTTCCTTTAAAAGTAATACTTTTTATTTGAAAAGTAATATATTTTACTTAAAAATTATTACTTACTAATTCCTTTAGAAGTATTATCGTTTATTTGAAAAGTATCATTTTTTACTTTAAAACTATTACTTTTTATTGTAAAAGTATTAGTTACACATTTTCAAATTATATACTATTTTTTAAATGGAGCTTAGAAAAAGACATGAAACCGCTGCTATGGAGGTAGATGAGATTCAACGTTAAGTACTCGATTATTAGAAGTTAGAATCTTATTATTGAATTAACTTACACTATTAATTTTTTGAGAGTATAGCATTACTAGAAGTTAGAATCTTATTATTTTAATTAACTTATAGAAAAAAAGGTTAGATCAATTATTTATTATTACACTTCAAAAAGTAAACTTATTAACAACATAAAAACCTAAGGCTATTTTGAAGAGGTTTCATTTATATTTCACCAGTTTTGATTTTCTTTCGTCAAACATTCATTGAATTTTCTAATATTTCCCAGAATATTATTGAAAAAACTCTAATATATCTTTATTTTATCAATAAGAAATATATACATTTGCATCATCAATGGTTATATTTATTTAAAAATGAGTTTATAATATAAAATGAAATTGAACCACTCACAAACATATCTATTATAATATTCAGCTGAGACATGAAACAATAATTAATTATTGCTTATGAAGAGAATAGCGAGGGGTCAAGGAGTTTTCCGGTGGCTGAGGGAAGAAAAATGACAGCGAATGGTTCATCAACCGGACGACGGCCTTGTTCTACCGGCTTAACAGAAACCGGTTGTATATTAAAACTGTCGGGTAAAAATTCGTTGCTACCTGATCAAACAACGGAAAAAAACCGGGAACCATGTGACCCCATTAAACTGATTCAAAAAATTATTTTATTTTTTGTATTTTTAGTAAATAAAATTTTCTTTGTTTTATTAAAAAAATTGAAGGACATAAATTCTTGTAATATTCTATTTACATATATATTTGGATATTGATTTTTCAATTTAGTTCTTATTTATATTTGTATTTGTTAGTTTTTTTATATTTATTCTCTTGTTTATCTTTTACATGTGTGCACATGTACAAATGTCCAATCAAGCCCGTTAATTTGTATGGTTCAGAAATTTTGTTGTGGTATCATAAGAATTTTCTATTAATTTGTTGGTTTAAACGCACTATATCAAACCATAACTAATATTTCACAGCAATGCCCTAATTATAAATGTTTTTTAATGCTTTATTGCATTATTTATTTGAATAATTCATGAATTAGACAGTTTATATTAGGGATGGCAATGCAAAACCCGCCCGGGTCCAGGGTGGGTCCCGGGTTCAGTAGGACCCACCCCGCCACATTAATATATATCTATTATATTTCTTAATATGTATTTAGATATTTTCCATTATTTACTTTTAGATTTGAGTGTTATATTGATTTCAATTTACTACAATAACATCTTGTAATATTGTAATTTATTTTTAAAAAAAAAAACTTGTAAAATTGTACTTTAAATATTTATTTTGAGTATTATTGCAAGATACTAATAGTAATATTTTTTTAAAAAATCCTAAGAGCAGCTAAATAGTTGTAAAATGTAGGTATAATTAGTTTCATAATTACATTTTTTTTGACCTATTGGCATTAGATTGCTTTTAAAAATTTGGCCACAAATACAAAAAAATAAATTATTACTATTATAAAAAAAATATTGGCGGGTCTAACAGGTCTAGACTCCCCAGGATGGATTTTGGAGTGGGGCGGTCCCGGGTCTTGATTTTTCTTGGTGTCCGGGTTTGGCCAAACCCTCACCATTGTCATCCCTAGTTTATATGATAATTGTCTATGCCTAAATTAAAAAATCAAATAAAACCCAAGAGTAGTCTCCTCTCAGATGAGACGCGCGTATCCAATTTAACGAACCTACCTGACCCGTGAACCTCGCGACTCAGTCCCAGCGACCCAGCCTTAACCAGTAACCACCCAACACAATGTCAAATACTTTTTTAGGGGAAATACTCATCCTTTTTATTAAAAAAAACTAATACTTTTCAGGAATTACTAAAAATCTTTCATGGGAAAAACTAATATTTTTCAGGGAATCTACTAATACGTTTCACGGGGACGAATAATATTTTTGACGGAAAAAGCTACTACTTTTTCGGGGAACTTTTAAATATTTTAAAGTGAACGACGTACTAATACTTTTCACCTGGACTATTAATACTTTTCATATGAAAACCTAATATTTTTCAGCGTTCTTGTGACTATCACTATCCAATATTTTAAAACTAATACTTTCAAATGAATTATGTACTAAAACTTTTCACAAGGGCTACTAATACTTTCAGATGAATTGCTAATACCGCTGTCCTTGAATATTACAAAAATGCCAACGGATCGCTTTTGAGACCGGTGTAACAAATTTTGGCCTATTAGACCACAAAACCCAATATTTCCATTGAGCCCAACCGACGTCTATTTACTTCGTAAGTGGAAATTTAGGGGTGTGCACGGGACGGGATAGTTCGGAGATTTGGAAATCTCCAGAACCATCCCAAAGTTTAGAGATTTTAAAAATAAATCTCTTGAACCGAACCATAGAAATAAATCTCATTCCGAACCATACCAAAAGTTCGAGACGATTCGGGATGGAGATTCGGTTCTAATAGGGACGGTATGATACTCGGTTCGGGACGGAATTCGGAGATTAGTCATAAATAAAATATACAAATTTGAAAAAAATAAATCAATATAAAAATCACCAAACGAATATACTTCTGGTCTCTTTTTAGTGTAGTCTCAAAATAAAAACTAGAACCATAATAGGTAACACAATTCTAAATCCTAAACTTAATGACCTCTATAATACAATAAAATTCTATTATTCGGCAATTGTCCTTCTATTTACTTAGAACAATTATAATTAACTAATAATTTTGACAAATTAATATAAAACAAAAACTTGTATGGATTAACAACTTAACATAATCAATAAAACTATATTTATAATTTATGTGATGTGGTAAAAAAAATAAAATATGATATTTTTATATTGTTACAATATGGTACTATTACTTGTTTAGAGTATGTTTTCCTTTTAAGTGCAATTTACTAATCATTCAACTAATTTTAATTTCAAATGATTTACTCTATTATTAATATTAAAGTTTTTTAAAATTCATAATAGTTGCAGTATTATGGTTTTTTACAAATATATTTTATATTCCATTTAATTTCAAATAATTTATAGTTAATTCAACATCAAAATATAAATAAAATAGAAATAATTTCAATCGTTCGGAGTGGTTCGGTATGGTTCGATGACGGTTCTCTTCGATGACGGATATTTAAAAATCTCGAAACCATACCGTAAATATTTTCGGACGGTATGATGCAGTTCAGGGAAAGTCAAAAAGTCAACGGATATTTTTAATTCGGAAATTTTTTGATTCGGGTATCGGTTCAATTTCGGTAATCTCCAAATCTCATGCACATCCCTAAATAGAATAAGCATGGGTATAGACTATAGGAATAATGGTGTAAATTAAATATTGAGAGCAATTTATCCTCAACCTCAAAGTAGATGGGGTCATCAGCATGATAAAAGTAGATAAGTCATAAATATCCTTATTTATTTCATTCCATATTCAATCTAATATTCCACTCATGTTAAATGCATGTCAAATGGACAAAACTGAATGAGATCTTCTACTCTAAAATAATATTTGATTTTATATTTCACTACATGGATGATTACCACTAATTTAAAAGGTCCTTGCTAGATAGATTTGAATGAAAAGACGAGAGAAATGATGATACATATAGGGTTTGAGAATTGAAATTATAGATTTTAATATTATTTTTTGTGAAAAATGGAAGGAGAAGTAGGCAATTAAAATTTTTTGATAAACAAAAATAATTCCATTTTTATAAAATAGTTTTTTTTTCTCAAACGACTGTTTTTATATAAGAACAACTCAAATACGGGACTACAACGACAATCGTAACAAACTGGTTATGGACCGACTTGACTAACTAGAAATCAAGCGTGGAATTGGCAGAACCAATTCAATTCCAAAACTCACTCCAAAACGAAACCGCTCCTACGTTAGGAGACTTCAGCACTCCTCAAAGAAGACTGCAAAACACGGAACACTCGGGTACGAGCAACCATCACGTACTTCAAGACACACATAACTGACCCGCCTACGGATTTCGCCCTTCAACCGAAAAAATGAAAACAACAAAAAACAGAAAAATAAAAAAAATAAAACAAAACAACAACCTAGCAATCAAAGAAAAAAAGGGTCTCTCCCTCCCCCAATCCACAACCATATCCCGACACCACCGCTCCCGCAAATCTGCCGCCGTCGCACAGTTGGATCGCCACCACGAATAAACACCCAAAGCCCGGATCTTGAAATAGAGAAGAAAAACATCGTACGGGGGATTCTGGCCGATGACAAAAAATTTCCGACTATCGCCGACCTTCGTAACGGTGCATGAGCCTAATCAGACAAACAAGGTTGCTATTATGCCTTTCATCTCAAATGGGAAGAAAGCAACTTGGGAGGGGGAAGGGGAGTGGCAGCTGGTGTGGGAGGAAAAAGGAAAAGAAATTAATAAGATTTTGGGGTTTTTTAGAGAGAAGGGGAAGAGAAAAGTAGAGAGAGAATGAGGGAGAAATTAGAGATTCAGAAAGTAGTTTCTTGAAAAAATTGTTTTCGTAAAGGACAATTCCATTTTTATAAATAGTTGAAAAATGAAAATGGGTGTTTGGAAATAGCCCACAATCATAGACAATATTGGAGCTTGGTCAATCTCAATCAAGCTGCCAATTATGCAGTCATTCAAATTAATCCTTTACGGAGTTTACAATCATGAAGAGATTTTGGTTCCCTTACCAAAGAATGTATTCAAATTTTAACAATTAAATATTATAATTGTGAGCTAGTGAAATCACAACAATGTTTTTATGAGATAGTATGTTCAGAAAGTACTTCAATAATTGAACAAGATACACTATTTCACTTTTCAATTATACAATTCATACATTATTGTTACATATTATACTTTCACTCAATAATACATTACAAGTCAACCTCATCAATTTTACTAATCTATAGGGTGTCAAATCATGTAATAGTGTCGTGTTTTGTGTCGATATGATAACGACACGACATAATAAGATCAAACCTGAACAGTACACGGTGAGGATTTGTACATACACGAACACGAACCTTTTCGTGTTGACACAACATGATTTGACACTATAAGTTAAAAGCATAAAGAAAATAATTTAACATTTATACACGATATGACATGATATTACACTACAATACACTATACAAACATATAAAATATCAAGTTATCATGTCAATATTGTATCATTAAAAAGTAAATGTATGTGTCATTATCGTGTTACTGTAGTGTCACTAATAGATAAATGTATCATATCGCTAACTGATTAACAGTTTGTTTACAGATTAACGTTCTATCTGTTATTTTTTATCATGTCGAATTACGGACACGGTAAAATTAAAATTGAACACTAATTTTCGTATTATTTTTGTGTCATGTGGTCAAAAATTGATATACCGTCACTGTTTCCCAAACAACCTGCATGCACATTAATGTCTGTCAGCCTTTCTCTCACTCCCTCACTCACTGTGGGTGCAAAATTCATGGATATACATAAAACCCATCATTATCATCAGAAACCACATTTTTGTCTCTTATAGTGTATATATATACATCACTATATACAAACATTTGTACACCTTTTCTTTCTTTCCACTGTGTGTCTGTGTGTGTAAAAACATCCATGGATACCTCCTTCAAAAACCTTCACGTTGCCATTCTCTCCAGCCCCGGCATGGGCCACCTCATCCCGGCGCTAGTCCTCGCCAACCGCCTCGCCGCCCAACACAGCGTCAACGTCACCGTCCTCCTAGTCACAACCGCCGTCTCGCCGCCGGAGTCCAAGCTCCTCCAGATCCCCTCCACCGGGACCTAGTCCGAGTCGTCGAGCTCCCCCTGTCGATATTTCACACCTCGTGGTCCCCACCACCCAAGTGTTGGGAAAAATCGGATCCCACATTCATCCCTGCAGGACATGACGAGAAATAACAGAAATAACATGAAAAATAACAACAATCCACAACACAAGAATTTACGTGGAAACTCCAAAAGCGGAGAAAAACCACGGCACCCCAGGAGAAAGAAATTTCACTATGTGAAACATTATTACAATCACACGACATTCTCTCTCCCGACCCAAGTACCCCACACTCTTACAAACCTTGACTAACTCACACCTCTCTCCCAACTCTCCATACTTGAGAATACAAGAAAGGAATTTAACTAGAGTCAAACCACAAAGGTTAAAGTGTATTTGACCACAAGTGCAATTAAAACCACACCACATGAGCCCTTAAATAACCTTAAGCCTCTCATCCCTTTTTTGTTCCACAACCAATGTGGGATACAAAAGCCCTTCTTTATTTTTGACACCAAAACTCAACAAACTCCACCTTGGCAAAATAAAAGCCCCATTGTCTTCACCGACAATCACGATTCTCAAACTAGAGAACCATCATTCTCAAACTAGAGAACCCTACTCCACCATATGAGTAGACCACTTAGAATACACCATTCTAAGAATTTCCTTCGACATGTCGAAAAACCCACTAAATTTATGGTGCAACTCCCACTTTTGGCCCTCCCGGAAGTCCTTGACCATCGACATAAACACACACCTTGTATCCATGCCAAACCGATACATGTGTGTAAATTCCACCACACACCTTGCATCCATGTCAAACCAATGCCCGTGTGAAATTCCACCACACCCTGCATCTTTCCATGACAAGCCAATGCCCGTGCGCAAATTCGTGGACCCGCTAACATAACCACATCCTCTTTCATGACAACTCACATGCCAAAAGGACATACATTTTTTCATCAGAGAAAATCCTCACTGCCACAATGTTAGCCCGGATTAGGAGCTATTTGCCAGATCAACTCCACCTCCACTTTGACAGTTAACCTTCAAAGCCTTGTGTAACCCGGATTGTACCAACACATCCTTGACTTATACTAGCCATAAGCCAAACTCGACCCTTCCATTAAATTTCTCCACCTGCTTGAACCACCCTAGCCTGATGAACAACCGCCTCCAAATGAGACCCCCCGGACACCGCTCAAGAAATCTTTTCTGATGTGGAAGGTCAGACATCGCTGCAACCACAGAGCATACTCAGAATTTCAAGAGACCCAACCCGGGCTCTGATACCACTTGTTGGGAAAAATCGGATCCCACATTCATCCCCTAGGGACAAGCAGAAATAACCGAGAAATAACATGAAAAATAACAACAATCCACAACACAAGAATTTACGTGGAAACTCCAAAACCGGAGAAAAACCACGGCACCCAGAGAAAGAAATTTCACTATGTGAAACATTATTACAATCACACATACATTCTCTCTCCCGACCCCAGTACCCCCACACTCTTACAAACCTTTGACTAACTCACACCTCTCTCCCAACTCTCCATACTTGAGAATACAAGAAAGGAATTTAACTAGAGTCAAACCACAAAGGTTAAAGTGTATTTGATAGTGCAATTAAAACCACACCACATGAGTTCCTTAAATAACCTTAAGCCTCTCATCCCTTTTGTTCCACAACCAATGTGGGATACAAAAGCCCTTTTTTTTTTTGACACCAAAACTCAACACCAAGTTGTCGCCCACTCTGCGTAATGGTCCGCGAGGCCTTGCCGCTCATCGATCCGCCATCGCCGCCATGGACCGCCCCCCGACGCCGTAATCGCCGATCTATTCGCACGAAAAGCGGCAATCGCCGTCGAGCTCGGCATGGCCAAGTATTTGTACGTCCTTCGACGGCGTGGTTTACCGCCCTAATCGTATCTTTATCGGGTTCTCGATCGAGAAATCAAGGGTCAATCGTTGACCAACCGAGCCTTTGAAAATCCCGGTTGCAAACCGTCAGACCGAGAGGGCGTCGTCGAACCGATCTTTGACCGGGCGAGCCGCAAAGACGATGAGTATGTTAATCTGGGCAAACGATATTCTCTATTTGATGGGATTTTGCTTAACACTTGGGAAGATTTGGAGCACGAAACCCTACAAGCTTTCGGGAAAACGAAACCTTGAGATCCATAATCGAAATCCCGGTTTACCCAATCGGTCCATCGAGAAGACCGGTCGAACCGGTCGATGTGAAAAGTGACTTACTCGGTTGGTTGGACCGGCAACCAAATGAATCTGTAATTTTCGTCTCATTTGGGAGTGGTGGGGTTTTATCAGCCAACAAATCACCGAACTGGCTTGGGGATTGAGCTGAGCCAGCAGAGATTTGTTTGGGTGGTGCGCCCACCCACCAAAGGTTCCGTGGACGACGCATTTTTCAATCTGGGCACGGATTTTGATGGCACTCAAATTATTTGCCTGAAGGATTTATTAAAAGGACCCAAAATAAGGGTCTATTGATCCCCATGTGGGCCCCACAAGCCCAAATTCTAAGCCACCAAGCTATCGGTGGATTTATGTCGCATTGTGGCGGAATTCGACGCTGGAAAGTATTACTAGCGACGTGCCGATAATTGCGTGGCCTCTCTACGCCGAGCAACGGCTTAACGCCACCTTTCTCGGAGGAAGTTGGCGTGGCCTTGCGGCCGCGGGTGTTACCGACTAAGGAGGTGGTGAGGAGGGAGGAGATAGAGTCACTTGTGAGGAGATTAATGGAGCATAAAGAAGGGCAAGTAATGAGGGATAAGGTTAAAAAGATGAAAATTAGTGCAATGGAATGTTTGAAGAATGGTGGACCATCTTATGAGTCAATGTGTGAGTTGCTTTCAAAGATTACCGTTAGAAAGGGCAACATGAATGGCTTAGTTGGTTGATGGTACAATGTGTTGTCTCAAAGGGGTTATGTATTTATGTAAATGGGTCATTTGGTTGATGGTACAATGTGTTTCATGTATCAAAGGAAGTACTAGTAAGTAATATTGTATCATGTCAATTTCATTCATGTTTATTAATGGAAATGTTTGGACATCTTTAAATAATATCATGTCAAGTTCATTCATGTTTATTAATGGAAAATGTTTGGACATTTTTATCTTTTTCGTAGAAATGTTAGATAAAATTTGAAAGAAATATTGAATGGACATTTTAATAGAAGTGGAAAAAAGAAACATATTTATTTGTTTTCATAAAGGAAAAGATTGTAGTGCAATAAGCCTCATGCCCAGAGATTTTGAGATTTTAGATAAAGTTTTAGGAGGAGTCTAGATTAATGTGTCATTAATTCTTATTTTAATTTTATACCTTTTGAATCGTAAAAAATCACTTATCCAAGTTTTTACAATTCTTATATTTCATTCTCAATGCATAATATAGCTAGTCCATTCAATCTATTTTGTAACGTACTTGATCTCAAATAAGACTAAACCAAGCAATTTTAATTTTGAAGGACTTTCGACATCAACAATAATCACAAATATCGTCAATAATATTCTATAAGCAATACATGCATTTGAAAACGAGTCGAATGTTATGGCAATATTGAACTATTCATTTTGTTTGTTACCACTTCTTTCAATAACTTCAATTGTGAAAATATATCATCACTATCAATATTAGCATGATCACCAAAACATAACAATATTGTAATGTTGTGTCTCTTTCCAATTCATCATATTCTATGTTTGAGAATTTTGGGTATCAAATAGAAAACCAAATATAGTTTGATATCCTAAAAAAGTTCAAACGGACTCTCAATAGAAGAAATAAATTGGTTCTAAAAAAAATGGACTTTCAATAGAAGAAATAAATTGGTTCTCAAAAAAAAAGAAAAATAAATTGATCTAGTATACACATATATAATAACAATAATCACTACAAAAAGAATCTTTAGTTTGAATATACATATAAATACATATATAACTAAGAAAGTTAAGGAACCAAAATTGAACTCTCTCTACTCTCTCTCTCTCAAAACCTAACACCCAACACCCCTCTCTCTCTCTCTCCCACCTAGTCATTTTCACTTTGTCCTCCTCTTTACCATGGCCGGAGACCAAAAGCCCCATGGTCTCCGGTCACTAGCCCCTCCCTTTTCGGTGGATGTTTCTCTTTTTGCGGGTATAGTTCTTCTGAGCTTGGCTTGCAGGTTTAAGGGTTAGTGAAAATGGTGGCGGCGGTTTTTGGAGTTGGTTATGGCGGGGATAGACAGTGGTGTGGATCTGAGGAAAGGAGAGGCAAATTTCATGCCTTTCGATTTTTATCTTCTCTGTAGGTGTTTTTACTTGTCCCCAGCAGGTGGTTTTTTGTCCCAATTAGTGGCTTTTTTCTTCTTCTTTTCATTTTATAAATTTGTCCCATTTGTGAATTTTGCTCAGAAGACTCAGATGTCCCTTTACCTGATGATAAGCGACAAAAGCGAGATCAAGTTCTTTGGTACGTGTTTTGTCCAGCACCTTTCATTATGAAGTTCTGAATCTATAAATTAGTTAGATCTATTTAGGTTTAAAGTTTATTTTAAATCTGTATAGATCTATGATCAGTAGTCTTGCAATTATTTTACATTTGATGTTGTAATCAAGTACATTTGATGTTGTAGTCTTGCAATTATTTTACATTTGAGCATAAATAATATATATCATGATTAGCCACAAATTAGATACTTGATTATATTCATCCGATAAAGGATATCTTGGTTTTCATTTTCATTTGATCAAAAAGATTCTTCAAACATCGATAAATAATTGTTTTGGTAATTTACCTAGGTTGAGTTCATGCCACCAAATCGGCACTCCCAACTCCACACAAAAAGTGACACATGTCACTTTTCTTCTATTTTGACAAACCTATTTTGAAATGGGCAAACCAATTATTAAAACCATTTTGTTTGCAAAAAGCAAAATATAAAATGATTTACGAACTTTTCAAAAATTATAATTAAAAAAATTAAATGCGAAGTATTTAAACTAGCAAAATATAAAATAATTTTTGATTTTTCAAAACTTTATGATTCCGCCAAAACTTGGTATCAGAGCCGTGTATACGGTTCTAAAATAAATTAATTGTTTTAAATAAATTTTTAAAACATGCCTGGATTAACTCTTGAAAGAGAAATTGAACTTCTCAAAGAAGAAAAATTAGATTTGCTTGAACAAGCAAGAATTTTACAAAATATTTTGAGATCTCGATTGAGAGATCATGATGCTATATTTGAAGATCTTCAGATCTATATAACTAGAATAAATAATATTACTGATTATCTTGAGCAATTAAGAAATCTTAATGGAAATAGAAGATAAGTCAGAATTTTCTGATGATCAACAAATTATTTTCAAGAAAATACCGGGTTTTTACTCTAGTATTATCTTTAAACAAGAAAAACTTTCAAAGATCGCAACTACTCAAATAGATCTCAAAAAAAGAACAAGTTTTTAACTTGCCAAAATTTATTCCTAAAATGATGAATAATATTTTGAAAAGGAAAAATGAAATTTTTATTGTATTTCTAGTAAAGAAATGCATATTGATATTTTCGATACAATGGCGAGTGTTTATTTACCCTTAATTACTCGCGAAGAAATTAATAGAAAATTAGCCAAGATTCCTATAGATATTCGTACAAAAATTAGTGTTTTACATCTTGGAGCGATTAAAATACTAATCAAGGCAGAATTTAGAGAAGGAATAGATTCTCCCATAAAAATGGCCTTAATTGATAATCGTATTAAGGATAGAAAAGATTGTATTTTAGGTGCCGCACAAGGTAATTTAATTTACAACAAATTTATGTTCACGTTTATCCTAAGTTCGGATTGAGTTTAACAACCAAGAACTTAGATCAAGTCTTAAGTTTCATACATAAATTTGAGAGATCGATTTAATGGACAAAGGCGACAAAGTTTTTAGCATAACTTATCTTGTAGGATATGCTTTAACCAATAGTCATCACAAGATTGACTATAAGAAAAAGAATACATTGAAATTGATGATGTATTTTCGACATTGGAAAGATTGAAGAAATAAAGTTTTTCAAATCACTCCCTTAGAAAACTCTTGGGCTATTGACATAGCTAAAGGAAAACGACTTATTGGTTCCAAACCAACGTTAAGTCATCATAAATATTCAGAGAACCCTCTAATAGAGAACTCCTAAAATCTATGTCTAAACACATAGATTTATATTCTCGAGAATTTTGAGAAAATAAAAAGAGTTCTTGGAAACGAGTAACTCTATGACACTTCCTGAGATTAAATCCTTGATTGAAACAGCGCTCATCAAGATTAGAGATCTTGAGAAAAAATTTGAATCTTTTGAAAAAAGAGAAGAACTTTTAAAACCTGAGCATTTTGAGATTGTTCTTTGGTAAGATTATTCAAAAATCTCCGATAAAATTGAGGATATCAATAAAAAAGATCCTTTAGTTATTACAAAAGAAGGAGAGAACTATTGAAAAACTGTTAGTTTTAAATATTCACCACCAAATCATTTTGTTGGTAATGAAGAATTAGGTTCATCGGAAATCCAAATGCTTTGACTTGGCCTTTTCAACCAAAACAATGAGTTTTTCCCAAAAACTTGAAACCTATTTTTGGGAACATATTCTTGACAATCAAGAAGAAATCAATGGTTTTGAACCAATTCAAGAACTTGTTAAATTAATGACCTTTGATGAGTCAAGTATTATACAACAACTTGAAGAAAAATCATTTCTTAAAACACTTTTTAATCTTGAAAGTGATACGAAAAAATGTTTTGTTCAAATCAAGAAAGAAATCGAAACCGACAATGATCAAGAAACCAAAGATGATGAAAACCTAGATAAACCTCTAGGAAATTTCGAATGAATAGACAACCTAAAAAGCGAGAAGATGCGGATGCATCTACTTCAAGAGATAAAAGAGAAAAACACCGAAGGTGTAAATTGGCCAAAAGAGCAAAACAAAACTCCCGATCAAAAGGAGGACAGATTCCTACACTCAATATAGATTGTGTAACCAAAGAATCGAAAAAGAAGAAATTTGATAGACACCTGGCGAGAGATATTAGCCTTCTTATTCAAACCAACCCGGATGCTTATGAAGAACCAAATACTCTTCTTTTACTCATGGAGCATAAAAAACAGTATTATTGCTCGGTCTATGGTAAAAATACCACTTGGATAACAATAGGAAAAACTTCTAATATGATTTTTGAAGAAGTCATTAATAGTTTTTATACTATGTTCCTTGGTATTAACTTAACAACCGAACTTGTTCAGAAAAATTAATCGAGCAAGATATTGCCCAATCAGATTAGCAAACATGATACTTTGTGATATTTGTTTACTTGATGATTTTACTTGCGATTATGAGAAAAATCTTTATAAACTTCCTCGGGATGAATATCCTTCTTTAGTTAGACAATATATTAAAAACTCCCTATTATAGGAGAAAGAGTTTTACAAGAATTTGAAAAACAAGCAAATGATGTAAAAATATTTTCATTAGGTTTTGCGAAAGACGCATTGCCAAAAAAAAAAATTACATCAATTTGTGAGCTTTCTAATAAACAAAAAAGTTTAAAACGTTTTAACAAAAACTGTTGTGATAAATTAATAGAAGAAAAATCTACAGCTTATGGTTGTATTACTCCAAAGAAAAGTTATTTTAAGAAAAAATACAAAAGAAAATATAAATGGAAAAAGAAAAGAAAGACTTTTAAATCGGAAAATACTTTAGAAAGAAAGTCATTCCTAAAAACGATTCTAAAGACAAAAGTAAATTTTGTCCTAAAGGAAAAAAGAATTGCAGATGCTGGATATGCAATGAGCAAGGACATTATGCTAATGAATGTCCTAATAGAAGAGATTACCCAAATAAGGTAAAACTTCTAAGTGAGGTTCTTGAATCATTTCCAGAGTTCGAACCGATCGAAGAAATTTTTGACAATAAAATGCAGTATTCACTTTTGAAACTATCATTGAATCGATGGAAATAATTGAGATGATTCATCACAATCTTGATTGAAGAAGTTTCTTGGGAAAATTTAGATTCGATTTAGAACAAAATTGTATGGGAAACTGCAAAATCCAAATAGCATCTATATTAAAGGTCACTTAAATTCTCTGGATATAAGCTAATCAATTTACATTGTTATGTAGATACAAAGTGCTAGCTTTTGCATAGCTAGTAAATATGTTATTCCCAAGAACATTGGGAACAAGCACCTTACCCTATAAAGGTAAAAGTTGCGAATGGCGATACAATTCTAATTGATAAAGTCCGAAAGACATAAAAATTAGAATTCTTTGAAAAAATATTTCATATTCCAGCATTTTTATCAACAAGAATCGGTATTGACCTTATTCTTGGAAATAATTTTTGTCAATTATATGAACCCTTCATACAATTTACAGACAGAATAAGTTTTACTCTTGAGAACGAGCCTATTATTATTTCAAAAGTAAAGAAAGCTTTCTCAATTGGAAAACCTGGTTTTCTTGAGTTTATGAAGAAGAATTCAAAAACTCAAAAACCTGAAGCTATTAATATTACTCCCGACAAAATAGAAGAAGTCCACAATTTTCAACAGGGGGGAGATGATATTAATATTAAAGAAGAAAAAATTTTCAATTTAAATTCGCAAAAATTTAGTATTATAGAACAACTACTTGACAAAGTTTGTTCTGAAAATCCTATAGATCCCATTAAGTCTAAACAATGGATGAGAGCATCCATAAAGCTCTTAGATTCCACGAAAATAGTCAGAGTTAAACCTATGATTTATAGTCCAAAAGATAGAGAAGAATTTACTAAACAAATAAGTGAGCTCTTAGAGTTAAAACTTATCACACCTAGTAAATCTCCTCATATGTCTCCAGCTTTCCTAGTTGAGAACGAGGCAGAAAAAAGAAGAGGAAAAAAGAGAATGGTAGTCAACTATAAAGCAATAAATGCTGCTACTATAGGTGATAGCCATAACCTTCCTAACAAAGATGAACTACTAACTCTCATTCGGGGAAAAAAGATTTTTAGTTCATTTGATTGTAAGTCTGGTTTTTGGCAAGTATTGTTAGATGAAGAATCAAAACCACTACAGACTTTTACTTGTCCAGATGGACTCTTTCAATGGAACGTTGTTCCATTCGGATTAAAACAAGCACCGGCTATTTTTCAGAGACATATGCAAAATGCATTACGAGGTTTTGAAAAATTCTGTTGTGTTTATGTTGATGACATTCTTGTTTTTAGTATAAATGAGAATGAGCACTTTAAGCATGTTGCTACTGTATTAAAAAGAATAGAACAATTAGGCATTATTCTTTCTAAGAAAAAGCCCAACTATTTAAAACAAAGATTAATTTCTTAGGCTTAGAAATCGAGGAAGGAACTCATTGTCCTCAAAACCATATTTTGGAGCATTTGCATAAATTTCCGATCAATCAGGATAAAAAACAACTTCAGAGATTTTTAGGAGTCTTAACTTATCTTGAAAGTTATATTCCTAGATTAGAATAAATAAGAAAGCCGTTGCAAGCAAAACTAAAAATGATCATATTTGGAATTGGACCAATTAAATCGATTATATTGGAAGATAAAAAAGAAATTAATACAATTTCCTAAACTTTATCATCTAATCCCGATGATCAATTGATCATCGAAACAGACGCCTTTCCATTCTTTTCTACGGGAGGTGTATTAAAGGCTAAAGTACAAAATACTTTAGAAGAAAAATTTGCGGTATACTTACGGTAGCTTCAAAGAAAAATTAAATTATCATAGCAATGAAAAGGAGTATTTATCGATTTTGAGAGTCATTAAAAAATTCTCAAGATATTTAACTCGATTAAGTTTATTGTTAAATCGTCTTGACAATAAAAACTTCACATATTTCCAAACTAAAAATTACAGGAGATTATAAACAAGGAAGACTTGTTAGATGGCAAATGTGGTTTTCACATTATGAATTTGATGTAGAACACATTGCGAGGTAATAAAAATGTTCTTGGCGATTGTTTAACCCGAGAATTTGTTACATAATTGCAGAACAATTCCGTTTAGAGGAAATAAATTAGGGCCTAAAACCCAGGAACTAATTGTTCTTATCAAGAATCTACGACTATTCAAACATAGCAGATGGATGAAATCGATGCATTCGTCTCAAAAAGAAGGTTCTTGAAACCGAATGCGCTTATCTCATCAAAACCGGAATTACTCGAGTCTTCACTGAGCGAGAACAAAAGGTTAATTCTCAACCTTGTTGTAGCAATACCGTAAATCATGAATCTAGTCCGAACTACGGTCTCCTAAAGACTTATCAAATCCTGTTATCCCCTGTTACTTTGGGAAAAAGTAAATATGAGGTACAAACCTCACCAAAGTTGGCTATTCCAACAAAACTTATTACTCCGGAAGATTTTGTTCTTGGGTTACGCCTGGAACATCTTCCATTGGAATTGGGATTCAACACCCAAGTCAAAAATCTAAATCTCATGATTTAGTTTTCTCGAAAGAGAAAAAGGAGATTCCAACTCCGCAAAATTATTATGTAGTATTCAATGGACCAAATCCTGAATATATACATCTTGGGCTAAAGCCTCATTTGCAATAAAAGGTTTTAATGTTGTTCATAAAAAAATTAAAACCTTTGCGTAAGAAAAAAATGAAGCTAATTGCTTTACCACACCGCCGCCGGTATCGCACCATTAGAGATCATTTACGAACAAGAGACTCTTAAGCCAAAAACATTTTCTCGATGCGCTTAAGAAATCTCGGGAAAAATGAAAACATTGGGAAGAATTTATTCAATTCCCAAAGAACCAAGCTTTGAAAACAAAGAAAATTTAATCTCTCAAATCGAGATTTCATCGAAATCTTTGCCAAAGCACGAAAGGTCGGTACAAAGTCTCTACTTGAGGAAAGATTTTTACCACCGATAAAAAGATATCAGCTATTTCAATTTTATTGAAGGAGCTGATCCGGAATCGGTTTACAAGGCATTTAATTGTGGACTAGTTAAAAACATATATCCTTCAAAAATTTATTGGAGGTTAAGGAATTTCTGAAGAATTCAAGAAAGCCATCAAAACTTTCTTAACAAAGGTCCTTAAACAAGCGGATCGAAATATCTTCATAAGTGTCTCAAGCACAATATGCGATCGGGATGAAGAAGAACAATTTATGAGTCCTTATCATTATATCGAAATCGGTATAGCTAGGAGCAAGCAAGTTACCATCCCTCCGAATGATGGAAACAACGATCTTTGTGCAAAGACAGACCTCATTCCTCTTCGTATTAGAGGATTGGAAAAAGTGATTAACAAATTGCTAAAATTAAATGATGAAAGCAATATTAAAGTTAATTCTTGTAAAGAAAAGGTTATCATGTGCTCATGGTCACCAAAAATTATTTACGAAAAGATATTGAAACTATTCTTTGGTTTGAAGAAAAATTCAACAAAGGACAAATTCACATAGGCAACGGGTCCCTTACTTATGCATGCATGCTACTCAAAAAAATTACAAAGACATGAATGTAATTTTTGTCGATTTGAAAAAGAGAAAAGAAGAGAGGTGACAAAGAAATAAATAATGAAGATTCTCATCCATTAGCTCAAAAGAGGACAAAGACATATGAACCAACAACTCACATGGGTGGGCTCGGATAAAAAAAAAGACATGTGAACTAACGGCTCACATGGGAGGTCGGATAAAAATCGTCATGCATGACGTTTTGTAAAGAAAAAATTGAAGTATCCTTCATCTATAAAAGGACTTGAAATTTAGGGAGAGGCATCTCAAAATTCACACACAGAATGCACCAACCTCACCTTGTATCTTTCTTTTTAATATGTTTAGCTAAAAAGCCTTGGCGATAGAAATTCAAGGAACTTTTCCTTAATGGAGAAAAACTCTTGTATCCTTGTAATATATTTCTTTGAATAAAAGTTGTTTTTTCAGCTACCAAATGTCCATTTTACTTCTGCAAATACATCCAATAGTCCAAATTTAGGGAAAGTAGCACAGGCGGAGGCCGCCGCGAATAGTACCTTCTGGATTGATGAAAACGCGAGAAAAATACGAGAGACAAAAGGAGCGCCGAAAATAGCGAAATATAATCAAGGTACAAGATGTTCTAATCTTGGGAAAATTTATCCAGAATTATCTATCCTGTCGTATTTTTAATTATTGATTAAAACCAAATCAAATTACACTAACATCACCATGTGTATTCGGTAATAGCAAGATTTTTCTTTGTAATAGCAAAAAAACCCACTTGGGTGCCACCCAAGTGGGTGTCATCGAATCAACCTAATTTACCATGCTTCTCTTTAAATATGGTCAATTAGGTTACCTGTCAATTTCATGAAGTCAATACCAACTACTTTTGTGGGTGTAAAATAGTGATTGTTTTAATTTTTTAATGATTGGCAGCTCATTTGTGTCGTAACCAATGTCAAATGTGGATACGTTTAGGAATAAAATCTTTTGTTTTGCAATTATTTAGAGGTGCATTTGTCACATTGAGATTGACGTATTGGACTTAGCTGCTTAATCAATCATTAGTCTTCATACGTCATCTTGATTTGAAATCTCAATATCGAATAATCTATGTGATAATACCCGAGCCGAGCTGGAAGAATATACATCCACGTGGTTGTTCAAATGATGATGATGTAAGCCGTTCAAGATGACGTGGACCGGGCCGAGATGACCGAGCCGAGCTCAAGCCACTACAACAAAAATAATTCAAGTGAGTGCTCCACTCAACACTCTCCCACTAAGTGAATCCAATTCAACAGTGGCAGACCAAGGTGCCACCTATCAACACGTCAACGGGACAAGTCAACAAATGCCTCTCAACACATGGTCATCATGCGCCCCATGCACATTAGGAAGAGGACAAGTGTCCCATTATTATCTTAGATATAATGATTATTAGGCCACTAATTGTATTAGTATAAATAGATCTCATTTATTCGGAAAAAGACAAGAGAAAACCACAATATAACTTGTATAATTCGAATTTACGGTGCGAACCCGACCAAAAAAAGCCAGCTCAGCATTGTTAATAAAAAGGCAGAATTAGCCATCTAATATTATTTCCATGTGCTTAGTTTTAATTTCCAAGTCATACATTCGAAGTGTTGTTTTCTTGTTGATCGAAAAACAACATCAACAATTGGGGCTAGAAGGAGGGCCCGTTTGGTCCAGTCAACATACCAAGAGTTCCAGAAATTCCAGCCAAGGTAATCTATCTTTTCCACCCATCGAAAGATGAGTGAAAACTCGAGAAATTCCCATAGACAGGAAAATTTACCACAAAATACCCAAAACCCTCAAAATGAGCCCCAACCGGGACCGAGGGCGCAGTTTTGTTACCCATCACACAACTCCTCACAAATCCAAATTTCATCCAACAAATGAACCAATTAGTCGCCTAGGCACTTGCAAACCCTCACCCACAAATCCAACCTCCCCCACCAATAAACCCTCCATAGGCAGATCCACCACGGAATGCCCCATAAACCCGGATAACCAAGAGGTTAACTCTCGGAATAGACAACCTGATGATAGATAGGACAGGAGAAGGCAACGCGATGAGGCCCTGGAACAAAGCAGGGTAGCGGAGTCCTCACTAGTACTCCGATGCCCCCGTCGGGCTCATTCAGTTTTTGGGCGCCTGGGCCAGAGTCGATTTGACAACGACCTCTACATCTATCCATCCGGATCCGATTTCCGGTGATCGAGAACCTGCTAGAGTCAACCAAGTTCAAGGCCCTAGCCCGGTCAATGAACGAGAAGCGGAGATACTCCGCCCGCGATGTCGTCTTAATGAACTGGAAGAGACACCGGATGACGCTCCCTATCAGCCGAGTCCTTTATTAGGTCGGTCGAATGTCGTATCACCTTTTGCTCCTCATATTTTGACGACTCCGCTCCCTGCGAAGTTCAAAGTTCTGCAGATCGGTTTATATGACGGTAAAAATCGACCCCACTACTCGCATCCACAAATATCGGCGTGCATGGAATTATGCGGTGCGGCGACGCTATTCTTTGTAGGGTGTTCCCATTAATGTTGGGCGACTGATCCCATCGTTGGTTCAGAACTTTACCTCACCGCTCCATTCGCTCGTGGAACGACTTGGTGCCAGCCTTCACCACAAATTTCTTGGCGTACAGGGTCCATGCCACTCCGAAAGATTCTCTGGTCACTATCAAACAAAGCAAGGAAGAGCCTCTCAAAAGCTATATTTCTAGATTCAACAAGCAGATCTGGGAAATGGAGCCAGTTTTAGACGATGCAATGTTAATGGCCGCGATCTTGGGCCTGGCCCCGAACTCGCGATTTCAGTTTTCGATTCACGAAGGGTGTTAGTACTTTCGGGCCCAGGCGGAAAAACATATATGTGCGGAAGAAGCAATGGCAGGGCCTGCTACCGAGCAGAAACAACAAAGCACCAAAATAGGATTTCAAGAAGGACCCCCCGTCCGGGTCGGGTTCCGACTTCAAGTCATTCTCCGACAGCTCCAGCACGGGCTATAAATCATACCAGGAAGTCCGGGCTGAGTGACCCACCTACCATCTGCAATTTTGAAAGACATCAAGGATTTAAACTTGTTGCCACCGGCCCGACCATTGAAATAGATCCGTCTAAGCTGAACGGCAATAGGTATTGTTACTATCACAAATCGATAGGGCATGAGACTGATGAATGATGTGATCTTATCCACGAGATAATGAGAATCGTCCAAAGAGGACGACTGAAATGTTACATTCAAGAACTTCCACCGCTACCACCTCTCACTGCTGGAACAAATCCGGAGCGGCTGGCCAATCCAGTCGTTTGCCCCATGTTAATGAAAATCTTTGGCAGGAAATTTTAACACTAATCAACACCAACCTCGCTGAAGATAACAGATCTATCCGTAAAAGAAAAGCCAAGGTCAGGGAGGCCACAAATGTCAAGCAGCGAGTTCGTGTTGCCGAGATTAAGGAAGGTCAACCTATAAGGTATTTCACTTTCTCTGATCAGGACGCCGACCAACTGGTGCATCCCCACTCCGACCCACTGGTCGTGACAACACCAATCCTGGGCATCCCTGTGCACAGGATTTTGGTCGATTCCGGAAGCTATGCTTCAGTGATATACATCAGGGCCTTTCGCATGTTGAATGTTGATGACAGTTACATTCGTCCTTGCAACGATATCATTTTGGGTTTTGGGGGAGAAAGGATTAGTCCAATTGGTAAAGTTGATTTGTCCATTCAGCTCGGCCAGGGGGCGCACAGAAGGACGGTGATAACCACTTTTAAAATCATCAATTTCGATTTCGAGTATAACGCTATCATTGGCCGACCACTGCTCTATCATCTGAAGGCGGTCGTCTCGGTCTACCATTTCTGCATCAAATTCCCTACTCCAGACGGGGAAGGTTTCCACAAAGAAAATCAACGAGAATCTAGGGAATGATCCCTTAAGCTTAGACCAGTGGAAATAAATGTGATAGAAAAAGGGGAGTCCAGCAGGTCAGCCGGCACAACCGAGCAGGACACTTAGCAGAAAAGTCGAGCAGAAAAACTTGACAAAAACTAACCTGGGAAGACGACTAGGGAAGGAACCGGTTACCGAGGAGGAAGATTTACTCTTGCATAAAAAACAAGGACAAAGCAAGAAGCGTAAACATGCCGAACCGGTTGAAGAAGTCAATATAGTAGATGTCCATAAGCAGCACGGGAGGCGTCCACTTAGAATTGGACACAATCTACAAGAGCCCCTTCAATCGAAGCTTATTGAATTTTTGGGCAACAATCGGACGTCTTTACATGGACTCACGCAGACATGCACGTCATTGATCCCAAGCATGCATGCCATCGCTTGAACATCGATCTCACCTACCGACCTGTGATCCAAAAGAGAAGGAAGCTAGGCCCAGATAGGCAAGCAACATTGGAAGTCGAGGTCGGCAAACTATTGGATAACAAATTCATCAGGGAAGCTCTTTATCCGCGATGGGTAGCCAATCCCATACTAGTCAAAAAGAGCAATGGGCAATGGCGCCTTTATGTGGACTTTGTTAGTCCAAGTGGCTACGATAATCTAGAGGGCGGGTGAATAGATTATGCCGATTTTTCGCAAATCGCCCTCTTTTTTGAATGAACAAATAAATGACAAGAATGTAAGTGCGGAAAATAAACAACACTCGTCGATTTAAAGACGTTCAACCCACCTAGGGCCTAATCCTCTACCACCCCAGTATCTCCGGGATGGATTTCAAAAAAAAAAGATTTTATTAATTACCACAATTAATACAACACCACCTTTGAAGATTACCATAATCTTCTTACAACATCTTCAAGGAGATTACCACAATCTTCATTCAACACCTATGAAGAGTACCACATTCTTCAACACCTAAGATCACCCAAATGTGTTTTTACCACAAGAACACTAACAAGGATATCTTGTTTTGGATGATAGAAAAATTCAAGATTACAACTCAATAAATGAAGTATACAAGCTTTGAGTGCAAGTGTTATCAAGAACAAAAAGCCTAGACCTCAAGATTGTGCAAGTGCAAGAACTTAGGCTATTACAACAAGAATGTAAAAATGAAAGCTGTGAGAATTTTGCAGATTTTTGTTGTATTGTATGCTTGTGTGTTGTGTTTTTATGTCTTCAAATTATCCTCTATTTATAGGAGAGTCTTCATAGACATAGGCTCCTCCTTCTTCACTTTTGTCTACAAAAAGAGGATCACAAGATGTAAAAATATTGTACAAAATTGAAAAGCAAATCTTGTTGATAAGGATTCCAACGGTAGAAATTTTGTTGTCAAAACAATACACAGACCGGTCACCCTACAGAAAATTTTGAACGTTAGACAGAATTAGTGCGATCCAGTGTCACCGATTCGGAGGGGGCCGACCGGTCGGGGGTCCGACCGGTCGCCTTAGGGTGCGGCCGGGTCGGCCCCGCCTGGACCGTCCCCTCTTGATTTTTCAAGTGCGGAGTGTTCTGTTCTCGTTTTTCATTTCTCCAGTGCTGGTCGACCTTTTTGTTCGACCAGTCGACCTCCAACTTGAAATGTTGTCCGATTTTTGTCAAAAATAAACTTCAAAAATACTCCAAAAAATTAGTAAAAACATTTTAAATCAATTGGGAGTATTTAGACAACTTTATAAACATTGTTTTGGTATAAAACTCATTTAAACAAAATCATCAAAATCTTGATAAAGACATTTATCTAATAAACTCCCCTTTTTGATGATTACAAACCAAAACAATTTTAGGAAGTCGATTTTAAAAACGAAACATATTTTCCAGTCTAAAGCATCAATCCATTACAAGCAAGATTTACCATAAGTAAAACATACAAGGATAGGAGTAAAGATTTTTCAAAATATTTTTGCACAAGCTCCCCCTATCAACATGCATAACAAAAATAAGTAGAAGCAAACAACTACAAGCTAAAAAGCTCCCTCTGTCACAAAGACATCATTAGTTAAGCATAAAGTCCATAATACATCACATAGACTAAGTATTATTCATAGCTTTTGGCTTTTAAGAGCACTAGCTTATAGCTTTTCTTGCGAGCTTATTTTCGCTTCTTTGAGCGTATGAGCGTTTTTCCTGTTTCTCCCCCTTTGGAATCATCAAAAATAATGTTAGCACGATAAAAACATCATACAATTATATCAAAGTGCGCAATTTAATCATTTGATCGAGCATTTTGAAAATTTAAGCTTAAATTCCAAATAAAAAGGGAAAAGTTGCTCATTTGATTTGCAAAAGCTCATTTGATTGATAAAACATTATCTCTATAAACTTATAAGACTTTTCAAATCAAGAGAATCATGTAGGTGATGAATTTTTCATAGAAACATTTTGTCTAACACTTGCGTGCGTCGAATAAAACAAGAGATATATAACGCCTTTGTATTTCATTTAAGCCAAAATATTTCATCACCAAATTCAGTTATACAACATTCATCCATCAACAATCAACATATACATCATACTAATACAAGAATTTCATCAAAATAGCAAGATACAAGCACATTCTCAAGGGTTCAACCCAATTGAGATTAAAAGGAGAAATTATTACCAATTGATCGGAGAAGTTGGATGATAAGGATGAAGTAGAAGTTACATAAACTTAAAAATATAGATTTTATAAGAAGAAAATCATTTTGAGTGAATTTGTGTGTGAAAATGACAAAGGGGACGAATATAAGGTGAAAGAGCCAAAAATGGCTAAGTCTGGCAAACAGAATCGATTTTAACCAAAATCTTGATGTGGGCGACCGGTTGGAGGCTGGGGCGACTGGCCGGAGGCTTGGGCGACCGTCGCTTAGCCTGATCGACCAAATTGTCCATTTTGTTTTTGCAAAATCCAAAGTTTGAATCAAAAATTCGATTTTTCGCCCCTAAGTTTTAAAAACGTGCAAAATGCAATTATGGACCTCATTCAATATGCATTATGCCTAACCAAGCTCTTATTGAGGCAAAAGTCTCGGAAGATAGCGGTTTTGTAAAGATATCCGCCAATTGATCTTGAGATGGAACAAAAGATATCTCAATTATTCGTTTTGAAACACAATCCCTTAGAAAATGATGTCGAATCTCAATATGTTTAGTACGGTTATGATGAACCAGGTTTTGAGAAATATTTATAGCGGATATGTTATCACAAAAAATAGGAACACTTTCAAAAGAACATTTATAATCCGCTAAAGTTTGTTTCATCCAAAGCAATTGAGTGCAACAAAAGGCCGCGGAAATATATTCGGCCGGTCGTTGAAAGTGAAACACAATTTTGTTTCTTTGAAAACAAGAAACTAGGCAATCACCTAGAAATTGACGTGATCCGGAAGTACTTTTACGATCATCAATATTTCCCGCATAATCCGAATCACTATAACCTTTAAGAGAAAAATTTTCATTCTTTGAATAAAATAAACCATATTGAATAGTGCCTTTCAAATATCGAAAAATCCTTTTGACGGCACTCATATGAGATTCTTTGGGATTGCTTTGAAAATGAGCACATAGGCATACGACATGAAGAATATCCGGTCTACTTGCGGTTAAATAAAGTAAACTACCAATCAACCTCTATATTTGGATTCATCAACCGGCTTGCCTTTTTCATCTTTGTCAATCTTGACGTTTGTTGCCATTGGGGTAGAGACGGTTCTTCCTTCTTCAATGCCGAACTTCTTCAAAGCTCTTTTGTATATTTTGATTGTGAAATATAAATTCCTTCTTGGCATTGCTTAATTTGAAGTCCAAGGAAGAAATTGAGCTCCCCCATCATGCTCATTTCAAATTCACCTTGCATCAACTTAAAAAATTTCTTGCACAAGGATTCATTAGTAGCACCAAAAATAATATCATCAACATAAATTTGCACTAATAAGCAATCTTGCCCCTTTTCAAAAACAAAGAGAGTAGTATCAACTTTACCTCTTGTAAAACCATTTTGCAAAAGAAAAGAGCTAAGTCTATCATACCATGCACGAGGTGCTTGTTTCAAACCATACAAGGCCTTTTTAAGTTTATAAACATCATTAGGTCTAGAAAAATTTTCAAACCCGGAGGTTGTTTTACATAGACTTCTTCCTGAATAAGACCATTTAAAAATGCGAATTTTACATCCATTTGGTAAAGCTTGAAATTTTTAAAACAAGAATAGGTAAGTAAAATACGAATAGCTTCTAAACGTGCTACGGTGCAAATGTTTGATCATAATCAATACATTCTTCTTGACAATAACCTTGAGCTACTAACCTTGCTTTGTTTGAATAATATTGCCTTGGTCATCGAGCTTGTTCAAATACCCATTTTGTACCAATAATTGTTTGAGATGGAGGACAAGGTACTAATTCCCATACATCATTTCTTTCAAATTGATTCAACTCCTCTTGCATTTCTAAAAACCAATCCTCATCTTCAATAGCTTTCTTAGCATTTTTAGGCTCTTTTTGAGATATAAGAGCTTTCTCGGTAAATTTTCCTCGAGTCATTACTTTATCAAGGGGATCACCTATAATAAGATCTTTTGGGTGATCTCCTTAAATTTCAATGCTACGGGGAAGATCCGAAGTATCACCTTTGTCTTCTTGAGGAACATTTGAGCTTGAAGGTTGATCATTTTGAGCATTATCTTGAACAATTGGTTCTATAACATCCTCTTCATCACTATCATCATTGGGTATCCTTTCAACACCCGAAGCTTCATTGAATTTGACATGGATGGATTCTTCAACAACCCCACTAGTCTTATTGTAAACCCGATATGCTTTGCTCTTGGTTGAATACCCCATAAATATTCCTTCATCGGCCTTAGGATCAAGTTTGTCCAATTGATCCTTAGTATTCAAAATAAAACACTTACATCCAAATATTTTGAAATAACTAATATTTGGAGTTCTTCCTTTCCAAAGCTCATATAGAGTTTTATTCATTTTAGGACGAATATAAACTCGATTAATGACATAGCAAGCGGTACTTACGGCCGGCCCAATAATATTTTGGAAGTGAAAATTCATTGAGCATGGACCGACTCATTTCTTGAAGTGTCCGATTCTTCCTTTCGGCTACTCCATTTTGTTGAGGTGTCCTTGGAGCCGAAAAATTGTGACCATATCCCTTGGTTTCACAAAAGACTCTAAATTCTCCATCAAATTATCCACCTCGATCACTTCGAATAGACTTAATAGTATCTTCCTTTTCATTCTCAATAAATCTACACAACTTAACAAACTCATTAACAGCATCGCTTTTATTTGCAAGAAAAAGAGCCCAAGTATATCTAGAAAAATCATCAACTATAACAAAAGTGTAATGTTTTACATTTAGACTTGCCGTACCAATATCCCCATACAAAACTAAATGAAGAAGTTGTAGAGGCTTGGTTGTGGAAATTTCATTTTTGGGCTTAAAACTACTCTTAACTAATTTGTTCTTTTGACAAGTGTCACATAAGCCAAGATTTTTCAATTTGGGTAGTCCTTTTACATGTTGGTTTTTGTAAATAGTTTGCAAATTTTTATATCCAACATGTCCAAGTCGCCTATGCCATAAACTAGTTAAATCATTATTGGCGACAAGACAAGAAACATTTTGACTAACCAAATCACTTGTACAAATTTTGTAAAGATTTTCTTTTCTATTTGCTTCACAAATAATTTTATCATTTTTGGAAATAAGGCATTTTTCTCTATTGAAAACAACATTATAATTTGAATCACAAAGTTGGCTAACACTTATCAAATTAAACTTAAGCCCTTCTACTAAAAGAACATTACTAAGAGAGAAAGAAGAGTTACCAATTTCTCCATTTCCAAGAATTCTTCCTTTGCCATTGTCGAACATGATCATACCCTTTTCTTGGAGCTTGATGTTGGTAAAAAGTTCTCTCTTTCTGGTCATATGGCGTGAACATCCACCGTCCACGAGCCATTTTGAATCCTCCATAGTTGTTATAGCCCCTATGACCTAAAAAAAGAATTATTTTTAGGTACCCTATAGTTTTGGGGTCCATGGGGTTAGCCTTGAGACCTTTGGGTCTCCAAACAAAGCTAAAATTATTCTTCAATTTACAATGACTAACATAGTGACCAACTTTACCACAATAAAAACAAATAAGATTATGGGCACTACTAGCACGTACAAAAGTCGGACCTTGGTCTTTTTTCTTCGAAAGAGGTTGAAAAGGTTTATAGCCAAGTCCTAATTTAGAATGCTCACCTCTTTGTGTGTCTAAAATTTTTGTAACTTTATCCGTACTTAAGTTAAAACGATGCACATCCTTTTTCAAATATTCAAGATCTTTGGTGAGCGATTCTTTTTCGGTTTCAAGAGTATGAACTCTAGTAAGAGTAATAGCATGAGCTTTATCAAGAGATTCATAAGAAGTAAATAATTTTTCCTTTTCAATTTTAAGCTCTTTATGCTCCTTTTTCAAATTCTTGTATTTAAAAATCAAATTTTGAAATTCAATTTGCAATTCATCAAAATCACATTGCAATTCATCAACTAAGGAATAGGATGAAGCATTAGAGCGTACCTCGTTGTTTTCGTCGTCTATGGCCATAAGACCATGTTCGGATTCTCCTTCTTTGTCGGTTGTTTCAAGTAGCTCAACCCAAGTTTTGACTTCCACATTTAGAGCCTTCTTTTTCGGAAAAGGCTTCTTCTTCTTTTGTTCCTCCTCCTCGAGTTTTGGGCAATCGGCTATGAAGTGCCCGGATTTTCCGCATTTAAAACACGAGTTGTCTCTCGGTTTTCTCGCCTTATTTTTATTCACAAATTTTGCAAATTTACGAACAAGTGCGGCCGTCTCCTCATCATCCTCATCAATATCATAGTATGCATTATTAGAAGAAGATGCAAGACTTTTAGGAATATTTTGCATACCCAATTGATTGATGGATGGTTTGGAATTTTTCCTCTCCTTGAGATAGACTTCGTAGATGAGGAGGTTCCCGATGAGCTCATCGAATTTGAGTGTCTCGAGATTTTGTGCTTCCGTGATAGCTGTCACCTTTTTGGACCATGAGTCGGGAAGAGCGTTCAATACCTTGGTCACCTTGTCTTCTTCGGAGAAGACCTTTCCAAGAGCCACAAGAGGATTGACAATGTTGTCAAGCCTTTCCACCATTTTTGATATGCTTTCACCATCATGCATATTGAAATTTTCAAAGTCTTTCACAAGCATTGTTTTTCTTGCTTGCTTCACTTTCTTTGTGCCCTCATAGATGGTTTCTAATTTTTTCCAAACTTCATGTGCAGACCTTATGCCTCTTATACGATTATACCCGATGGCGGTAAGAAAGCAATGTAAAATAGCCTTACCATTTAGAGAGAAAGCCTTCTTGTCATTTTCATCGAACTCCTTGAATGGTTTGGGAGTTGTGGTGCCATCCTCCAATTTTTTGTTGGTTGAGCAACTCCTTCAATAACCACATTCCAAATATCAAATCCACCTTTGTAGAAAGCACTCCATACGGTCTTTCCAAAATGTGTAGTTGTTGGCGTCGAATAGTGGTGGCTTATTGGTGGAGGCGCCGGTGGTGAGATAAGCTTCGTTCGTAGCCATGGATCTTTCCTCTTTACTCGGAGCGAGCTAGACAAAGAGTTTGGCTTGATACCACTTGTTAGTCCAGTGGCTACGATAATCTAGAGGGGGTAAATAGATTATGCCGATTTTTCGCAAATCGTCCTCTTTTTGAATGAACAAATAAATGACAAGAATGTAAGTGCGGAAAATAAACAACACTCATCGATTTAAAGAGGTTTTACCCACCTAGGGCCTAATCCTCTACCACCCCAAGATTCTCAGGGATGGATTTCAAAAAAGAAAAAGATTTTATTAATTACCACAATTAATACAACACCACATTTGAAGATTACCACAATCTTCTTACAACACCTTCAAGGAGATTACCACAATCTTCCTTCAACACCTATGAAGAGTACCACACTCTTCAACACCTAAGATCACCCAAGTGTGTTCTTACCACAAGAACACTAACAAGGATATCTTATTTTGGATGATAGAAAAATTCAAGATTACAACTCAATAAATGAAGTATACAAACTTTGAGTGCAAGTGTAATCAAGAACAAAAAGCCAGACCTCAAGATTGTGCAAGTGCAAGAACTTAGCTATTACAACAAGAATGTAAAAATGAAAGCTTTGAGAATTTTGCGATTTCTTGTTGTATTGTATCTTGTGTGTTGTGTTTTTGTGTCTTCAAATCATCCTCTATTTATAGGAGAGTCTTCATAGACATAGGCTCCTCCTTCTTCACTTTTGTTTACAAAAAGAGGATCACAAGATGTAGAAATATTGTACAAAATTGAAAAGCAAATCTTCTTTGATAAGGATTCCAACGGTAGAAATTTTCTTTGTCAAAAACAATACACGGCGACCGGTCACCCTATAGAAAATTTTGAATGTTAAAATGAAATTAGTGCGATCCGTGTGCGTTCGGAGGGGGTCGACCGGTCAAGGGGGTCCGACCGGTCGCCTGGACCGGTCCCCTCTTGATTTTTCAAGTCCGGTGTTCTGTTCTCATTTTTCATTTCTCCAGTCTGGAGTCGACCTTTTTTGCTCGGCCTCGACCTCCAACTTGAAATATTGTTCGATTTGTGTCAAAAATAAACTTCAAAAAATACTCCAAAAATTAGTAAAAACATTTTAAATCAATTGGGAGTATTTGGACAACTTTTATAAACATTGTTTTGGTATAAAAACTCATTTAAACAAAATCATCATAATCTTGATAAAGACATTTATCTAACGGACTTCACCGACCTGAACAAAGCGTGCCGGAAGGAAATCTACCCTCTTCCCAACATTGATTACATGGTTGATGCTACGGCCGAACACGAGTTGATGAGTTTTATGGACGCCAGCACTCAGGCTACAATCAAATCCGGATGCACCGGGATGACGAAAAAATACATCTTTCTACTTAACTTGGGGCATATATTGTTACAAAATGATGTCGTTTGGTTTGACGAATATTGGGCGACCTATCAAAGGTTAGTCAATAAGATGTTTGAGAAGTTGATAGGGCATATGGAAGTTTATGTAGGTGACATGCTTGTAAAATCTTTGTATGTTGCCGACCATATTTTTGATCTTAATGAAATGTTTACGATTTTACATGAGTATAAGATGATGTTAAATCCTAAAAAATGCACGCTTGTGGTTGGCTCGGGAAAATTCTTAGGATACATGGTCAGCCAAAGAGGAATTGAAGCTAATCCAGACAAAATCAGAGCTATAATTGACCTGGAACCTCCTAACTCTATTAAACAAGTACAAAGCTTGATGGGGCCTAGCGCTTTGAGTAGATTTGTGTCAAGGTCAACAGATAAGTGTAAGTCGTTCTTCGGGATCATCAAGAAAAATAAAGATTTTGAATGGACCGAATAGACACAAGCAGCATTCGAGTCATTAAAACAACATCTGACATCCGTTCCTATTCTACAGAAACCAATCCAAGGCGAAAACTTGTACTTATATCTAGTAGTCTCGAATATGCCGTTAGCTCGGTACTCATTCGGCTAGACAATTCAATTCAGCACCCAGTCTATTACATAAGTCAAGCCCTACACGACAACGAGCTACGATATCCTCCAATGGAAAAATTACCATATGCGTTAGTCATCTCGGCAAAAAAGCTGAGACCGTATTTCTTGGAACACAAAATCATCGTCTTAATGAATTATCCTTTGAAACAAGTTATGCACCGATCAGACACTTCTGCTCAAATGATCAAGTGGGCCGTTGAACTTAACCAGTTCAAAATCTTATATGAGCCAAGAACAATGATCAAGGGACATGCACTGGCAGACTTTATGGCAGAATTCACCCCGTCAATTCAGCTGGACATCATCGAGGAACAAGTGTGAAAAGTGTTTGTCGATGGCTCTTTCACCGCAGATCGAAGCGGGGATGGGATTGTGATAATCAATCCAAAACACAAATGCTACTTCTCGCCCCTACATTTTCGATTCCAGTGACAAACAATGAAGCCGAATATGAAGCTTTAATGGCGGGATTAGAGATGGCGGCCGATGGGGTGAAAAAAGCTACTCGTTCACAAAGGACTCACGGTTGGTGGTCAACCGATCAACGGGAATATGAAGCAAATGAGCCAAAGATATCTCAATACCGGAGCTTGCGCGGACTTTTTAAGTTCGAGGCGAAGTGATGCATGTACCGAGAACCGAGAATGTACAAGTAGACGCTCTGCCCGACTAGCATCTAGCCAGCGGGATGACCGATTGAAGACATCACGATTACCCACATATCTTCCCCATCATTAAACACGATAAAGATAAATGCTAGCGAGGGCGCCGAGCCGACATGGATGACGCCCATCACCCAAATATTTGGAGCATAGAATCCAACCAAAACCAAAGTCGAAGCGAACATTTAGAGCACCGCAGTGCTCGGTTTACCATAGTGGACGGGGTCTTATACAAACGTGGATACTCGATCCCACTACTCAGATGCTTGTCAGAAACTGATGCTGACTACGCTCTCCGAGAAGTGCATGAGAGTATTTGTGGGAATCACGCAGGGGGCCAAACACTAGTATACAAACTGATCCGACAAGGGGTATTCTTGGCCGTTCTTAAAGCAAGATACGATCTCTTTTGTAAAGAAATGCGAAAAATGCCAACGATTCGCACCTCGGTCGTACCACCCCAAACAACTCTTTTCATTTTTGGTTCTTGGCCATTTGCCAAATGGTGAATGGACCTTATTGGACCACTCCCCACTGACAAAGGGGGCATGAGATATGCCATAGTCGTAGTGGATTATTTCACCAAGTGGGCTGAGACGGAACCCTTGGAAAAGATAGATGAAGAGAAGATCATCAATTTTGTATGCAAATCAATCATATGCAGATTCGGAATACCATATTCAATCGTGACAGACAATGGAAAATAGTTCGACAACCGAAGATTTTGGACTTTCTGAAAAAGTTTCCACATAAATAACCATTTCTCCACTCCGTATCACCCACAATCCAACGACCAGGTTGAAGCGGTGAACAAAATTCTCAAGTATACATTGAAGACAAGACTAGAAGAGTCCAGGGAAAACTGGCCCAAAGAGATTCCCGGAGCATTATGGGCTTACAGGATGACAGGCAAAAAAAAATTTTTGGTCTTTTAACTTACACCACTTTGACATTTCATCCTTTTTCCTTTTACTTTTGACAAATAGTCCTTTTTCTCAACAAAAAATTGAGATTTGGTCCTCTTACCTGCTATAGCAGGTTATTTTGACCTATTGAGCTGATGTGGCATTTTTATTTTTAAAGTTTTTAATTTTCATTTAAAAGCAATTTTTAAATCTTATATGGCATCCTAATTGGCTTAAATGATGGAAAAATTAATTAAATAAAAGTTTTTTTTTGAAAAATCTGAAAATATTATCTAAAAATTCTGAAAGTTGTTTTACTAAAATTAAAAATTATTTGAATTTTGTAACAAACTTATAAAAAATTAAAAAAATATTTTAAAATCTAAAAAATAAAGTATATAAAATCTGATAGTTTTTGTAAAAAACTAAAAATAGAAAAAAATCGAAATTGTTTTAAAAGTACAAAAAATAAATATGAAAATTGTCAAAAAAAAACTATAATCTGTTTTTAAAAAATCTGAAATTTATTTGAAATATTATAATCTATTTTAAAACGTCGAAAATTGTTCAAAAAGTGAAAATTTATCTAAAAATCTAAAAATAGATTAAAAACAAAGACTTTTTGAAATTTTTATAAAAAAAGTATCTGAATTTTTTATAAAATAAAAAATATATAGAGTAAAAACTTAGAATTGTTTTAAAAAAACTATAAATTATTTTTCAAAAATCTAAAAATTATGCCAAATATGTAAAAAAAATCTGAAAATCAAAGGAAAAAAATCTGAAAGTTGTTTAAAAATTAGATTATTTTATTTATTTGGTGTAATTGTCGAATGTTTTTTAAAAAATAATTCATATTGTTTTTAAAATTTTTAAAAGTCTTACTTTTAATCCATTTTCAGATTTTTAGACAATTTTAAATTTTTTTTTAATTTTATATTTTAATATTTCAAATAATTGTTAGATTTTTAACAATTTTTTTAGTTTTTTAAACGAATTTCAGATTTTTAAACATGTTTTAGTTTAATAACAACTTTTTCAAAATAATTTTGAGTTTTTCTATTTCAAAAATAAAATAATTTTCAATATTTCAAATAAGTTTCAGATTTTTTCAAACATTTTATATTTTTTTAACAACTTTCGTATTTTTTTTTGTAATTTTAAAATAATTTCGATATTGTTTTTACTATTTTTAGTTTTTAAAGAAATTATCAAATTTTAGATATTTTAATTTTTAGATTTTAAAATGGTTTTTTGAATTTTTTAAAACTTTGTTACAAAAAGTCAAATAATTTTAAATTTTGTTAAAATAATTTTCAGAATTTTTAGATAATATTTTCATATTTTTCAGATTTTTTGTTTCATTTAATTAATTTTTCCATCATTTAGGCCATATAGGATGCCATGTAAGATTTAAATATTATTTTTTAAATGAAAATTAAAAACTTTGAAAATAAAAATACCACATCAGCTCAACAGGTCAAAGTAACCTGCTATAGCAGGTAAGATGACCAAATCTCAATTTTGTTGAGAAAAAGGACTATTTGTCAAAAGTAAAAAGAAAAAGGATGAAATGTCAAAGTGGTGTAAGTTAAAGGACCAAAAAATTTTTTTTGCCCAGGATGACACATCGATCTGCCACGGGAGAGACACCTTTCTCCTTGGCATACGGAACCGAAGCCGTCATCCCAGTGGAAATCGGGGCCCCAACATTCAGAGTTGCAAATTTTTCTGAAGAGAAGAATGAGGCCGCCTTGCGAGCCAAGCTAGACCTGTTGGAGGATAAAAGATGTAGTGTCGATATGAAAAACACAATGTACAAACAGAGAAGTGAAAGATACTACAACTCAAAGGTGAAGGAGAGAAAATTCCTGGTTGGCGATTTAGTACTAAAGAATGTCACAGGGGTCGAGCCCAGCCCACTAAAACCGACCTAAGAAGACCCGTAAAGAGTTAGTAAAGTTTTGTTAAATGGGACGTATGAGCTCGAATACTTGAGTGGGGAAAAGTTTAATCACCGGTGGAGTGTGTCATACCTAAAGAAGTAATATCAATAAAGTTCAGAAATTTCGATGCAAAAATCATTTGTCTTAAATTTTTATTCGTCTCGGCCTACTCCGAGCACGGCATGAAACATTATCTTACGTCTCGGCCTAGACCGAGCACGCCACAACTAATCTTTATGTCAAAACTCGACCTAGCATTGAGCTCTTTACAACTAACTCGGTCTAGCTCCGAGCACAATACTTTGGAAAATATTTACTAAAGCTCGAACAAGAGCATTCAATTCCATACACCACTATGGTCGGCAAACAAGCCAAGCTCAAGACTTAGAAAAACTTTCTCGAAATTAAAAGTACAAAATGAGAAAGTGACGAGATGAAAATTCCATTAAAAACGAAGTATTTACATGCGTGAGGGCCCGAGGCCGATTACATCAAAAACAAAAATACACAAAACATTCTAAGAAGCAGGAGGTTTGGTTGCACCAGGAGCTGGAGCCTGAGTCCGGCCACTGGAAGCCACTTCCTTCCCGTCATCATTTGCCGGTGGAGTGCCCTATTCCGAGAAGGCATTTGGTGTATAGAGGATTTGTGAGCACTTCTATTTCGCATTTAAAACATCTAGCTCCCCATCTAAGTCGGCCCGCGATTTTACCTTTCTTCAGACCGTCCAGGATATCATCCACACTAGTCGCGTGCCCACAGGTCAGCATGAAGGCATACACCCCAGATTGTTTGTAGGCCCTCACCGTCTCCACCCGAGCTGCCGGAGGGACTCCTCCAACTATTTTTTAAAGTCCTCATCCATCTCCCTTCGGAACTTGGCCTCCCATCTCGCCAACTCCTCATGGTGCGAGGCCACTGCCTTCCTCAGCTCAACAACCTCCCCACGAAACTCCCGTTCCGCACTCTCCGCCTTGTTCTGAGCGGCTATGGCATCATCGGCCAACCTCCTCGCATTCAGGGCCTCCTTCACGGCCACCTTGGTCCGAGACTCCAGAGTTGCTTGGATCCCAGGAAAAGTACCGTGGGCCTTCTAGATATTCGCATGGCGCCTCTTTAGGTCATGCCCCTGCCCGATCATATGCCATAGGGTACCTATAATGCGGCCAGACAAACCCATGGCATATTGTGCCTTCTCCTCCCACTCAATTTCGATGCAAAACTGCTCGATTCGGTGGTCCAGTCCGAGTTGTAGACATCCCACGCCGCGCTTCCAGCCTCAGGAAAGGCAGCCACTTGCTCGTCAGTGGGCGTCGAGCACTTCGCAAATTCTATGAACTATTGAGGCCGCAGACCGGCCATACCCTCGTAGGGTTCCTCCCGACCAGGATTCAGAGGAACAAAATGCCTCTCTGGCCCCAAATTACTGAAAAAGTCCATCGGTGGGCCTCATTGGTCGTCTCCGCGGCAGAATGGTAATTGAAGGCACCCGTGAGTCTGCCCGGTCCTTTCGGTCTAACTGGGCTCGTTGATTTCAACCCTGCTTGTCCTCCTCCACCTAGGAGGCTCGATTCCGGCTCATCCACACTTTGCGCTTGTTGCACTAAATCTCGGCTGCGTTTCCTCTTGACCTTGGTGGCACTCGCTCGTTCATGTCGATCCCCCTGGCAGTCGTCCGCCTGATGCGATTGAGGCGAGAAAAAATATCCATCTCTTCCGGGTCTGCAATAACATTGAAAATATCAAAATAAAAGTAAAAATACCAAAATGTGAAGGAATTCGAACTTGTGAAAATATTACTATCTCGAGTTTCGATCTGCGCGGCGGCTCGGTCTGCTCGGCCCTCAGAGGCACTTATCTTAATGGCTCAGGCCTCAAAGGGGATGGCCCAACTTGTTCGGTCCTTTGGGGTTGTGATTTCGGCACTGGTGTTCCACCCTGTTCAGCTCACGGTGGACTTTCCTACCTAGCCCTGGCTCGCTCCCGGGAATAGGTTTATGCCTGGTTCTCAACCCATCGGGCAAATCGACTGCAGACCCGGACCGAGACGGCTCGGCCTCTCGAGTCAAGAACTTAATTTTTCTATCCGACTTGGCGAGCCTTGATATTTTCAGTAGGTTCACGAACTCAAATGAAAAAGGGCCATAGAAGGGCGGTTCCTTGCACAAAAATAAAAGAATTAATGATTAGAAAAATTTCTGAAATTTAAAGAATGGAAATATGCTTACGAAAGTCATATCGAAATTGTAGAGAGGGAGCAAGGAATGAATCGTCATCCCAAACACGGCACCCTCGACCCAGAATCACTTCTCCTTCCACTCCTTTAAAGACTGGGGAAGACCCAAAACTAGTCCGTTTGGATAGACAGGCCGAGTCTACATATAGTACCAGCCCGATGGTCGCCCCCAGCCCAAGGTCACCTTCCATACGAACAACTCGTTCAATTCTTCAAAATGTAGGCATGGATAGCCCTGGCGAGAGAAAAGTACAAGCAGCTCGATCAACCTGCCCCAAGTCATCGGGTGCACCTCGGACAAAGGCAAACCCCACCTCCTGAACTACTTCGTTATCAGTTTAGGCAGGGGAAACCTCAACCCGAATAGAATGCTATGAGCATACACGGCGATGCATCCTGTGGGAGGCAGCTCAGGCACCTCATCATGCTCGGGCAACCGAACTGGATGAACGAAGGAAATTGATGTCGTTGGTAAAGAGCTCGGCTCGTGCGACATCATTAAGCCCAACCGATTGTTCTCAGTGGTCTCCGTCCAATCCTCCCCATGTATTCTTAGGGGCTCTTTGGCCTGCGACCTCGGCGCGCGCTCACGCCTAATTTCACCTAGGCTATCCCCACTTACTTTAGGGACCTCTGCAGCAGCCACATCCTCTGGCATATCGACCTACTCACGGTCACTACTTCTGGGCTCCATATTTAAGTTTTCTAGGTTGTCTTCCTGTTCATTTGAGTTTTCTTTCTTTTCACCCGACTCCTCTTCCGGAGACAACTGTGTCTTGTACACCTCGCCTCCAAGGATGACTGTAACGGGAGTTGCGTTAAACACCACGTACCTTTCACTCAAAAGGGACCTTTGGCTCGGGACTATGGCTGGAACTGGAAACGTCGATAACGTTATGACCTTCCGGAGTCACTTCTCTTTTAGATGGGGGATCTTCAACTTCAACTTCCATGCTATAATCTCGGTTCTGGCTATCGTCAGCGGAACCGGACATGTTTTTTCGAAAAAGAATGAAAAGAAAGAAAGAAATAAAATATTTTATAGATTACCTAAGTATCCTTGAGTCTCCTCTCTCAAAGAAGACTTGAAAGCTTCTGCTCGGCCTCTGCAATAGCTGGTATGTTTGGAATGAATGCGAAAGTAGAAAATGAAGGGGAAAAGCCATATTTATAGGTTAACTTCTCTCGAAAGTCACGCACCAGTTGAAAGAGACGCGTCTTTTCAAATTTCAAAAAGTTGAGTAACTATCACGTCTCCCTGGTTCCTGCGCCACGATGGTCCACAGAAAGCTGCCACGTGTTTGTCATCATGGGGTCCAATTAATGCGCCATTTGAGGCATTAATGGTCAGTTGACAACTGTCAGCATTTTAAAAAACCGTTTGACCTCTCTCTCTCTCTCTCTCTCTCTCTCTCTCTCTCTCTCAACTAAAGTTCAAAACCATTTCAAAATCTTCTTCTCGACATTGAACTTGGGGGTCATTGATGATACCCGAGCCAAGCTGGAAGAAAATACATCCTCGTGGCCGTTCAAGTGATGATGACATAAGCCGTCCAAGATGACGTGGAGTGACCAGATGAGTGGACCGGGCCAAGATGACCGAGCCGAGCCCAAGCTACTATAACAAAAACAATTCAAGTGAGTGCTCCACTCAATATTTTTCCACTAAGTGGATCCAGTTCACCGGTGGCAGACCAAGGTGCCACCTGTCAACAAGTCAACGAGACAAGTCAACAAATGTCTCTCAACACATGGCCACCATACGCCCCATGCACATGAGGAAGAGGACAAGTGTCCCATTATTATCTTAGATATAATGATTATTAGGCCACTAATTGTATTAGTATAAATAGATATCATTTATTAGGAAAAGACAAGAGAAAACCACGATATAACTTGTATAATTCGAATTTACGGTGCGAAGCCGACCAGAAAAAGCCAGCTCGACATTGTTAATAAAAAAGCAGAATTAGCCATCTAATATTATTTTCAGGTGCTTAGTTTTAATTTCCAAGTCATATATTCCAAGTGTTGTTTTTTTGTTGATCGAAAAAGAGCACCAACACTATGTATCACGAGATATATTTAGCAAGACTACAACATATATGACATTATGATTTTATGACAAAATTCTTTGAAGACAATTCCTTTTCGTTTTTAAGGAGATTCTATTTTCAATTGTTACTATTTAAAAACTCTGGAAAATATATAACTACTATACCATTTTCGGGAATGTTATAAAATAAAAATATTAAAGACTTGTATAGTCAATATAGAAACACAATTAATTGAAATACAATTCTATTTTTACACAATAATTTTAAATTAAGAACTGGTGAATTTATGAAATAAAACTAACAATAATATCAAATAGGTTCTTTTTTTTTTGGTTAATTCTTGCCCTAGGAGCACAGCTCATTGGTTTGATCAATTCAATATAAGTGTTTGGAAGCAGCTGTGTGGAATTTCGAATTTAGTTGGACGCATGGGCACCATTTGGTTGGGATCCCCAGGGGCGGGGCAGTGGGGTTGGTGAGGTCTAGGAGTGTTAGGTGGAGCCTTAAATTGTAATGTCGATGTTCAAGAGTAGTTAAGTGGAATCAGTGGCGGATCCAGGAATTAGTAGTAGGGTGAACTAAGAAATAAAAATTTTATTAAGAAAATTATTGTCTATATAAAGAGCGAAAGAGAACAAAAATTATATATATAACAAATTATTACAAAACTAAATTATTTTTCAATAAAGAGTATAAACTACTTCATAGGAGAAAAATATAGTGGTATTTTTATATTACCAATCACATAGACATTATATTCTTAATATTATTTGTTTTCTTGTCATAAAATAACAAGAAGTCATAACTAAATAAAAAAGAGTTCAAAAAATAGATAACCATTTAATTTCATACTTGATGATGATACTTAGGGGTGACAAATAATTTGTGTCGTCAGGGATATATAATAACTCAACAAGATAAGCTCAAGTTCGTACACTACAAAATAACCTTATTGGGCCTAAAATTTAAATACAAATACAACACGCTAAAAACACGGAAAACATGGTACAATACGATAGACATAATAAGCAAAATCTTTAAATTGATTTAGTTAGGACCGTTAGGCCATTAACTAATAAAACATATGATTTCCTTAATATATTTGATACCTTAATAACGTTCTAATAAATTACCAATACAAATAATTAAGTACGATTTAAAATAATGACATGATAAGTCTGCAAATGATTAATAAATATCACACAAGTAGTCCAAAAATTACAAATATATTAAATATAGCATCAATCTCATGATAACACAAAAGTTTTACATCATACATTCTTGAATTTTAACTTGAGTTTAGATTTTGGGTGAACTTGGGTTTTGCATTAAATTTTGAGGTGGGCTAATTTTGAATATTATAGTATTTATAATACTAAAATAGAATTTTTAAAAAGTTGAATCGGGCTCAAGCCCGATCGCCTTTAGTAGCTCCACCCCGAGTAGAGTCTTATGTTGTAATGCCTAGAACCTTTATTTTAAAAAAAAAAAAAAAACAAAACTCTTCCCTTTTTAGTGGTACCGCAAGGTGTCGGGCGTAGCCAAGGGGGACCTCCCTCCCCTCGCGCACCAATTTTTTTTTTTGTCTCGATTTTTATATATATGGAAAAAAATTATATATTTTTTAAGAAAAAAATAGTTGAGCTAGGGGGAAAAAAATTGGTAGGGGGTAAGTGGTGACCATGCGGGGCTGGCTACGCCCCGTGGAAGGTATTATTTAGGGATGACAATGGGATGAGTCTAGGACGGGTTTTTAACCAAAATCGGAACCCACCCTGCCAAAGAAAGATGAGACATGGGACCCGACCCATCCCGCTTTAAGACCCATCTTGCTCGCCTCGCATTAGATCAACCCACAACCCAACGGGTCCAACCCGTTAGACCCATTATATGAATTGAACTTGTATATCGTATGACTGAATTATTGATTGATGGTTTATTCCGTGTATTTTTCCTTATTTAATTTGATCTTGAATGGAGAAATTGTTGAAAAAATTATGGAAATTACAACCAAGGCAATTTACAATACAACAAGCAGGCACCCATCACAAATCATTCTTTTAGTCTCTTTTATTGCACTTCTGCTTCTTCCCCTATCCATTCTCTCCGCTCTCACCAATTAGAGATGTTAAACGGGCCGCGGCCCGCTGGCCTAGACCGTTTAAACCGAAAAAAAAGAGGGTTAGGGCCAAATTATTTTGGCCCATATAAACCCGGGTCTTTTCTGGCCCGGACCATTTAGCCCGAGGCCCATTAGGGCTAGCCCGTAGATTAACCGGGCTAGCCCGCTAGCCGCCAATTGTGTGTGTTTTTTTTAAATAAATATAATTCTAATATTATAAATCTATTTTATTATATATTACCTATTACTAAATATATTTTTTCAAGCTCACCTCTAGGCTCTACTCATCTTTAATATGTTTAAATATATAATTCTTAAACTATGACTCATAGTCATATGAATATTTTTTTTTAAAAAGGTATTATTGTTTTCATTTTATATGGGTATATATTATATAATGTTATCTTTTATTATTATAGTTTTATTTTAAAATTTTAGACTATGGGATATTTAAATTTATAATTTATTAATGCAATATAATTATAAACTATGCAAGATTTTTTTTATAATGAATACTTTAACTTAATATGTTAAACTTAAATATTATATATGTTCGAGTTTAAATTTTAAATTTAAATATATAATTTTTTATTTTTTTGACTTATAGCCCGATAGTGGCCCGTTTAGACAGAAGTCCGCTAGGGTTAGGGTTAGGTTCACAATATACTAGCTCGTTTAATAGTGACTCATTTAGCCCAAAACCCATAAAGACTATGTAAGTCCAAGCGGCTACGATAATCTAGAGGGGGTGAATAGATTATCTCCATCTTTTCGATTTCGCCCTCTTTTTAAAACCGAATGCTCAAATACAATAACAAAGGTGCGGAATATAAACAACACACGTCGATTTAAAGAGGTTCAACCCACCTAGGGCCTAATCCTCTACCACCCCAAATATCCGGGATGGATTTCAAAAAGAAAAAGAATTTTATTAATTACCAAAATTAATACAAATTCAACTTACAACACCTTGAAGAGAGCACCACACTCTTCTTCAACAACACTTTTGAGATTACCACAATCTCTCTTGAAGATTACCACAATCTCCAAACGGCACCTTGTGAAGATTACCACAATCTTCACCCTTGAAGAGCACCACACTCTTCAACACCTCAACAAGAAGATTACCACAATCTTCTTACACCTAACACCTAGATCACCCAAGTGTGTTCTTACCACAAGAACACTCACAAGGATATCTTGTGTTGAATGATTACCCAAATTCAAGATTACAACTCGATAATTGATAATACAATAGAGTGCAAGTGTAATCAAGAAAAGCCTAGACCTCAAGGATGTGAAAGTGAATAGCTAGGCAAATTACAACAAGAAATAAGACAATGTAAGAACAAGTGTATTCTTGAGTGTATCTTGTTGTGTTGTAGTTTTCTCTCTTGTTGTGTTGCTTCAATTCTTCCTCTATTTATAGAAGATGTCTTGTACATGATAGGCTCCTCTTGGGGACATGAATTCTGTAAAAAATTGCAAGACAATTGAAGAAAAGAGCTGTTAGAAATCAATCCCACAAATTAAGGAAAAGATGTCTGCTGCACAACGGTTACATTTTTCTGTCAAACTTAAGGGCGACCGGTCGCACAGAAATAGAGTTAGAAATAATCATATCAACATTTACACAGGGCGGCCGGTCGACGTGCACCTCGACCGGTCGACCCTAACCACAACCGGTCGCACTCAACAAAAGATGAAAGGCAAATGTTCTCGATTCAATTTTTGCTCCCAGTCACCGGTCGCCCAAGGGGTCGATCGGCCGACGGCACGCCGGTTGCCCTATAGGGCGACCGGTTGCCTGACCATTTTCTGCGCAAACATGAAGTTTTCTGCTTTCCTCAACTTTCGTGTACGGGTTGCCCTATACGGCGACCGTTGACCTCAAAACAAAAGTGTTGTCCAATTTTATATCGAAAATAAACTTCAAGAAATACTCCGAAAAATAGTGAAAACATTTTAGACCGATCGGGAGTATTAGGACAACATTTAGAAACATTGTTTTGGTGTAAAAATACATTAATGAGAAAATCATTAAAAGTGTTGTCAATTTTGTCGAAAATAAAACTTGAAGAAATACTCCTAGGAAAATATTAAAACCATTTTGAATCATTTAGGAGTATTTGGATAACCTTTAAAACCATTGTTTTGGTGTAAAATCAAAATCATCAAAATCATGATAAAACCATTTATCAAACAATCTCCCCTTTTTGATGATTACAAACCAAAACAATTTTAACGAGGTCGATTTTGAAAACAAAACAATTTTACTCTAAGGTTAAAGAGAACTATCTCACATTTTGTGGCGACAAAATTCCATGCAATAAAAACGCAAGGATGGGAGTAGAGATATTCAAATACATATTACAAATGCTCCCCTATCAACATGCACAACAAGAGTTATAAAGAAACAACTAAATCAAAAGCTAAAGGCTTTTTTCAATATTGAGCTTAAGTATCAAAACTTAAAAGCTCCCCAAAGAGACATCGTTAGAAACATATATAGGTCCATACTACAACAAATGGACTAAGAAACATATACAACCACAATATACCAAGAGTGGACAAAATATGATCCACAACTTATGACTTTCAATAGCCACAACATGACTTTCAATAATACGCAACTTATAGCTTCTTTTCGTTGAGCTTTTCTTATCTTCTTTGAGCTAAAGAGCTTATAACCTATTTCTCCCCCTTTGGAATCATCAAAAAGAATGTTAGCAAGATAAATACATCATATATTCATATCAAAGTGCGCAACTAAAACGATGTATCGAGCTATTTGAACATTGAAGCTTATAAACCAAATAGGAGGGAAAAGTCGAATCATACGACTTGTAGAGGTTTATGAAAACTCATTTGATAAGCAAAACATGATCTCTAAAAATGTATAAGACTTTTGAAATCGAGAGAATCATGTATGTGATGAATTTTTTCATTGAAACGTTTTATCGAACACTCGCGGGCGTAAAAATTTAGAAAGATATATATAACCCTTGTAAATGAAATCAAGCCAAGTTTTTCATCACCAAATTCAATTTAACAAATATCATTCATCAACAATCAATAAGCTCATCCCAAACATATATGAATTACATCAAGAAAAATACATATAAGCCACAAACTCAAGGGTTCTACCCAATTGAGCTAAAGAAAGTGAAATTCTTACCATTCAATCGGAAAAGACGAGCAATGATGATGATAGTCGAGCTAGATAATCCCCAAAATATATAATTCATGCATCAAAACTCATTTGAAGTAAATTGTGTGTGAAATTTGCAAAGGGGACGAAAAATGGCCAAAATGTGTCAAAGTGACGAATGCTGAAGACAGAACCAATTTAATCCAAATTTTAGCCTAGGGCGACCGGTCGAGGTTGAGGGCGACCGGTCGACGTTGAGGGCGACCGGTTGCCCTCAACCCTTTCAGCCCACTGTCTGTCAGTTTTTCCAAAATCCGAATTTTCAACCAAAAATCCGATTTTTCGCCCCTAAGTTTTAAAAACGTGCAAAATACAAACGTAGACCTCATTCAATATACATTATGTCATGATCAAGCTCGAAATGAGGTGAAATACTCGGCGGTTAACGATCAAAAAGTCCGCGAGTTATCCTTGAGACGAAATTAAACACATCTCAAGTTTTTGTTAAAAATCACAATCCCTTAAAAAATATATCGAATCTTAATATGTTTAGTTTGATTATGACGAATCAAATTTAGAATACGAATAACCGTATAATAGATACCGAACTTGTTATCCCGAAAAAAAATAAGAACGTTTTAAAGCTTTGGATATAACAAGTCATAAGAAGAAGTGCCTTTCAAATATTTGAAAATTTCTTTTAATGGCACTTTAATGAGATTCGTTGGGATAGTTTTTGAAGTCGAGCATATAGACATAAGGCATATGGAATGTCGAGTCTATAGGAATAATACAAGAAAACATACCTCGAATTTGTTTGTCGACCGATATGCCTTTCTCAACCTTTGTCAATCTTTAGCCATAGAGGTTGAGATAGTTCTTCTTTCTTCAATGCCTAACTCCTTCAAGAGTTCTTTTGAAATATAACCATCTTCTTGGCATTGAATAATTTGAAGTCCAAGCAATAAATTGAGCTCCCCATCATGCTCATTTCGAGTTCACCTAGTATCAACTTAGAAAAATATCTTGCACAAATATTCATTAGTAGCACCAAAAATATTTTCATAGATATGCACAATTTTAAACAATCTTGCCCCTTTTTTCACAAACAAAGAGAGTAGTATCAACTTTACCTCTTGTAAAATAATTTAGCAAAAAATAGCCGAGTCTATCAACCGTACAAGGCCTTAAAAAAAATATTTGGCCTAGAAAAATTTTAAACCCCTGAGGTTGTTTTACATAGACTTCTTCTAGAATAAAACCATTGAGAAAATAGGATTAAACATCTATTTGGTAAAGCTTGAAATTTTCTTAAAACAAGAATGGGCAAGTAAAATGCAAATAGCTACTAAATGAGCTATGAGTGCAAATGTTACATCAAAATCAATTACCTTCTTCTTGAAAATACCTTTGAGCTACTAACCTCGCCTTAGTTCGACCAATGTTGCCTTGGTCATCGAGTTTGTTCCTAATACCCTTTTTGTCTACTTCATTACTATCATCATAGGGCATCCAATTTGTCTAAGGTGTTCACAATAGAACATATATATCCAAATATTTTGAGGTAACCAATATTTGGAGTACTTCATTTCTCATCTACACAACTTAACAAACTCATTAACGGCATTGCTTATATAATCAAGAATAAAAATAGCCCAAGTGTAAAAACATGTCTCAATCATCAATAACAAAGTATCTTGCAAAAGAGCATAGTAGAAATAGACACTACATATATAGACCATGAAGCAAGGAACACATACTAGGCATTTAGAATATCATCAAGAGTCTAATAAATCATGCAAGATCAAATAAGCTTAAGAAAGCTATAAAAGGTCTCTTTTGAAATTTGAAAATCCGATAGCATATAGTTGAGACCTTATTTAAAAGAAGTATTTGAACAAGAGTTGACAAAGCAAATATGTGCAATCAAATATCGAATAGTGCCTTTAAAAAAATCTAAAAATCCTCTTAATGGCACTTGTATGAAATACTATGAAAAACAAGCACATAGGCACATGGCAATACATATATCGAGTCTATAAGAGTAAGAATAACACTAGTAAACATACCTCGATAATTTATGCCTTTCTTGACAAATAATGACGTAAATGGCCATTTGTGAAAATATGTAAATCCTACACAATTCTTAAAACAAATCTAGCACAAATCATAGTGATAGAAGTGTAGGCTAAGAGATATCACAAGTAAGCTCATGCCATAAAAATCCATAGGAGATGATAACACACTCTAGTCTACAAAAAATGCACAAGAGTTTTAAAAACATCATATGAGGTCTTCTTTTTCAAAAAAATTTTAAAAGCACAAATATATATTGAAGACCTTAATAAACAAAATAAATACTTGAAAACTCATTTGCAATATAGGCACAAATAAAAACATGCATACTAACTAGATAAAATGCATATTTTAAATGGGAGATACGGTTTACCAATTACGCCATTTCCATGGGTTGTGCCGTTCCCATTGTTGATGATATCTTCCCCGAGAAGTCACTTTGTTGATGATGACTTCTTTGATTACTCCATTTCCAAAGTTTGTTGTCTTTCCATTGTTGATAGTCTCTTCTTCTTTGAAAATCATCTTGTTGATGATGTCTTTGCCATTTCAAGGATTGTGTTCTTCCCATTTTTGATTATATCCTCTTCTTGAAATTGGCTTTGTCGAAAATAGTTTCTCCTTCTTTGATCAAATGAAACGGTCATTTGATGTCTTCTTGGCGGTATAAATTTTCTTCGATCATTATTTCACGGGTACCTAATATGACATTGTTTTGTGGTACCCTCATGTGTTTGGGTCCTTTGGGATTAGTCTTGAGACTTTTAGGTCTCCAACAATAATTAGAGCTATTTCTAGCCCGACAAGTATTTACCGTATGACCCTTTTTACCGCAATAAAAACAAGTAATAATTCTAGGGGCATAATGACCAACATGCTTAGAGACTTGATTCTTTTTCATATGATTGACAACATTAAACTTATGATCAAGTTCTAGTTTCGAATTATCACAATAATCAACAATTTTATCGGTACTTTCAAGTTGGATTTAGATAAATCCCCTTTCATGCAATTAATATCCTCAACAAGAGTACTATTTTCTTTTTCAAGGTTTCTAACCTTGTCAAGTGTGGTGGTGTGAGCACATGATAGTGATTCATAGGAAGTAAATAAACTATCCTTTTCATTTTTCAAAACATTGAATTCCTTTTCAAATTTTTGTATTTAACAAGCAAGCTTTGGAATTCATTTTGAAGTTCATCATAATCATTTTGTAAATCACTATAGTCATTATCATAGGAAGTAGAGGGTTTAGAACTTACCTCGTTTTCTTCTTCGATGCCTATGAGGCATTGTTCAACTTCTTCATCATAGGAGGTTGTAGAAGGCTTATCCCATGTTGTTGGATTTGATGTTGTATCCATTTGTGAAGTAGATGCTTTTGAGTTGCTCCTTTCATTTGCATATACTTCATAGATGGCTTCTAATTTTGCCATACTTCATGTGCCGATCGAATACCTACAACATGATCAAATTCCAAAGTGGTAAGTGAACAATGTAAAATATTAAGAGCTTTACCATTTAAGGAGATGATTTTCTTCTCTTCATCATTGAGCTTTTTGAAGCCTTTTTGAGGTATGTGGTGTATCTTTCATCGAAATGGATTCTCCATTAATAACGGTGTTCCAAATGTCGAATCCGCAACCTTGTAAATAACATTCCATTCTTTCTTTCCAAAATGTAAAATTTTTGGAATCAAACCGAGGTGGCTTGGTGGTGGAGGTGCTTGGATAGATGAGCTTCGTTTGTAGCCGTCGATCGTTTCTCTTCACTCGCGATGTGAAACGAGCTTGCCAAAGAGTTTGGCTCATACCACTTGTAAGTCCAAGCGGCTACGATAATCTAGAGGGGGTGAATAGATTATCTCCATCTTTTCGATTTCGCCCTCTTTTTTAAAACCGAATGCTCAAATACAATAACAAAGGTGCGGAATATAAACAACACACGTCGATTTAAAGAGGTTCAACCCACTCCTAGGGCCTAATCCTCTACCACCCCAAAGATATCCTGGGATGGATTTCAAAAAAAAAAAAGAATTTTATTAATTACCAAAATTAATACAAATTCAACTTACAACACCTTGAAGAGCACCACACTCTTCTTCAACAACACTTTTGAGATTACCACAATCTCTCTTGAAGATTACCACAATCTCCAACGGCACCTTGTGAAGATTACCACAATCTTCACCCTTGAAGAGCACCACACTCTTCAACACCTCAACAAGAAGATTACCACAATCTTCTTACACCTAACACCTAGATCACCCAAGTGTGTTCTTACCACAAAAACACTCACAAGGATATCTTGTGTTGAATGATTACCCAAATTCAAGATTACAACTCGATAATTGATAATACAATAGAGTGCAAGTGTAATCAAGAAAAGCCTAGACCTCAAGGATGTGAAAGTGAATAGCTAGGCAAATTACAACAAGAAATAAGACAATGTAAGAACAAGTGTATTCTTGAGTGTATCTTGTTGTGTTGTAGTTTTCTCTCTTGTTGTGTTGCTTCAATTCTTCCTCTATTTATAGAAGATGTCTTGTACATGATAGGCTCCTCTTGGGGACATGAATTAAAAAAAATTGCAAGACAATTGAAGAAAAGAGTCATAGAAATCAATCCCACAAATTAAGGAAAAGATGTCTGTTTGCACAACGGTTACATTTTTTCATCAAACTCAACTCGAAGCGACCGTCGCACGATTTAAATAGAGTTAGAAATAATCATGTCAACATTTACACAGGCGGCGGCCGACGTGCACCTCGGCCGGTCGACCCTAACCACAACCGGTCGCACTCAACAAAAGATGAAAGGCAAATGTTCGATTCATTTTTGTTCCCGGTACCGGCCGCCTGGGGTCGGTCGATCGGCCGATGGCACCGGTTGCCCTATAGGGCGACCGGTTGCCTGACCATTTTCTCGCAAACATGAAGTTTTCTTTTTTCCTCAACTTTCAGTCGGGTTTGCTATATCGGCGACTAGGTTGACCTCAAAACAAAAGTGTTGTCCAATTTTATATCGAAAATAAACTTCAAGAAATACTCCGAAAAATAGTGAAAACATTTTAGACCGATCGGGAGTATTAGGACAACATTTAGAAACATTGTTTTGGTGTAAAAATACATTAACAAAAATCATTAAAAGTGTTGTCCAATTTTGTCGAAAATAAAACTTGAAGAAATACTCCTAAAATATTAAAACCATTTTGAATCATTTAGGAGTATTTGGACAACCTTTAAAACCATTGTTTTGGTGTAAAATCAAAATCATCAAAATCATGATAAAACCATTTATCAAACGACTAGCCCCTGTAAGCGCTGGACCGGCTCGTTAACATCTATATCACCAATCACCGAGAGAAAGGAAGCATGGGTGTCACCCGGGAAAGGAAGCGTGAGAAAGGGAAGATGATAACTTTTATAAGATCTCAACATTAAAAACTCCATAAATCTTAGAATCCAAGACTCCACCAAAATATATATACTATAAATATACGGGCGTGTCTCAGACATACCCGATTACCCGCTGAATAATGGATCCGACTCTAGAAAAATTAAGTAATAAGAAAACTATCCAAATAACAATCGAGTACCGGATATTCTAAAAGAATAACTAATTTAAGATCGTGTTCTAAAAATCGCTAGGTCTTTAGTTGGGCGCGGATCGGGGCTGGTACAGGCGGGGTTAGGCGGGACTGAGTGAGATTAGACGGGACCTAATTGGAAAAATAACATAAGTAGACAAGAAAGACATAGTGCACTGAGCTGCGACTAATCGGAGTTAGGCGAGGTCTTTTAGAATAGTGTTTAAGATGACAAATGAAATTTGGGGTGAGTTCTTTTCTTTTTCTTTTTCTTTTTTTGTCCTTTGCTACATAAGAGCGGTTTTTTTTTTTTTTTTTTTTTTTTTTTTGAGAAATACTACATAAGAGCGGTTTGAAAACCGCTTAAACAATAACGGCGCCACTCCTAAAATATCTTCTTGGAGCAAACTCAAATTTTCCTCTAGTCATTTGAAGAACTTTTGTAACATCAAAATGTCTTCCATATGCTCAATTAGCCATACAATGTTAGATACTTTCATAATTTATATTGAGACAAAAAAATTTTGCCGACCTCGACATATGTTTGCCTCTTGAAATAATGATCGACCTACCCCGTCAAGTCATGGGGGTCGAGAGGGCAACGCAACTTCTTGCTTGTAGGCTCCCAATTAAGCTCGAAACAGTCTCGATTTGCAATTAAGATCTCCTATTCCATTTTATGTTTCATCTTATACTCCTATATGAATGGTGTGAATGTCACGTGTAAGAAAAATAACGTCATTATGCACACGTGACATGTATTGATGATATCATTAAAACAGAAAATGAATCACTAAATGGAATAGATGATCTCAATTGCTCAATTTGTCCTCGTCTCTTTGAACTAATTGAGTTTTATTTTTCAAGTTTACCCCGATAATTCCATGATAGTTTCCCTCTTTTCACGTTCTTGTTTTGCAAGGGACACCAAACCTTAAACCGTTAAACTTTAACCATTTCATAGATTCACCCCATCACCCTTTATTTTGCAATATAAAAAAGGGATAATTACAATAAGTACCCTTGAGGTTTGATCTAATTACGAAAAAACCAAACTAACTTTCAAAAATTACAAGAAATACCCTTATTGTTTGATTCATCAAAAGTTAAGGAGTAAACTATAATATTTTTATAAATATGGAGGGAGACTTTGAATGTTTTTTTTTTTTATGAAGGGGGTGAATGTTAAACAAAATAAAATTTCAGGGGTATTTTTGTAATTTTGAAAGTTAAATGGATTTTTTTGTAATTAGGTCAAACCTCAAGGATACTTTTTGTAATTAACCCTATAAAAATTTGAGCAATTTACATTTTCTCCGTCATATAATAAATGACAATTGACAAATGGGCAATGAGAGAGAAATAACACCATATGCAAATACTTTGGGCAGGAATAGAATGGGAAAAATAGCCAAAGAAAATGTATGAATCAAATTTATAGTGAATAGACGAGTACAATATACAGAAGGAAGAGAGCCAATAGAGACACAATTTATTACACTCAAATCAATCAGGAAAATATAAAAAAAAAACATGTACATGTTGAAACCAATCAAAAAAAAAAAAAAAAAAAAGGAATGAACAAGCAGACAAGACCAAAAAATGAAAACAACGAAAAACAATCGAAAATTTTATGCAGGATTCTTGGCTCGCAATCAAGAAACGAAAGGGGAATACCGATTCCAGAATGAGACAGTCAAGCTGACATAAAAACAAATTAATAAAAAGGAATAATTACAAAACTACCCCAAAGTTTGGGGTAATTACAAAAAAAACCCAGAGAAGTTTCAAAAAGTTTCAAAATTACAGAACTACCCTGATGTTTGATTTTGTCTTAATTTGAAGAGGTTAACTATCATTTTTTTATAAATGTAAGGAGGCTTTTCGAAAAATTCTTATGAAGGGGGAAATGTAGACGGAATCAAATATCAAAGGGTTTTTGTAATTTTATAATTTCTTTGGGTTTTTGTAATTTCATAATTTCTTTGGGTTTTTGTAATTACCTCAAACCTCAAAGGTAACTTTTGTAATTATCCCTAAAAATGGAGTGTGAATTCCTCTATAAGGCCTCATATGTGGTCAGCCCCGAGCTAGCCGCTTGACTATAGCGGCCATGTACTTGCCTTGATGCTCTGCAAGGGCCAGCTCCGTTTCACTTGGTTCCCTTGTGCCGTCACCTGCAAAGACTCCAGCACCGTATGGAGAACCCCTCTGATGGAATCCATTTTGAACATACCGGCTCCAAAAGTGTACCCAATCGGAACAAAAAGCATTCCATGATGAGCTAATTGGGTGATTGCCGTCCACCTGCATCAGAGAACGTGTTGAGTTGGAGAATGGGATTTCAGTTTCAACCATGGTAGAAATTTCATAATCTCGAGTCCTCTGCTAGCTTGGTAATTAATCAGACGCGCTTATAGTCCTACAAAAGGCACAAATTGGCACACACACACACACATTATCACGACACTCAGATTCTAAGTTTTTGCATGGTTTCAGAGTTCACGAACGACCTTTGGTGAAAGAGAAACTTATGATGTAAGAAGTAAGCAAGTTATTGCATAATAAACGAACTCATAAATGGCACATCTTCCATTATTAAGGTTGACATTTAGACGAGAATTTCAGAAGAAATATCTCAGGTCAATCACAGTAAATATCAAACTATGGCAAATGACAAATACTAAGTACTTGGTAGATTTAATAAATCCAGTTCAGCAACCGAGGATAAAATTTTCAATCCAACTATCGCACCAGCTAAAATAAAAGGGATATTAAAATTTCCAATCAATCACCCAAGCACCAATTTCATTGTCAGGTTTCTTCGTTATCCCCAAACAAACCTTAACCAAATCAATGGAATCAAACCAAAAAAAAAAAAAAAAAAATTAGAGAATGAATAACAGAATTATATAGAAATATATCTTAACCTATCCCAGCCAATCAATGAATGAACCAAAAATGTGAAAACTATAATAGTAATGAAGACCAACACCAGAATGCATCTCCAATGATGGGGAGTTCATACATACATTTTAAGATTCTAGAAGCCTCATCATTTTCGCTAATTCCATAATTTGATATTTTATTTTCCTTTACTTGACATGAGTTTTGAGAGCTTACCTTATTATTAGAGAAAAGTTGAACCCTAGTTTAGCAGTTCTCACCCGAATCTAGGATAAAGAGGTTGTAGCCTCACAGGAAATACGTGAATGCTGAAACATAAATAGTGGATGAAAAACCCCACTTCATCCTTCAAGCTCCTTAACCTATCCATCTTCCTACCTGATTCTACTTCTGTTTCTCTTAAAAGAAGCTGAAATTACAAGAAGCAATAAGCAAGGTTGGGGTTGCTTGTTGTTTTTAGTAGCATTTAAGTAGAAACTTCAAAGTTGTTTAGACGCTTATATCCCCAGTTGCTTTTGCAAAAATGGGATACGGCATATAAGCACAACACATTTAACTAAGGGGCATTTCAGAACTTATGGTATTAAAAAGCAAGGAAACGTAAAGTTACAAAATCTATTCTACAAAACACTCATTTTTAACTTATTCTCACTTTCCAATACCCGTATTCCAAGCATTCTCAACTTTTTCCTCTTTTGCTACTTCTCCAATTTTCTTTAAATTCGTCAGTTTTAACAAGCTCAACTTTTCACTAACAGAGCCAATACGCCTACACATTCAAATTGAAGCATGCTTTTCCATCATAGAATCCATGATGTGTTCCAAATGAAACTTGGTGAAAAGAGGAGGATTTTGCCATGGAGAAGATTCGAGCTTGTTCTAATCCTCTTCAAATACAATCACCTCACTCTCCAGCTTTCTCTTTTTTCTTCTGTCATCCTCTCCATGCAATTAAATCTCGAACTATCTCATTCAATGACATAAGACCCATGTTTAAAATTAGAGATAAGAAAAACCTTGTACACTGTGCTCGTTGTGGATGTGCGTATCGTAGTAAAGTTTAGCCCACAGACTTGTACGTCAGGAGCCAGTAATTAGTTCCATGATTTTGCCATAAGAATTCATGAATTCAATTTAATAATGGTACAACAAAAATAAACATCTGAAACACCACCATAATTAGCATCTTATTTAAACTACATTACGTAAGAGCAAATATTTTTGCAAAAATCATAATTGTAAACCAGAACACACAAACATTGCACACAAAGTTACTGCTCTATGCTACATATAGCATCTCAATTCCCATTTCCCAACATTCGTAATGATTAAAACCGTCTATCAAAGGCCAATTGTCCCAGCACAAAATCACATATAAGTGAAAACCAAACACGTCCCAATTCAATTTATCAAAAACGTAGTTGAAAAACATATACATATTAGTAAGGGGCTTACGCAGTGGTCTCTTGGCCGCCGCCTTGAGTCCCGGTGCTAACAAAGAACCCCGCAGGCTTGCCGGCGAGCTTCTGCTCCTCCATAACTGCCCCGTCGAATCAAAGAACGCCTTCATCTGAGCCGCCATACACCCGTACCTCGTGGGAAACCCGAACAGAAACCCGTCAGCGCCCGCCAAATCCCCGGGTGACCCGATCACAGGAATCGAATCGTCCTTCGGCGGGGCCCGCATTTTGTCGAGGACTTCGTCGGGCAGCGTCTCGGGCACCCGATACAGCACGGCCTCGACGCCGTCCACGCTGTCGGCTCCCAGCTTCATCCGCCGGGCGAGACCCTCCACATGGCCGTACATCGAGTAGAACACTATCAAGAGTTTGAGATTCCGAGAGGGTTCGGAGAGAATTGGGACAACAGCTTCATCACCGGCGGCGTCCTTGATGGTGACGGGTGGGGTGGATTCAGGAAGGCCGTCCTCGTCCTCGGCGGCGGTGGAGGAGACGGCGGCGGTGGTGGGTATGGGGTGTTTTTTCTTGCTAGGGACACAGCCCCCACCTTTTCCCATCAATTTTTGCTGAATTAAATAAAAAATTGGGAAAATGGGAGTGGCAGATTACAGAAGAGCTGAAATTTGTGGTGGCGGAGAGGGTTTTTGAGATGGAGGTTTCGTGAATGAGGGGCGACTGGCAAGTGACCAATACCGACTGCGATTTTGGAACTTTGGTTTGGTGGAAGTGTCAAACGGTGTCGTTTGCCTGCAGTAATTGGGGACTTGGGGAATGTTTCCCTTTTGGCTTTTGGGATACTAGTAAAAGTGTGAAACTAATTTTGGTACTACTTTTTAATATATAAAAATTGAAACATAATACTTCGAAATTTATTATTATTATCAAAGTAAATGTAGTATAATTTTACCACCAGCCTTCTTGTTCAAGTGGTATTATAATCTGTAGTTAAAAACGGGATGGGAAAAGTTTGTTATTAAGTGCGATACAAGTATATTATGAATATTTTAAAGAAAGTTATGGTGAAAAAATCGGCAAAAAAATACGGTAATATATTAATATACGGATCGTAGACATATGGATTTAATACAAGTATAATATAATTGTTCGGGAATACTAATAAAATATATTAATATACAGTTTGTAGATGTGTGGATTTAATACGAATATAATATAATTGTTCGCGAGTAATAATATGGCTTATTTTAACATTATATTTACATAGATTGTAGTTCATACTTATGTTTAGATGATATTAAAATTAATTTTAGATACTTTATTAATTTACTTTAAATTATAACACAAATTAAAAATAATTATTTAATAATAGTTAGCGAGTTTTTAAGTGAATTGTATTTATACTTAGATTATATAAAAATTAATATATAGTTTTTTACTATATTAAATTATAACTTAACATAAATTCAAGATAATTATTTAATAATAATTAATATATCTATATATTATTAATATTGTTATTTATTATTTTATAATATTGTAATTATACTTATAAATAATTTTTAATAATTTTTTGATTTATTTAAATATTATAAAAATATTAAAATGAAGTTTTATTAGCCAAGTATTATACGGATAACTATAATACGAGTATTAAACGTTTTATTTGAAAAGTGCGGAGTATTTAACGACGTTTTAGAATGTGTACGGAAAGCGGAAGTATTTTTTAATTATTCATATGTACGGTACTATACGGGTATGATGTGTTAGTCCAGTGGCTACGATAATCTAGAGGGTGAATAGATTATGCCGATTTTTCCGATTTGGCCCTCTTTTTCGAATGTGAAAATAATAGCAAGATTGGAAATGCGGGAAAATAAACAACACTCGATGATTTAGAGAAGTTCAACCCACCTGAGCCTAATCTTCTACCACCCGATATATTCGAAGTGGATTTCGAAAAAAAAAAAAGAAATGTTATTAATAGCACCAAACTATTACACCTTCACCTTTGAAGAGTATCACACTCTTCTTACAACACCACCAAGAAGATAACCACAATCTTCTTACTTGTGAAAAGTACTATACTCTTCAACACCTAAAATCACCCAAGTGTGTTCTTACCACAAGAACACTAACAAGGTTATCTTGCTTTGGATGATGGAAACAAATTCAAGATTACAACTCGATATGAAAGTATACAACTTTAAAGTGCAAGTGTAATCAAGAATAAAGCCTAGTACTCAAGATGTGCAAGTGAAAGACTTAGGCTAAATACAACAAGAATATGAAAGTGAAGAACAAGAATTTTGCTTGTGTTTGTATTGCTTGTGTTGTTGTATCTTGTTGCTTTAATCCTTCATCTATTTATAGGAGAGGTCTTGGATTTGATTTTCAGAAATAGGCTCCTCCTTGGAGATTGAAATCTACAAAAAAAAAATGCAAATTAAATCAAGATTATAGTTGTTAGAAATCAATCCCTTAAAATCATGAAAAATTGTCTGCTGCTCAACGGATAGTTTGCTGATAAAACATTTGGTCGACCGGTTGAACAGAAAGAAGGAATTCAAATTGTACATGAAAAATACCATGTTGGACCGATCCAGGGTGCTCGACCGACCGGCCCCTGTTCGACCGATCCAACAACCTTGAAATTGAATATAGGGAGATTGGCGAAAACAAATCATCCTGGCATCGGTCAGGTCGACCTCCTGGATTTTTCATACGTCCCGTTTCTATTTTGGGAATCAAACTTTCGTGCACGGGTTGCCCTCTAAAGCGACCGGTTGAACACGAGGCATGAAGTGTTGCCCAATTTTTGTCAAAAATAAACTTCAAGAAATACTCCGAAAAATTAGTAAAAACATTTTAAATCGTTTGGGAGTATTTGGACAAAATTTAAGGACATTCTTTTGGTGGAAAACTCGGTTAAATAAAATCATCAAAATTACGATAAAAATATTTATCTAACAAACTCCCCTTTTTAATGATTATAAACCAAAATAATTTTAAGAGGTCGATTTTGAAAACAAAACACGTTTTTTTCAGTCTAAAACAACTAATCCACTTTGAGCGACATTTTTCATGCATAAGAATCATAAGGATGGGAGTAAAGATTTTCAAAATATTTTGTAAAAGCTCCCCTATCAACATGCACAACAAGCGTAATTATAGAAGCAAGCATTTAAAAGCTAAAAGCTCAGCTTTTACACTTTGAGTTATGATATCAAGAGCTTAGAAGCTCCCCCTGCCAAAAAAAAATCATTAGTCATGAATAAAAGTCAATAATCCATCCATTGGATTAAGTTATATCCTCAGCTTTTGGCTTTTTCATCCATAACTTATAGCTTTTTTCGCGAGCTTTTTCTAGCTTCTTTAGCGTATGAGCTTATTTTATGTTTCTACCCCTTTGGAATAATCAAAAAGAATGTAAGCACGATAAAAACATCATATAATCATATCAAAGTGTGCAATTTAACCGATTTATCGAGCTTTTGAAAACAAAGCTTAAAATTAAATAAAAAGGGAAAAGCCGATACGATGATTTGTAAAAGCTCACTTGAGTGGCAAAAACATGATCTCCATAAACTTATAAGACTTTTGAAATCGAGAGAATCATGTTAGAAATAAAATATTCTTTGAAGCATTTTGTCGAACACTTGCGTGCATAAATAAAAACGAAGATGTATATAACGCTTGCAAATGTAATCAAGCCCAAAATTTCATCACCAAATGCAATTCTAGAAATATCATTCATCAACAATCATCATACCCAATACAATTTTACAAGAATTTCATCAAAATATCAACATATATGCATTTTCTCAAGGGTTCAACCCAATTGAGATTAAAAGGGAATTAATCTTACCAATCAATCGGTGAAGTCGAGCAATAATGATGATATATCAACAATATAAGTCCAAAAGTATAGAGTTTACAAAAAAGAAATCATTTTGGTTGAATTATGTGTGAAATTTGCAAAGGGGTCGAAAATAGAATAAAAACCGTGTGAAATGACGAAATGCGGACATAAACAATTTTAACCAAAAATCCTCGATGGTCGACCAGTCGAAGGAGAGGCCGATGGGTCCAGGCTGAGGTCGACCGGTCGACCTCTCTTCATCCGGTGCCTGGAGCAATTTTTTGAGCCTCTGTCCCATGATTTTTCATCCCTAAGTTTTAAAAACGCGCAAAATGCAAACATAGACCTTATTCAATATGCATTATGCCTAAACGAGCTCGAATTGAAGCAAAAAAACTCGGATTTACCAATTTTGTAAAAATATCCGCAAGTTGATCTTGAGACGGAACAAAACACATCTCAATTTTTCGTTTGGAAATGCAATCCCTTAGAAAATAATGATGAACCTCAATATGTTTAGTACGGTTATGATGAATGAATCGGATTTTGAGAAATATTTATAGTGGACGTGTTATCACAAAAATAGGAACATTTTCAAAAGAACATTTGTAGTCCACTTTGTTTCATCCAAAGCAATTGAGTACAACAAAAAGTCTGCGAAAATGTATTCGGCTTTGGTCGTTGATAAGAAACACAATTTTGCTTTTTCGAAAACCAAGATACGAGGCAATCGCCTAAAAATTGACATGATCCGGAGGTGTTTTTGCGATCATTAATATTTCCCGCATAATTCGAATCACTATATCCTTTAAAAGAAATTTTTTCATCATTTGGATAAAACAAGCCATATGATATAGTGCCTTTTAAATATCGAAAAATTCTTTTAACAACACTCATATGAGATTCTTTGGGATTTCTTTGAAAATGAGCACATAGGCATGAAGAATATCGGGTCTACTTATGGTTAAATAAAGTAAACTACCAATCATACCTCGATATTTTGATTCATCAACCAACTTGCCTTTTTCATCCTTGTCGAGCTTGATATTGGTTGCCATACGAGTAGTAACAGTTCTTACTTCTTCGATTCCGAACTTCTTTAGAAGTTCTTTGGTATACTTTGATTGTGATATGTATATACCTTCTTAACATTGCTTAATTTGGAGTCCAAGGAAGAAATTGAGCTCCCCCATCATTTCGAATTCACCTTGCATTAACTTAGAAAATTTCTTGCAAAGGGAATCATTAGGAGCACCAACAATAATATCATCAACATAAATTTGAACTAGTAAACAATATTGCCCTTTTTCAAAAACAAAGCGGTAGTATCAACTTTACCTCTTGTAAATCCATTTTGCAACAGAAAAGAGCTAAGTCTATCATACCATGCTCGGGGTGCTTGTTTTAAACCATATAAGGCCTTTTAAGTTTGTAAACATCGTTTGGCCCAGAAAATTTTTCAAACCCCAAGGGTTGTTTTATATAGACTTCTTCTTGAATAAAACCATTTAGAAACGTGGATTTAACATCCATTTGGTAAAGCTTGAAATTTTTAAAATAAGAATAGGCAAAAATACGAATGGCTTCTAAACGTGCAACAGTGCAAAAGTTTCATCATAATTACCTTCTTCTTGACAATACCCTTGAGCCACTAACCTTGTTTTATTTCGAACAATGTTGCCTTGGTCATCGAGTTTGTTTCAGAATACTTATTTTGTACCAATAATTGTTTGTGATGGAGAACAAAGTACCAATTCCCAAACATCATTCCTTTCAAATTGATTCAACTCCTCTTGCATTTCTAAAAACCAGTCTCATCTTCAATTGCTTCCTTTGCATTTTTAGGCTCCTTTTGAGAGATAAGAGCTTTCTCGGCAAATTTCCTTCTAGTTATTACCTTGTCTAGAGGGTCCCCAATTATGAGATCTTTTGGATGATCTCCTTTGAATTTTAAAGCAATGGGGAGATCCGAATTATCACCTTTTTCTTCTTGAGAAAAATTTGAAGTTGACGGTTGATCACTTGATGTAGAAGGTTGATCATTTTGAGTATCAATTTGAATAATAGGTTTAACATCATCTTCCTCATCACTTTCATCATTTGGTATCCTTTTAATACCCAAAGCTTCATTGAATTTGACATGAATAGATTCTTCAACTAACATGCTAGTCTTATTATAAACCCGATATGCTTTGCTCTTAGTAGAGTACCCCATAAATATTCCTTCATCGGTCTTAGGGTCAAGTTTGTCCAATTGATCATTAGTATTCAAAATAAAACACCTACACCTAAATATTTTGAAATAGCTAATATTTGGAGTTCTTCCTTTCCAAAGCTCATATGGTGTTTTATTCAACTTAGGACGAAGGTAAACACGATTAATAACATAGCAAGCGGTACTTACGGCTTCGGCCCAAAAATATTTTGGAAGAGAAAATCATTGAGCATTGACCGACTCATTTCTTGAAGAATCCGATTCTTCCTTTCAGCTACTCCATTTTGTTGTGGTATTCTTGGAGCCGAAAAATTGTGTGCATATCCGTTAGTTTCACACAAGATTCTAAGTTCACCATCAAATTCACTGCCTCGATCGCTTCGAATAGACTTACTGGTATCTTCCTTTTTATTTTTAATAAGTCTACAGAACTTAGCAAACTCAATAACGACATCGCTTTTATTAGCAAGAATAATAGCCCAAATATATCTAGAATAATCATCGACTATAACGAAAGTGTAATGTTTTCCACTTAGACTAGCCGTACCAATATCCCCATACAAATCAAGATGAAGTAATTGTAGAGGCTTGGTTGTGGAGATTTTATTTTTGGGCTTAAAACTACTTTTAACTAATTTGTTCTTTTGACAAGTGTCAAATAAGCCAAGATTTTCAAAACTCAATTTGGGTAGTCCTTTTACATGTTGGTTTTTGTAGATAATTTGCAAATTTATGTATCCAACATGTCTAAGTTTCCTATGCCATAAACTAGTTAAATCATTATTGGCGACAAGACAAGAAACATTTTGACTAACCAAACCACTTGTACAAATTTTGTAAAGATTGCCTTTTTCTATTTGCTTCACAAATAATTTTATCATTTTTAAGAATAAGATATTTTTCTTTATTGAAAATAACATCATAATTTGAATCACAGAGTTGACTAACACTTATCAAATTAAACTTAAGCCCTTCAACTAAAGGAACATTACTAAGAGAAAAATAAGAATTACCAATTTTTCCATTTCCAAGAATTCTTCCTTTGCTATTCCCGAACATAACCATGCCTTCTTCTTGGAGCTTGATGTTGGTAAAAGTTCTCTCCTTTCAGTCATATGGCGTGAACTCCGCCGTCCACGAGCCATTTTGAATCTTCCATTATGGTTATAGCCCCTAGCACCTACAAATGAATCATTTTTAGGTACCCTATAATTTTGGGGTCCATGGGGTTAGTTTTGAGACCTTTGGGTCTCCAAAAATAGCTAAAGTTGTTTTTCAATTTACAATCATTAGCATAGTGTCCATTTTTACCACAATAAAAATAAATAAGATTATTAGAACTACTAGCACGTATGAAAGTCGGACCTTGGTCATTTTTCTTAGAAGCATTTTGAAAAAGTTTATAACCAAGTCCTAATTTAGAATGTTCACTCCTTTGTGCATCAAGAATTTTTGTAACTTTATCTCACGTACTTAAATTAAAATGATGCACATCTTTTTTCAAATTTTCAATTTCTTTTGTAAGCATTTGTTTTTCAAATCAAGAGCATGCATTTTTGTAATAGTAATAGCATGGGCACGATCAAGAGATTCATAAGAAGTAAATAATTTTTCTTTCTCCAATTTGAGCTCTTTAAACTCCTTTTTCAAAAGTTTGTATTTACATAACATATCTCTAAATTCATTTTGGAGCTCATCACAATCACTTTGCAATTCATCAACTAAAGAAGAAGATGAAGAATTAGAGCGTCACTCATTGTTTTCATCGTCTATAGCCATAAGACCATGTTCGACTTCTTCATCCTCGTCGGATGTGGCAAGTAGCTCATTCCAAGTTTTTCTTTGGCATTAGAGCTTTCTTCTTGGGAAATTTTTTTCTTCTTTTTTGCTCCTCCTCCGCTAATTTCGGGCGATTGGCTATGTAGTGCCCAATTTCCCGTATTTGAAACACGACTTGTCTCCTAATTTTCTTGCCTTATTTTTATTCACAAATTTGGCAAATTTTCGAACAAGAGCGGCCCTCTCCTCATCATCTTCGTCACTAGCATAATATGAAATATTAGAAGAAGATGCTAAGCTTTTAGGAATAATTTGCATACCCGATTGAGAGGTATATGGTTTGGAATTTTTCCTCTCTTTAAGATATACTTCGTAGATGAGGAGGTTCCTAATGAGCTCATCGAACTTGAGAGTTTCAAGATTTTAAGCTTCCGTGATTGCCATCACTCTTTCCGACCATGACCCGGGGAGAGCATTAAGAGCCTTGGTGACCTTGTCTTCTTCGGATATGACTTTCCCAAGTGCTACAAGAGGATTGACTATGTTGTCAAGCCTTTCCACCATCTTTGAAATATTTTCTCCATCAAGCATAATGAAGTTTTCAAAGTCTTTAACAAAGCATGGTTTTTCTTGCTTGTTTGACTTTCTTTGTAACCTCATAGATGGTTTCCAATTTTTCCCAAACTTCATGTGCGGACCTTATGCCTCTAATATGATCAGACACGATGGCGGTAAGAGAGCAATGCAAAATATTTAACGCCTTACCATTTAGAGAAAATGACTTCTTGTCATTATCGTCAAATTCCTTGAAGGTCTTGAGAACCGAGGTGCCATCCTCCAATTTCTTGGTTGGTTGAGCTATTCCTTCAATGACCGCATTCCATATATCGAACCCGCACCCTTGTAAAAAGCACTCCATTCGGTCTTTCCAAAAAGCATAATTGTTTGCGTCGAATAGAGGTGGCTTGTTGGTGGAGGCGCCGGTGGTGAGGTAGCTTTCACTCGTAGCCATGGATCTTTCCTCTTTACTCGCTATGAAGAAACGAGCTTGCCAAAGAATTTGGCTTTGATACCACTTGTTAGTCTAAGTGGGCGCGATAATCTAGAGGGAAGGTGAATAGATTATGTCAATTTTTCCGATTTTGCCCTCTTTTTCGAATGTCAAAATAATAGCAAGAATGGAAGTGCGGGAAAATAAACAACACTGATGATTTAGAGAAGTTCAACCCACCTAGGGCCTAATCTTTTACCACCCTGGTATATCCGTGGATTTCAAAAAGAAAAAGAAATTTTATTAATAGCACCAAACTATTATACCTTCACATTTGAAGAGTACCACACTCTTCTTACAACACCACCAAGAAGATTACCACAATCTTCTTACACCTATGAAGAGTACCACACTCTTCAACACCTAAAATCACCCAAGTGTGCTCTTACTAAAAGAACACTAACAAGGTTATCTTGCTTTGGATGATGGAAACAAATTCAAGATTACAACTCGATATGAAAGTATACAACTTTGAAGTACAAGTGTAATCAAGAATAAAGCCTAGTACTCAAGATGTGCAAGTGAAAGACTTAGGCTAAATACAACAAGAATATGAAAGTGAAGAACAAAAATTTTGCTTGTGTTTTTGTTTGTGTTGTTGTATCTTGTTGCTTTAATCCTTCATCTATTTGTAGGAGAGGTCTTGGATTTGATTTTCGGACATAGGCTCCTCCTTGAGATTGAAATCTACAAAAAAATGCAAATTAAATCAAGATTATAAATTTACAGAAATCATCCTTAAAATCATGAAAAAGTTGTCTCGTGCTTTCAACGATAGTTTGTTGACAAAACATTTGGTCGACGGTTGAACAGAAAGAAGAAATTCGAATTGTACATGAAAAAAATACCCTGTTGGACCGATCCAGGGGGTGCTCGACCGGTCGACCCCCTGCTCGACCGGCCCAACACCCCCGAAAATTGAATACAGGAGATTGGCCAAAAACGAATCATCCTGGCACCGGCCAATCGGGTGGTCAACCTGGTCGACCTCCTGGGATTTTTCAGCGTCCGTTTCTGTTTTGGAAATCAAACTTTCAGGCACGGGTTGCCCTATAGGGGCGGCCAGGTTGAACATGAGGCGAAGTGTTGTCCAAGTTTTGTCAAAAATAAACTTCAAGAAATACTTTGAAAAATTAGTAAAGATATTTTAAATCATTTGGGAGTATTTGGACAACATTTAGGGACATTGTTTGGTGAAAAACTCAGTTAAATAAAATATCAAAATTACGATAAATTTTTTTATCTAACATGATACGTGTATTAACTAACAGAGGTACTATTATTCACCATTTTCCAAATTGATAGTATTCGAGTAAATATTATAGTGTTTGAACCTATAGCTTAAGTGATATTGTTTATCACCTTTTGTAACCATTTATTAAATGAGTAGGTCAAGGCCTTTTAGTAAGCCTGTTTATGTAAATAGGTCAGACTCAGACTTTAAAAAAAGTCTTTTAAGTCTAATAGGCCGGCCTATTTATGGTCTACAAATATAAAAAAACACAATATATATTATGTATGTTATTAATATTACTCTCTTTTATACAATTAAATTAATTAATATGATACATAAAAAAATCTTCTAAAATAAAATATATGTTGTTTTGTAGGCTTTTGATGGGCTTTTAATTGGCTCATGTCATGTTTATTATTCAAACAGTGCGCGTTGGCTATAAAAAAGTTTATTATGTATAATAGGTCAAACTTAGGCCCAACATATGTATATTAGACCTAGGTCGCCCGACTAAAGTTTAGCTCGGCCTGATTTACTTCCAACCCTAGTTGCCACCCACCAAGGACGTGAATTTGTGAAACCCATACTATAATCTTCAACTACCAACTAAAACATGTGCTGTAAGACAATTATGCCAATTGATTTTAGGTAAAATCATGACTTTGCTCCCTTATGATTACATAAATTTCTAGCAACTACCAAACCGCTCCCAATCACTACCAAAGTAGCTACTAGCTATTGAAAAGTGGTGAAGGTAATATTCATGTTTACATTTGATATATTGTCTATTGCGTGTATGAAAAAATGAGATATTTATTGAGTCATTGTATTATCCATGAAATATAACATCTCAAAAATCAAAGAGGGGAGTGCACTGCGGATTGAGAGGGTGTTTGGCTAAACTTGTTTAAAAGATCCTATAAAATGTCTTTAGATCTTATAAGATGTTAGATCTAATTTTGAAAATAAGTTGTTAAAGTGTTTAGATAAAGTAAGATGTTACTAATGACAATTGTGGAATTAAAATGATCAAAATAGAAGTAGATTTTCAAAATAAGATATTGTTTAAAGAAAAAAGTGGGATATCCTATATTTTCTAAAAACAACTTATAAACTCATAATATCTTATTTTGAGAGCTTATAAGATGTTTGAGAGTTTATAAGTTAAGTCAAACACCCCCTGAGTCTAAAGAAAGGTGGGGGAGAGATATCCATCATTGTAATAATTTTATCAAACAAATTATCAAATATTTTCTCTAAATTTCATCACATCAAGCAAACAAGTTCATATTGTACTGTTAGGACATCAAAGAGAGAGCAACCTTTCAAGGAAGAAAATGAAACTGAACAAAGGACACAAAAGGACCAAACCATGGGCTTTCTTCCGATGCATGAATGTTGCTTTTATTTTACAAAAATATGGGCCTCTGCATTGAATTTGGCAATTTTTGTTTTGTAATTTTAGCCCAATTTATAAAGCCCAGCCTCAGAACTAAGTGGACTTTTTTATAAAGCCCATATTATCAGCCCAATGGCTCAAGTCTTAACATGAAATGGTATTTGTATGGCGCACAAGGTTTGTAAAATTTTACACAAGGGGACACTGCAAGAAAAATTAGTTTATCTACAAAAAAATATGTAGATAATTATTATTAAGATAATTGTAAAGTGTAGGTAAAAATTGTTGTAGTTAAAATCATTATAGGCAAATATTTACCTATAAAATCTAAAAGCTGTTGGTAAATAGTTTTTGTTAGTAATTTAAAAATAGTTGGTGACCTATCGGTAATTTGTCGGTATAATTTAGAGAAAATAATATTTTTTTTTTTTTGTCCAAGAATCGTAAAATTTCGTAACAAAATCATTTCTATCGGCAAATTCTTTGGTAAAAATCAATTTTTTGGAAAGAAAGCTAGCTACTTTTTGGTGTGTGATATCAAGGATTTGATTATATTTTTGTATGTTAAAGAAAATGACGGGACATCAGGGTTTATGATTGTTATTAATGATGGATTAATAAGGATAACTGGATAAGTAATTAAGATGGCTTTAATTATTGGGGACAGAATACGTTGATTACAGCATAATGATCCCAAAAAAATACTCCACCTTTTTGGAAGGTTCAATTCTTGCTTTTTAGCACTGTTATAAAAATCCCCACCTAGTCTCGATCAATCTCCGCCAATGCGCTATGCCCCCTTGTCCGCCTACGTTATTCTTTCGATTAGGCCCCACCCAAGTCTTGTCCGAGACTCCGCTGAGACGCTAAGCCCGAGACCCAACTAGTGTTGGATTAAAACCATTGGTGTATACCGAATGGGCCAAAAAAGTTGAAAGCGAGTAACGGTAAAATCAAGACGCGTCGAGACAAGAGTTGGACTCTTTCTCTTTAAGACGAGATTGCCCGCTCACGGTGCTTACGGAATACGACAAATCGTCTCCCAAGATACAACGACGAAGATCTTGCGATAGTTGCACTCAAATCGCAAGTACAACGAACACTTTGATGCTCTTAAACTCTCTTTTACAATGCGAAAATATGAAGTGAAATTCGATTTTTGATGTTTTGAAATGAATTAAAATGGGTTTATATAGAGCTCCTGGTGCCTCTTCGCACGGTGCATCCCCGTCCGGATCGATCTTGGCGGCCGATCGCGCGCCTGTGGTTAACGTTCGCGTCGATGGTCCCGATCCTATTAGCATGCACCCATTCACACCGAATGCAGACGCGTCGATCCGCGGTGCTCACAATCGGCGAACAGACGATCAATCGGGCGCCACGTGTCGCCACTGCGATCCTACCAAGTCATCGCCACGGAGCCGCCGCCACGTCGCCGAGCACGGATCAACCCTGGTTCGATTTTCCAAAACTTCAAGGCTCGCTCGCGACGATGCGTCGTGCGTGCAAAGTCGCCAAAGCGCCAATGCGACTATGTGCGGCGTCGCGCGGCCCTACTGCTCGCTCGGGCTCGGGCGACTTTCCGCACCGGTCTTCGGTGCCAGCAATGCCAAAGGCTAGTCAAAATTGACTCGTCCACTAGGGTGTACCATAAGGAGTTCCACTTGATTACTCCTTATTAGTGGTGAAGCTCTTTATTAACTAGTCAAACATTTAATATGTTTTCCTATGTGGGATATGACTTTCCATATTCCCACCCTTTATATTCCATATATAAAAACATTTTAAGTGGCCAACTTTATGCATTTATTTCTCATTCACCCGATATTGGTTTTGAGAAATTCAAAATGCTAAACTCATCTACCCGCGGCGTAGATGACGTTTATCTCATTTATTTCATACTTTGAATAAATGACCCCACTTAAATAATTGGTCAAAATCGGGTCAAACCCAATTTAATTTAAACCAATTCCAACAACTGGACCTGCCGCTTTTTAAACGCTATTTTTAGTTAGGAGAGTAGTAAATGGGTAATCTTTCTCTCTTATCCTCTTTGTAGGTGGATTAAGTTTTTCCTTTTTCCTTCATTAGTTTTTCATAAGGATAGTTGCGTTGCAGGTTCTCCAATTTCCCTCTTTTGATTCGAGTCCGTGACCAATATATTGTATAAGAAGTTTATCAATAAATTATCTCGACTTTGTTTAGATGTTGATAGGTTCATGATTTTTCTAAACTTACATAAAGTATAAACTAGAGTTTGCCTTCATATGGCAAAGTTGAAAAAGAATGTGTGGATTTTTTAGTTTTTAAGAGCAAATTTCAAAAATTTTAAAATCGGATCGATTGACTGAATTTAATTAATTATGGTATAAGTATGGATATTTTGGTTTTGGTTTTGAAATGAAAAATAAAAATGTATTTTTTTTTATTGTAAATGACTTATGTAAAGTCAAAAGAAATACAAACTAGATTTTTTGTTAGTTCTTATTTTTATATGAAGGCGTGCAATTTCCTATTGTTTTTTGTTAGTGTTGTTGATTGACAAATTTCGTATAATTGGTCTTGTTTGAACAGCGCAGAACGAAGTGTTGTATTTAGGTAATGCAACCCTGACTGAACTATATCTGAATCTGAACAGATATTATACTGGATTTGGTGTATGTTATTTTGACGAGTTTGTAACTACTGAGGTTGCTGAAATTATGGATCATATCTATATATATAATAATATACTATTCTTAGAATAGTAACTCTCAGTTTTCCCCCATTTTTCAATTTCTAAAAATAGTATTTCTTTTTTGCTTTTTGAATTTAACTAATAAAATGCGATTTCATTATCTTTGGTGCCCAACTTTCTTTAAATAAATCACTTCTTAAAGTTATATAAAAAATAGAGTTATATAAATTTTGCTTTCCAAATCTTTGTGTGTATTGCATTAATTATTATATTTGTTTTTTTCTTTTTATTTTAAACTGTAATATTTTTTTCCGTTTTATATCCATTTTTTACGTATAATATATCTAATTAATCATCTTTTTACAGTCTTCGGTTTGACACATATATTGCATATATAAAATAAAAAATAAACATAATAAATAAAAGAAAATATATGATACATTTACTCATATTTTATAATGTGGTTTAAAAATCATGCATTTGAACTACTGGACATCAATTTGTATATTCATGTATTTTGACTATTTCTGATACATGTATATTTGTTATTTGAGCTTATCACATTTCTTCATAATTATATAGAATTGTATTTAAGTTGATTAAATTAAATAAAAAAAATATTTATTTTAATTAAAGAAAATATCTCAAAATATGTATCCAGATATTATTTATATATTATATATATTTCTATACGTAGCATTATAATTATACATATTCATGTAAGAAGAAAACATATTTTTCTTTAATATGAAATTATATTCATAATAACGTAGGATTGATTACTTCTTATATTTATTAACATACTTTTCATGTTAATAGATTTTTTTAAATATTTATTAGTGTATTTTGATATTCAACTTTTATAGTTGTACATTTTGACTATTAGATATAAAGTTGTTTGTTTGATATTTTTATGATATATGTCTGTATATAAAAATAGAATAGTTTTTATTTTTTGAAATGTTTCATTTCCCCTAAAATATTGTAGGTCCCAAGGGGTGTGAGTGTAAGGTTTAGAAGGGGGTTGAATAAACCTTACCAACTTTTCAAATTAGTCCTTTCAAATATACAGAGTTAATACTTCACAGTTGTGTCCTTGATGGACAGCTAAGTTAGTTAATCAAATAGAGTTAGTCACTCAACAGACTCGATCAACTGCTGATAGAATAACTCAAATTGTTTGACTAAAGACTTAACTCGATTGTGATTTGTTTTTTCAGTGAAGACTTAACACCCTTGAACTTGGTTAAGTTTGTTTTAATACTTGGTTTTAGCACTCGATTGATTATCAATTGGATAGCAAATTTATCGTGAGATATAAAAATAAGATGCAGAAATTAAAGTCTTTGAAATGTAAATGACACAATAAGTTTTTATAGAGGTTCAAGATGGGGTAATTCTTCTACTCCTCTCTTCTCCAACTCCCCGGAGGAATCCACTAAGTATTGATCAATATACAGAGTGGTTAACGGTCCAGAATACAAGTCTTGATCACACAAACGACTTGATCCTTTGGGACTCGGTCACGGAGATGCCTTGGTCACACAAACCGCTTCTCGTGCGACTCGGCTTTTCACAGGCGCTTTCCTTGCTACTACGTCCACTTGCTTAAGTTCCTTGGATTTGATCACGAAGCCCTCCAAATAGCTTAAGCTTGTTCGACTTGAACCTTTCTACAATCCTTTGTGGAATGTAGACCCTTTGATTCTTCAAATGGTTCCTCTTCAACCGATAGAAATTGTATTTCCTTCACAAAGAGTGTTGGATTGATTTCTTCGTAATATAGGCTTGAGGATTAATCTTGAATGACTTGAGAATATTTTTGGTTACATTCAAATATTTGCTTGAATGTTTTTGGTTCGGTAATCAAGGTTACCTTTTCTCAAATAAACTCCTCAGCCTTTTATAGTGATCTTTCAAAAATATGCCCGTTGAAGAGATAGGCTTATTTTTTGAAAGTCACTTGTGGTCGTTGTCTTGTCTGGTTGCAGTTCTTGGAATTGCCATTTCCTCGTATGAATGATTCTTCACTTTTCAGGTGTTCGACACAGTGCGATGTCTCCCGTTCGTTTATTCCTTTTGCACGCTTCTGGAACTGAGCACTTCAAGAAAGGTAGTATGGAAGTATTACTTGTTTAAGTAATTCTCTTGATTTCTGTGCAACGGATCTCTTTCAGTTATCTCGACTTGACTGCATTTCCTTGCCTTCCCAGGTGACTTGAGTCGGCTTCCAATCATTGGATGACTCTTCTTCATCACTTCAACTTGAGACTTGGCTATCTTGAGTTGACTTGACGATACTTCACTCACCGCATCTCACCGCACCTTCATCGAGTTCCTATCTTCTCTTCTTTGCCATACTCACCGCCTCACTACGAGTCTTCCTTCTAGTCTCCATTGTCTTATTGCATGTTCAGGCATAATGACTTAACTCACTCGACCACCTTATCTATTACAATGCAATTTACAACAAAAATGGGGTGCCAACTTTCTATTCTAAGTTTTACATGGCATTCATCAAAATCTACAAAATAATTTCCCAACAATTTCCCGCTTTTTGATGATGCCAAAATTTAAAACATACATCAATAATTAAACATCAAAAGATACATACAGCAAATGTAGAATCACATAATGTATGCTTAGAATCGATCTTTTATTGATCATAACATTCTTGTTCTTAACATAGTTTACAAAGTGTATCGAGCTTGAATCAAAAGAAAATGTATCGAGTTTAAATGGACCTTAAAGTAACCATTGTTGTTCTATATCTCCACAAGTATAGAAATTGTACAATTTTATTCAAAGATTACGAAAGACTTACATAAAAATGTATTTACATAGTAAAATACACGAAGGGGTGGACATCAACACTTCATCTCCTTTTTACCTCCTTCTTTCATCTTCTTCAAATTGTCATCTTCCTTCTTTCTCTTTTTCTCATCTTCACCACCTTCTTCTTTTCATACGCTCTTTCCTGCAAACTTTATCTCTTCTCGATCCTTCTTGTCTTTCCTCCCATAGTTGTGTTTGTCTTTTATTTTCCTCTTCAATTCTATTCACATACTCAAAGCATTGTTCTTAGCCACTTGCAGTTGGCTACTTCTTCAAACCTGATAGATCCCTCCTTTCTTGCCTGGATCTATATACTCAATATTTTTGGGGCGAGGTCTAGGTCTCAAAACCTCTTCCTCCACCTCTGTTTCTTCCTCTTCCTCCTCGGGCGTGTCTTGTCTTTGGGGTCTTCTTTTCCCAAAGAGTGACTAGCGAGTGACCAAAGCAGAGAGATCGCAAGTGTCCGTCCGCTGTCGCTTCTTCACATAGTGTGAGACCTTTTTCCCAATACAAATCCCAGGCTTGAGCCGTGGACATATTTGCGAAGTACCCTTCGAGATGCGAGCGTCTTCAATTCATCAATGATCTTGCCTTCCCAAAGATCCAAATGGCATAGGTGTCTCTTCATGTCTTTGGAATGCCTCCATGTTGTTTCGAATATCCATAACTCGGGCATCCATCATTCCTTCCACTTCCTTCATCCCCGCTTCAATCTGTCTTTCTCTTTTCAAATGCCATAGGTACAAGAGAGTGTCGGAGTGGCGAGTCATCGGAGTTTGTGATAATATCGGTTGTGACAAGACCTTGTTGAGGGGTTTTAGCAATCATCAAGGTCACATCTTTCGAACCTTCCCCTCAACAGCTTCCCTTTCTTCTCTCTTATTACTTCCTCACTGTCTTTCCCTTCACAAATGCTTCCTCCTTCTCGACTTCGATCCTTCAGCGCTTTTAGGTATTCTTCTTCCCCCTTTTTGGCATCATCAAAGGAGAGAGGAGCCCCCTGAAACAAGCTAGCAACCAAGAAGTCTAGTCTCGATGATAGCCGAGTTCGTTCTCTTTCTGCTGCAGAGTATCTTTTGGAAACTCGGAGCGGGTGGCGTTGGATTCACTGCTACCAACTTCATCTCGGCCATGATGAGATCGAATTTTCGATTCATATTCTCTTCCACGCGCAGGAGCTCGTTCTTATTATGTTCACGCAGCAGCTTTATCTCTCGTAGTATGAGATTCATGCATTTGTTCAATGTGCTCTTGCAATTTTGTCTTTGCATCGCATTCTCGGCCCGCCAGGACTAACAACTTGGTGAACAATGTCCTGAAATATCGAGCTTGTTCCACATGCATTGTTTGTCATTGTTGCCACCACTCCGGATCCCGACTATGATGCCACGCAAATCGCCAGTAGGTTGGCGTCTCGTTATCCACCTCATATCCAGTGAGGCCTGGTGCCTCTCCATCTTTTCAATCTCAAGCAAATAAGGCTTTGAAAACTTCCCGAACTTCAATGCTCTCTGTTTAAATGGACGGCCAAGCAAGCCAAAAGTCATAGTTAGTGGAACATGGTGTCCGATGGAATAACAGGTCAGTCCGTGGAAGCGCTCGTGATCTCTAGCTAATTCTTCGAGAGGTCGGGTACCTCCAGAGAAAAGGAAATGATTCTACAAAAGGATCATCACGGGCAAATCGAATTGCTCAATGATAATTGGTGCTCGTGAAGTCCCTTGTGGAGTCGAACCCGCCGCACTTGGAAAGCCTGCGCGATGGACTCTGTTTCACCGGGGTCTGCATTGTGAAGTCCACCCGGCTTGTTGAGCCTCACCGGTATCTCAACAGCCTTCATCGGTCTCACCGGGTTTTTCCAAATGAGTTGACGGTCCTCGGCCTTATCGGAAGCGTCATCGGACGATGATGAGATTTCTATGGGTGGCTCATCATCAAAGTTGAATGTTTGGCGAGTAGTCTTTAGGTCGATTTGCGTGGTTGGAACATCCTCACCGAGTCTTTTGGATCACCATGGGGATGACTCGACTTTATCGTCTCCGTCCCGATCCCGGAAAGGTTACATCAAGATTATCCTGGGAATCGTGAAGAGCACTTATCTCCTTTTCTCGATGGATCAATGATAGCAGGGGGATGTTACGTGCTTCGCTTTCTCCCCCGGAAGTCTCAACCTCCCGTTAGCCTTCATTACCTCCTGCAGACTCAACTGCAACGAGGCCTGTAAGTCTAAGTGGCTACGATAATCTAGAGGGGGGGTGAATAGATTATCCCGGTTTTTCAGATTTTGCCCCCTTTTTCGCGAGACTCAAGCAAAAATGAAATGCTAAGTGCGAGAAGTAAATAGCACACGTCGATTTATAGTAGTTCAACCCACCTAGGGCCTAATCTACTACCACCCCAGTATATCCGGGATGGATTTCAAAAAGAAAAAAAAGATTTTATTAATTTACCACAAATTAGTACAACACCTTGAGGATTACCACAACCCTCTTTCACCACCTTGAAGATTACCACAACCCTCTTACAACACTTTTGAAGATTACCACAACCTTCAAACACCTATCACCTAGATCACCCAAATGTATTCTTACCACAAGAATACTCACAAGAATGTCTTGTGTTGAATGATGACCAAAATCAAGATTACAACTCAATAAAGATTGATACAATATGAGTACAAGTGTAATCAAGAATTGAAAGCCTAGACCTCAAATAAGTGCAAGTGAAAGTGCTTAGGCTAATACAACAAGATATATGAAAGTGTTTGCTCAATTGCTTTTTGCTTGTGTGGAGTGTTGTATCTTGTTGCTTGAATGAAGCCTCTATTTATAGGAAAGGACTTGGCTTTCATTTCCGACATTCCTCCTCCTCGGGGAGTGATTTGCTTTAAAAAAACCATTTAAAATGATCAATATAGTTGTTAGAAATCAATCCCACAAAATAGGGAAAAGTCATGCAAAACGCAACGGATAGTTTGCTTTGATAAACATGGGTTCGACCGATCACACGCAGAGATAAGATTGAAATTGAATTCTCGCGAATTTTTCACAGGGGACCGATCGGAGGGGGTGCGACGGTTGCCCTTAGTGTGATCGGTTGGACTTGAAGAAATTACGAAACAGAGAAGCCTCAACCAAGAGGGGTCTCCTGTGCACCGGCCGCCGCCGTGGGTTGACGACGCCCACCGGTCGCCCACCTAGTCGACCTGGCCTCTGTTAGATAAATGTTTTTATCATGATTTTGATGATTATGTTCGATTTTGTTCAAATGAGTTTTTAAACCAAAACAATGTCCCTAAATGTTGTCTAAATACTTCCGATCAACTTAAAATATTTTTACTATTTTTCGAGTATTTTTGAGTTTATTTTCGATAAAAAATTGGACAACACATTTGTTTCAGTTCGACCGGCCGCCCTATAGGGCAACCCGCACTGAGTTGAGTGAGAAACAAAAATGGGGCGTTAGAAAAATAGGGCGGAGGGCGATCGGTCGACCAGGGTGGTCGGCCGGTGAGGCGACCAGACTGAAGTTGGATTTTTATTCCAAACTTCTCTGTTTTCAGTAAATTCTTCATGTCCAACCGGTCACGACTAAGGGCAACCGGTCCGCACCCTCCGACCGATCCCCTGTGTAAAAATTCGCAAATTCAATTTCAATCTTATCTCTCGCGACCGGGCGAACCCCCGTTTATCAACAAACTATCCGTTGCGTTTTGAGATGACTTTTCCTAATTTGTGGGATTGATTTCTAACTATATTTGATCATTTTAAATGGTTTCTTTTGCAAAGAAATCACTCCCCAAGGAGGAGCCAATGTCTGGAAATGAAAGCCAAGTCCTCTCCTATAAATAGAGGCTTCATTCAAGCAACAAGATACAACACTCCACACAAGCAAAGAGCAATTGAGCAAACACTTTCATATATCTTGTTGTATTAGCCTAAGCACTTTCACTTGCACAAATTTGAGGTCTAGGCTTTCTATTCTTGATTACACTTGTACTCATATTGTATCAATCATTATTGAGTTGTAATCTTGATTTTGGTCATCATTCAACACAAGACATCCTTGTGAGTATTCTTGTGGTAAGAATACACTTGGGTGATCTAGGTGATAGGTGTTTGAAGGTTGTGGTAATCTTCAAAGGTGTTGTAAGAGGGTTGTGGTAATCCTTAAGGTGTTGTAAGAGGGTTGTGGTAATCCTCAAGGTGGTGAAAGAGGGTTGTGGTAATCCTCAAGGTGTTGTATTAATTTTTGGTAAATTAATAAATCCTTTTTTTCTTTTTGAAATCCATCCCGGATATATCTTTGGGTAGTAGATTAGCCCTAGGTGGGTTGAACTACTATAAATCGACGTGTGCTATTTACTTTCCGCACTTAGCATTTTATCTTTGCTTGAGTTTTTCGAAAAAGAGGGCAAAATCAAAACCGGATAATCTATTCACCCCCCCTAGATTATTGTAGCCACTGACTAACACTTCGCCGCCTCTCCCCTTTTTTTCTTACGTCCCATTTTCTATTTCAAAACTCAACTCAACTTGCCCTATAGGCGACCGGCCGAGCTCCGAAACAAATGTGTTGTCCAATTTTTTATCGAAAATAAACTCCAAGAAATACTCCAAAAATAGTAAAAACATTTTAAATCGATCGGAAGTATTTAGACAACATTTAGGACATTGTTTGGTTTAAAACTCATTTGAACAAAATCATCAAAATCATGATAAAAATATTTATCTAACAAACTCCCCTTTTGATGATTACAAACCAAAACAATTTACTCGAGGACGATTTTGAAAACAAACTCCCTCTTATTAGCTTCTTTTGGCTTAACGAGCCAATTTCCTGCTTTCTCCCCTTTGGAATCATCAAAAGAATGTTAGATGATAAAAACAAAGATACAATTATATCAAAGTGCGCCAAGGGACGGTTTATCAACCATTGAGCAATTTAAAAATCCAAGGAAAATGGGAGAAATGTATCATGAAGAGTTCATACGCTGCTTTATTTGCCAAAACATGATCTCAATAAGTATTGGAGACTTTTGGAAGCAAGAGAATCATGTAGAAGTTGAAATTTTCATTGCGACATTTCATCGAACACTTAGTGAGCGTGAAAATGAAACAAAAGTTGTATATAACCCTTGTAAATGATTCAAGCCAAAAAATTTCAACACCAATTCAAGTCAAACATCATATATTACAACATAACAACCAAGCTCATCATGATCATATGACAATTACATCAAAAAATTTACAAGTAAGCCAAAAACTCAAGGGTTCAACCCAATTGAGTAGAGGAAGTAGAATTCTTACCATTTGATCGGTAAAGATGAGCGATGATGATGATAAACGAGCTATATAATGTCCAGGTTGTGAATGGAATGCATGAAAATCAATTTTGAATGAAATATGTGTTAATTTGGCAAAGGGGACGAAAAATGGCCAAAATATGTTAAAAAGGCGAATGCTGAAAACATAACCGTTTTATTCCAAATTATGGCTTAGGGCGACCGGCCGAGGTTGAGGGCGATCGGTCGACATTGAGGGCGACCGGTTGCCCTCAACCTGTTTAGCCCACTGTCTTATCATTTTTAAGAAAATCCGATTTTTCAACCAAAAATCCGATTTTTCGCCGCTAAGTTTTAGAAACATGCAAAATGCAATCGTAAGTCTCATTCAATATGCATTATGCCTAACCGAGCTCGTATCGACGCAAAAGTCTCGGAAGATAGCGGTTTTGTGAAAATATCCGCTAATTGATCTTGAGATGGTACAAAAGATATCTCAATTTTTTGTTTTGAAACACAATCCCTTAGAAAGTGATGTCGAATCTCAATATGTTTAGTGCGGTTATGATGAACCGGGTTTTGAGCAATATTTATAGCGGATATATTATCACAAAATATAGGTATGTTTTCAAAAGAGCATTTGTAATCCGCTAAGGTTTGTTTCATCCAAAGAAGTTGTGTACAACAAAAGGCGGCGGAAATATATTCGCCGCCGTTGAAAGAGAAAAATACGCTTTTGCTTTGAAAACCAAGAAACTAGGCAATCGCTTAAAATTGACATGATCCTAAGTATTTTTCCGATCATCAATATTTCCCGCATAGTCCAATCACTATAACCTTTAAGAGAAAAATTTTCATTCTTTGGATAAAATAAACCATATTGAATAGTGCCTTTCAAATATCGAAAAATCCTTTTAACGGCACTCATATGAGATTCTTTGGGATTGCTTTGGAAATGAGCGCATAGGCATACGACATGAAGAATGTCCTATACTAGCGGTTAAATAAAATAAACTACCAATCATACCTCGATACTTTGATTCATCCACGGACTTGCCTTTTTCATCTTTGTCAATTTTGACATTTGTTGCCATGGGGTGGAAACGGTTCTTCCTTCTTCAATGCCGAACTTTTTCAAAAGTTCTTTTTGTATACTTTGATTGCAAAATATAAATACCTTCTTGACATTGCTTAATTTGAAGTCCAAGAAAGAAGTTAAGCTCCCCATCATACTCATCTCGAATTCACCTTGCATCAACTTAGAAAATTTCTTGCACAAAGAATCATTAGTAGCACCAAAGATAATATCATCAACATATATTTGCACAAGTAAACAATCTTGCCCTTTTTCAAAAACAAAGAGAGTTGTATCAACTTTACTTTTATAAAACCATTTTGCAAGAGAAAAGAGCTAAGTCTATCATACCATGCACGGGTGCTTGTTTTAAACCATACAATGCCTTTTTAAGTTTATAAACATCATTAGGCCTAGAAAAATTTTCAAACCCCTGGAGGTTGTTTTACATAGACTTCTTCTTGAATAATACCATTTAAGAAAGCGGATTTAACATCCATTTGGTAAAGTTTGAAATTTTTAAAACAAGAATAGGCAAGTAAGATTCGAATAGCTTCTAAACGTGCTACGGTGCAAAAGTTTCATCATAGTCAATACCTTCTTCGACAATACCCTTGAGCTACTAACCTTGCCTTATTTCGAACAATGTTGCCTTGATCATCAAGTTTGTTCCTAATACCCATTTTGTACCAATTATGGTTTGAGAAGGAGGACAAGGTACCAATTCCCATACATCATTTCATTCAAATTGATTCAACTCCTCTTGCATCTCTAGGAACCAATCATCATCCTCAATAGCCTCCTTAGCATTTTTAAGGCTCCTTTTGAGAAATAAGAGCTTTCTCGGCAAATTTTCTCCGGTCATCACTTTGTCAAGGGGATCACCAATAATAAGATCTTTAGGGTGATCTCCCTTAAATTTCAATGCAACGGGAAGATCCGAGATATCACCTCTATCTTCTTGAGGACCATTTGAGGTAGACGGTTGATCATTTGATGTAGAAGTTTGAACATTTTGAGCATCAAGTTGAACAATGGGTTCAATAATGTCCTCTTCATCACTTTCATCATTGGGAATTCTTTCAACACCCGAAGCTTCATTGAATTTGACATGGATGGATTCTTCAACAACTCCACTAGTTTTATTGTAAACTCGATATGCTTTGCTTTTTGTTGAATACCCCATAAATATTCCTTCATCGGCCTTATGATCAAGTTTGTCTAATTGATCATTGGTATTCAAAATAAAGCACTTACAACCAAATATCTTGAAATAACTAATATTTGGAGTTCTACCTTTCCAAAGCTCATATGTAGTTTTATTCATTTTAGGACGAATATAAACTCGATTAATGACATAGCAAGCGGTACTTACGGCTTCGGCATAAAAATATTTTGGAAGAGAAAATTCATTGAGCATTGACCGACTCATCTCTTGGAGTGTTCGATTTTTCCTTTCGGCTACTCCATTTTGTTGAGGTGTCCTTGGAGCCGAAAAATTATGAGCATATCCTTTGGTTTCACAAAAGACTCGGAATTCACCATCAAATTCTCCACCTCGATCACTTCGAATAGACTTAATAATGTCTTCCTTTCCATTCTCAATAAGTCTACACAACTTAACAAACTCATTAACGGCATCGCTTTTATTGGTAAGAAAAAGAGCCCAAGTATATCTAGAAAAATCATTGACAATAACGAAAGTGTAATGTCTTCCACTAAGACTTACCGTACCAATGTCCACATACAAATCAAGGTGAAGCAATTGTAGGGGTTTGGTTATGGAAATTTCATTTTTGGGCTTAAAACTACTTTTAACTAATTTGTTCTTTTGACAAGTGTCACATAAGCCAAGATTTTCAAAATTCAATTTGGGTAGTCCTTTCACATGTTGGTTTTTGTAAATATTTTTTAAATTCTTATATCCAACATGTCCAAGTCGCCTATGCCATAAACTAGTTAAATCATTATTGGCGACTAAACAAGAAACATTTTGACTAACCAAATCACTTGTACAAATTTTGTAAAGATTGCCTTTTCTATATGCTTCACAAATAATTTCATCATTTTTAAGTATAAGGCATTTTTCTTTATTAAAAGAAACATCATAATTTGAATCACAAAGTTGGCTAACACTTATCAAATTAAACTTGAGCCCTTCTACTAAAAGAACATTACTAAGAGTGAAAGAAGAGTTACCAATTTCTCCATTTCCAAGAATTCTTCCTTTGCCATTGCCGAACATGACCATACCCTCTTCTTGGAGCTTGATGTTGGTAAAAAGTTCTCTTCTTCCGGTCATATGGCGTGAACAACCGCTGTCCACGAGCCATTTTGAATCTTCTATTGTTGTTATAGCCCCTATTACCTACAAAAGAATTAATTTTAGGTACCCTATAGTTTTGGGGTCCATGGGGTTAGTTTTGAGACCTTTGGGTCTCCAAACAAAGCCAAAATTGTTCTTCAATTTACAATTGCTCACATAGTGTCCAATTTTTCCACAATAAAAGCAAATAATATCATGGGCACTATTAGCACGAACAAAAGTAGGACCTTGGTCATTTTTCTTAAAAACACTTTGAAATGGCTTATAACCAAGTCCAATTTGGAATGCTCACCTCTTTGTGCATCTAGAATTTTGGTGACTTTATTCGTGCTTATGTTGAAACGATGCACATCATTTTTCAAACATTCAATATCTTTTGTGAGTAATTCCTTTTCGGTTTCAAGAGAGTGAACTCTAGTAAGAGTGAGAGCATGAGCTTTGTCTAGAGATTCATAAGAAGTAAATAATTTTTCTTTTTCAACCTTAAGCTCCTTATGCTCCTTTTTCAAATTTTTGTATTTAACTATCAAATTTTGAAATTCATTTTGCAATTCATCAAAATCACATTGCAATTCATCAACTAAAGAGGAAGTAGACGAGTTAGAGCGTACCTCATTATTTTCATCGTCTATGGCCATAAGTCCGTGTTCGGTCTCTCCTTCCTCATCGGTTGTTTCGAGTAGTTCATCCCATGTTTTGATCTCCACATTTAGAGCCTTCTTTTTCGTGAAAGGCTTCTTTTTCTTTTGCTCCTCTTCATCGAGCTTTGGGCAATCGGCAATGAAGTGCCTTGGTTTTCCGCATTTAAAACAAGCATTATCTCTTGGCTTTCTTGCTTTATTTTTATTCACAAATTTTGCGAATTTTCGAACAAGTGCGGCCGTCTCCTCATCATCATTATTATCATAGTATGCATTATTAGAAGAAGAAGCAAGACCTTTAGGAATAATTTGCATACCCGATTGATTTGTGGATGGTTTGGAGTTTTTCCTCTCCTTGAGATAGACTTCATAGATGAGGAGGTTTCCGATGAGCCTGTCAAACTTGAGTGTCTCAAGATTTTGTGCCTCCGTGATTGCCGTTACTTTTTTGGACCATGAACCGGAAGAACATTAAGTACCTTAGTCACCTTATCTTCTTCGGAGATGACTCTACCAAGGGATGTAAGTGGATTGACAATGTTGTCAAGCCTTTCTACCATCTTGGAGATGCTTTCACCATCATACATGTTAAAGTTTTCGAAATCTTTAACAAGCATGATTTTTCTTGCTTGCTTGACCTTCTTAGTTCCTTCATAAATTGTTTCCAATTTTTCCCAAACCTCATGTGCCGACCTTATGCCTCTTATACGATTGTACTCGGTGGCGGTAAGAGAACAATGCAAAATGTTTAAGGCCTTACCGTTTAGAGAAAAAGCCTTCTTGTCGTTTTCATCGAACTCCTTGAATGGCTTTGGAGTCAAGGTGCCATCCTCCAATTTCTTGGTTGGTTGATCAACTCCTTCAACAACTACATTCCAAATGTCAAACCCACACCCTTGTAGGAAGCACTCCATACGGTCTTTCCAAAATGCGTAGTTGTTGGCATCAAATAGTGGTGGCTTGTTGGTTGAGGCGCCGGTGGTGAGATAAGCTTCATTCGTGCCATGGATCTTTCCTCTTTACTCGGAACGAGCTAGCCAAAGAGTTTGGCTTTTATATCACTTGTAAGTCCAAGTGGCTACAATAATCTAGAGGGGGGGTGAATAGATTATCCCGATTTTTCAGATTTTGCCCTCTTTTTCGTGAGACTCGAGCAAAAATGAAATGCTAAGTGCGAGAAGTAAATAGCACACGTCGATTTATAGTAGTTCAACCCACCTAGGGCCTAATCTACTACCACCCCAGTATATCCGGGATGGATTTCAAAAAGAAAAAAAGGATTTATTAATTTACCAAAAATTAATACAACACCTTGAGGATTACCACAACCCTCTTTCACCACCTTGAGGATTACCACAACCCTCTTACAACACCTTAAGGATTACTTACAACACTTTTGAAGATTACCACAACCTTCAAACACCTATCACCTAGATCACCCAAGTGTATTCTTACCACAAGAATACTCACAAGGATGTCTTGTGTTGAATGATGACCAAAATCAAGATTACAACTCAATAAAGATTGATACAATATGAGTACAAGTGTAATCAAGAATTGAAAGCCTAGACCTCAAATTTGTGCAAGTGAAAGTGCTTAGGCTAATACAACAAGATATATGAAAGTGTTTGCTCAATTGCTCTTTGCTTGTGTGGAGTGTTGTATCTTGTTGCTTGAATGAAGCCTCTATTTATAGGAGAGGACTTGGCTTTCATTTCCAGACATTGGCTCCTCCTTGGGGAGTGATTTGCTGCAAAAGAAACCATTTAAAATGATCAATATAATCATTAGAAATCAATCCCACAAAATAGGGAAAAGTTGTCCAAAACGCAACGGATAGTTTCTTGATAAACATGGGGTTCGACCGATCACAGAGAGATAAGATTGAAATTGAATTTTGCGAATTTTTACAAAGGGGGACCGGGATCGGAGGGTGGTGCGACGGCGCCTTAGTCGTGACCAATTGGACTTGAAGAAATTACGAAACAGAGAAGCTCAACCAAGAGGGTCAACTCCCGTGCACCGGCCGCCCGGGGTCGACCGGTCGCCCTCACCGTTTTACCTGGTCGATCGGTCGCCCTCCCCTTTTTTTTTTCTTACGTCCCCATTTTCTGTTTCAAAACTCAACTCAGTGCGGGTTGCCCTATAGGGCGACCGGTCGAGCTTCGAAACAAATGTGTTGTCCAATTTTTTATCGAAAATAAACTCAAAAATACTCAAAAATAGTAAAAATATTTTAAATCGATCGGAAGTATTTAGACAACATTTAGGGACATTGTTTTGGTTTAAAACTCATTTGAACAAAATCATCAAAATCATGATAAAAACATTTATCTAACAAGGCCTTGGACATCCCTTTCGACATGTCAAGGTCACTGTCTTGGGGTCTTTCGAGGTGGCATCCATTGGGAGTCTCAACTCCATGGATTGCACTTTCATCGCCAGTGTTAACTCCCAGGGCGCTTCCTTCATGTGCCTCTACCGCATCGCCGCGTCATTGGCCTGCAGAGCAATTGGCACCTCACCGAGACAGTCTCAATTCTGAGCCTCATTGATGACAACTTGTTGTGTATTCTGTGGGTTGTTCCTTCTCCACTTCGCCTCCGAGATTCATTGTGGAGTCACCGCAACATCCTCCGACCTTGCCGCAGTGGATGGAGTTTCCCCTCAACACACCACCGTGAGTGACTTGGAATGGGGTCACTCGTCTCCGACTCCGTTTGTTCCCATTGAGTATGCAGCCGTTGGGGCGGTGGTAAGACACCTTCATTAGGAGTTGCTCAACCGGGGTCCCCACACTCCCGCCATCGCTAGTTCCTTAACACCTTCTTCCGAATGAGCTAGGGAAGTGGTGGCAAGAACAATAGTGGCAATATGCTTTGCACCACTCCCATAGGATCAATCTCCACCGGGATTTGGAGGACTCCCTCCCCTCCCATCATCCTTCGCTCATGTAGGATTCTCGATTCTTGCATTGCTTGCGCAGCTTGCAACTCTTATGTGGCAACAATAGGTCCGATCTTCTTCACTTTCGATAGGGGCGCCAAGGTGAGGATGTGTATGATCGGTGGTGCCAATGAGAGGGCGATGATCTTTGGCCTTCTCACGTGCTTCTCGCGTCCTCATTTACCGCTTCTAGCCCGCTTCGTTTTCTTTTCCGAATCTGCAGTATATTGATACAATTATCCTCGTCGAGGGCTTGCAAAGACTTGTGTCAACCTCAAGAAACCTGAAGAGTTCTTTCTTCAAAGAATGAACTCTAGTCTTTCAAACCGCACTCTAGATAGGCTCGCCTTCCATTTTCTCCACTCTCGACGATTTTGATGTCCGGATACAATGGAGAGTACATGATTATGTCGCCTTCATCATTCTCTTGATGGCCCTCGTTTCCGGGGATTAAGGGTAGCGACTTCGCTCGACATCCTCGATAGCCTTCTCTATTACAAAGGAGACACAACTCTATCAATAGGTGATTCGGTTGTCTCGGCCATTCCTTGTTCCTCGCTTGTTCTCTCTGGTCACTGGTCTTGAGTTGCCTCTGGCGATTGGCCTCAGCAGAGACTTGGTCTGTTTCATCAATAACTTCCGGAGACTCTACTTCTCCAGCCTCTCGGTATCTTTTCCAAATGTGGTGGCGCACTAATGTCTTCTCAAGCTCGAGAGCTTGGAAATCCTTCTTCTTCTTTTTGTTTTCACGAGGGACATCCGTTCCACTTCCTCCTAGGTTCGTTGAAGGTAAATGCCTTCGCAGATTGTCTTAGAGGCAATCGCTTCTTCCTTGTTGTGGCGATCACTTTTCTTCTTGATCACCGGAGAAGGGATTAACGATTCTTCTCCATCTGCGGCTGCAGGGGCGGAGACACGGCTGCGGGGCAGGTGACTCCGGGCTGCAGGGGCAAGAGTAGATTTCTTTTTCTTTCTTTGCAGGGCAAAGCGTCTTTCTGACAACAAGCAGGAGCGACCTTCTTTTGAGAAGGGGAGACAGTTGTATCATCATCGGTCACCGATTCCCCTCACTGTGACGCCTCTCTTAGCGTAGGCTCTCTTCTCATGCGCCAGAGGTTTGATCGAAACATCCTCTTGTTCACATGGAACGCCTTTCCATGTCGAAGAGATACTCCTTTACTTCCATCATCCACCAATCACCAGTAGCCGTATCCCGGGAACCTCAAACGTACCATCCTCCTTGAAGGATTTGTTCCCATATTCGCAGAGTCCGGCGTATACAAACTCAGCCCAATTCACTTTCTTCTCTTCAATGATCGCAGCCATCACGATCAATTTTGCTTTGGACAACTGGTCAAAGCTGCCAAATTTAATGTCTATGCATTTGGCAACAATGTCCAACAATTTGTGGTAGTCCTCTTTTCGGTAGCCTCTTATTAGTCAGATAGACTACTTTCGAGCACGATCGGACTTGGCTACTTCCTTCCAAGCAACAGCCTAGGTCGACATCGCTTCATAAATTTCCGGACTCCTTCCATCGGCAATAAGCGTGTTCGCGCTGATCCTCGCGAAATGGTGAATGCCTTTCCATGAACAGAGGATTTGATGCCCTCATCGTGAACCTCGGCTTCACATAGAACTCGCGACCTTTTCTCTCGTAGGTCATAGGGAACTCCATCGTCAAAAATGGTTTTAATCCAGATTTTTCCGTTTATCGCCAATCTTCTTTACGAGGTGTCGTTGACCCTTGTTTAACCATACCATCAAATCCACAAAGAGACCCGGTGTGGATTTGCTTTCCTAGCTTGACAAAATCATGAGTAGATGCCATTTCGAGATGTTTTACCGAACGAAACTTGAAAAAATGAACTGAGGATTGATAGGGTTTTGAGAGAAAATTTTGCTTTTGCTTTTGAGAGAGAGATGAACAGTTTTTGGTAAAGTGAGAGAGAAACGAACGAAATGGTTTAAGTATGGTTCATGAAAAGACGTGCGGGAGGTTTTTGAAATTAGATCAAAATCAACGACTTAGATCTTGCACGCCGATTTACATTTAATGTCTCGTATTTAATGCGGCAACATTTATATCCAATCATAAGCTTGGTGTGCAAATTGTTGCCTGTTCACGCCATAATTATCTTTGACGTCATTTTTAAAAACATTTCCGCTTAGTAAAAACGATCGTTTTTGTCATTTTGCTCATAAATGACTCAAATTTTAATCCTTAGCCGATTCAATCCTTCTTCTCACTCTCTCCCATCGACTCAAATTATCACTAATTCGACATGGTGACTTTCCGATACTGGTGATTCACTTAGTCAATTACTTAATTCACTCTTTTTCCTCTTTTCATGTTTCATCTCTTTTCTTTGAGTCTTCCGAGTGTCAACTCACCAATTAACCTAACTCATGCTTGAGTTCTTCAAATCTTGACTCACATAATGGTTTTGTGAATATGTCACCTAACTCGCTTATCGCTTGAAATATATTCCAAAGTGATGTCCTTCTTTTCAACATGGTGTCTTATGAAGTGATATCGACATCGATATGCTTTGTTCTTGAGTACAACACATGATTTTGAGTGATTGCAATTGCACTTGTGTTATCACACATGATTGGAATTTCTTTTCTTCAACTTCATAGTTTCTCACCGATGTCTCATCCATAAGACTTGGGCACAACAAATGCCCGCAGCCTATGTATTCTCGTCACCGTAGAGGTGGCTATTGAATTTTGCTTTTTGCTAAACCAGAAATTAGTCTATTTCAAGCATTTGACATGTGCCTCGAGGTGCTATTCCCTGTCACTCTCTACATCCAAAGATAGTCGAGTCCAATAACTAATTAGCTTGAATCCACCTTCCTTGATACCATAAGCCAACTTCTTGCTTCCTTTCAAATATCTCAAGATCCTCTTGCATTTTGCAGTCATGTGGCTTTCTTTTGGAGCAGATTGAAATCTTGCACATACACCTACAAAGAAAAAGGTGATGTCCGGCCCGCTTCTTTGTGAGATAGAGCAATGATCCAATAAGTGCTCAGATCTTGTTTGATCTACAGCTTGCCATCCGCATCCATATCCATTTTGATCGATGTATTCATTGGTATGTTCACGAAGACTTCTCTTCCATACCAAATTTCTTCATTAAATCTCTCGGTGTATTTTGTCCGACTTTTGAAGGTTCCATCCTTCACCTGTTTCACTTGGAGTCCAAGGAAAATGTCACTCTCCCATCATGCTCATTTCGAATTTTCTTTGCATGAGATTTGAAAATTTATCACACAACTCTTTTATTTGTGGATCCGAAAATGATGTCATCCACATATATTTGAACAAGCGTGATGCTCTTCCCATCTTGAATTACAAGAGTGTTCTATCCACTTTTCCTTTTGTGAATCCATTCTCGATCAAGAATTGTGACAATGTGTCATACCATGCTCACGGGGCCTGTTTCAATCCATATAGAGCTTTCTTGAGTTTGTATACTTTATCTCCAAGAGTCTTCTCGCTCAAATCCTAGAGGTTGTTCAACATACACTTCTTCTTCCAATAAACCATTAAGAAATGAACTCTTTACATCCATTTGATATACAATAAAGTTTTTGTGAGTCGCATAGGCAAGAAACATCCTTATGGCTTCCAATCTTGCCACAGAGCAAATGTTTCATCAAAATCTATCCCTTCTTCTTGGCAATATCCTTTGGCTACCAATCTTGCTTTGTTTCTTACCACGTAACCTTCCTCGTTCATCTTGTTTCTAAACACCCATTTAGTGCCAATAACATTTTGATGGGTAGGTCTTTGAACCAATTCCCACACTTTGTTTCTTTCAAACTGATTCAGCTCTTCTTGCATGGCTTGAATCCAATGTGTGTCATCCAATGCTTGTGACACATCTTTAGACTCTATTTGTGAGATGAAGCATGTGAACATTGCTTCTTGTTGAGTTCTGATCTCGTTTTGACACCTTCTCTTACATCTCCAATGACTAGTTCTCGTGGATGGTCTCTCACCATCTTACATCAAAGTTGGAGTAAGTTAGCCGGGATTTAGTCGTCTTGCAAAATGTTTGGTTTGATCACCTCTCTCATCATCACTTAGCCGCATTTTCCATGTTTTTGAGACTCATCTATCTCATCTTCATCCGGGTTTATAATTCCAAATTGACTTCTACATAGGGACTTTTTTGCATGGTTGGTTGATTCAAACTTATCACCGACTCTTCAATGTCTTCTCCATTTATATTTGGCTCATCGAACACCACATGGATGGATTCTTCGTAACCATAGTCCTCTTGTTGAGTACTCAGTAGGCTTTGCTTTTAGGCCGAGTATCCCAAGAAGATACCTTCATCGACTTTAGCATCAAAAGCCTTTAAATTATCTTTGCCATTGTTATGGATGAAGCATTTGCATCCAAATATTCTAAAATATGCAACATTTGGCTTTCTCCCGTCCCGGATCTCATAGGAGTCTTTGTCACCGTCTTTTATCATGCATCTATTTTGAGTATAACATGATGTGTTTATTGCTTGACCCAAAATCTTTTAGGTTGCCCCGCTTGACTAACATGGTTCTTGCCGCTTCTTTGAGAGTTCTATTTCTTCTTTCTCGCAACTCCATTTTGTTGTGGAGTCCTTGCTGCGAGATAATTCATGACCAATACCATTTTCAATGCAAGATCTTGAGTGATTATACCATTGACAAATTCATTCCTCTCGGATCTTATTTTGATAATGGTTTGACTATTCTCATTTTGGATTCTTTTCATCACCGTGTGGTAGTTTCTGCAGAGTTTCTTTCTTCTTACACATGAATATTGTCCATGTATATCTTTAGTAGTCATCTACTACCACCAAGGTGTATTTGTTCCCACTTATGCTAGTGGTTCAAATGGACCAAATAGATCCATATGTAGCAGGTCAATATTCTTGTTGAAGATGGACATGTCTTTTTCTTTGAATGATGATTTGATTTGCTTTCCCATTTGGCATGCATCACATACACTTTCCTTCTTGTATACTGAGTCCGAAGTCCTTCTACAAGACCGCTTCGCAAACTTGTTAATTGTTTTGAAATTCAGTGACTCGAACTTCTTGTGCCACAACCAACTTGATTCTTGTGCTTTTGCTAGTAGACAAGTGCTTGGTGCTCAGCTTTGACCAATCTACCATGTACATGTTCTTTTGTCCGCATCCTTGCAACACAACTTCATTGGATTCAATGTCCTTGATTTGGCATATATCCATGTTGAATCCAACATTGTAGCCTTTGTTCTGAGTTGGCTAATACTTAGCGATTGAATTTGAGTCCTTCAACATATGCAACATCTGTGATTTCTAATCCATTTTTCTTGATGGATCCAATGCCTCTTATTTCTCCGGAGCTTCATTTCCTCCAAATATTACTTTTGCACCTCTTGACTTCCTTGAATTTTGATAGATTTTTCTTGTTACCTCGCATGTGCCTGGAATGTACCACTATCCATGTACCAGTTCCTTGGCACTCGATTGTTCCTTGAACCCGCAATCAAGGAAATTAGGTTTAGGTACCCATACTTGTCTGGGTCCTGAGGGGTTAGTATTGTAAGATGATCCAACCAACCTATAGCCAAATGATTTGACTCTAAGGGGTTGCCATCTATTAGTGCCATAATCATAATTAATTTTGGCAAATTGCTTGGGGGTTTTAGGTTCATACAGTTGTCTCTTTTGTTTGTATGTCTGTGTATGTGTTTTAGCAATTGCCTTCTTTGGGTAGCTGTGATATCTCTGAGTGTAGTGCCTTGGTGCATATGTGTGCTGATGATAGCTCTTGTGCCTTTGAAATGTCCTTTGCTGAGTTCTAGGCCTTTGCCATTTGGGCTTATATTCCACAGATCTTTGCTGATAGTTCACATTATTCCAATCAGCTTGGCTTGGGTAGTTTCTACCATTCCCATCATATATATTTCTTTTATAGAATTTCTGGGGCTTTTGGTAGCTCTGTTTCTTCTTTACAGAGTATTTCCTGTTTGGAGTTTGCTGAGGAACTCGGCTGGATTTCTTCTCAGTTGTCCTCTCAAAGACACTCAACTCAGCCGCTTTTCCTTTTCCTTTATAACCAAGGCCACATTTGCTTGTGATTGTGTTTTGGAATAAATGTGTGTGCACCATTTGGAGTTTTGGGTTTTTGAGATACTTCATTACTTGAAGATCCTTTTTCCAAAATCACTTTTGGAGCTTGACATAGTACGAGAGGAATTAAATCCTAAGCCTGCTTATCTCCACATTCTCTTTGACTCATAATAAGGTCATCCAAGGATTTAGATGCCTTAGTGAATGAGGCAATCACATTTTTGAGGTTATTCTCCTCTTTTCTATAACAGTTATCTCTCGCTATTAGCTTAGCATTTTCAAATTTTTTAGACTTTTATTCTCATCGGCTATTTGACTTAGAGTACTCGGCTCCTTAGTCACCGAGAGTTTTGCTCTTTAGTAGGCTATTTTCCTCATTTAGTAGTGTGTGTGAGGATTTAATGTGTTCAAAGTCTTTCATCATTTTGCCTAATGAATCATAAAGATCGAGTGGGTGATGAAGTGTGTGTGTCACATCGGTATCACTAGAATCTGAGTGTGATGAGTTAGAGTGTACCTCATCTTCTTGGTCGTTTGGTCTTGTTCCTTGGCCATTAAACAAATCAAAGCTTCTTCTTCGTGAGTCACTTGAGTAGTCGCCACTACTCTCTGAATCACCGTGTCTTTTGACTTGTCTGTCTCAAAGCAGCTCTCTGCAGCCAACATTGCCTTTTTCTTTTCTTGTCTTCTTTCTCTCAAGACCTTTCTTTCCTCTTCATTCCCCGTATTTGTTGACTACAGGATATGGGCAATCAATGGCATAGTGACCTGGTTGTCTCAGTTCCATCATAGATTTTCAACCTTTTGATCACTCATTCCATTCTTGGATTATCACCCTTTTTGATATTCAACTTTTTGATGCTCGCTCTCTTGGTTGACCTATCTTCCTTGACTTAGAGGAGCCGAGTGTCTTCGGAGGATTCGCCTTGCCTCTCTCTTGTAGTTCTTATTGAAGAACTTGTTAAACCTTTTAACCATCGGGGCTATTTCCTCTTGGTCAATGACTTCTTTGACCTCGGCTCTTTGCCATCCTTAACAATTAGAGCAAATGTTTTGGGCACAACTGCTCTCCTCCTCGGTCTTTTTCTTCTCACCAAATTTGTAGGCTTTGAGATCGAGAATAGCTCATGGTTGGATGTCTTGATAGGTCCATGGAATGTCTCGATGCCATGACCTTCATTTCCCATTCATCCTGGGAGACTTCTTACAATCTTCATACACATTTCTTTTTGTGTATATTCTTTTCCAAGTGCGTATAGCTCGTTGGTCCAGTTGATCCAGGTCTCTCCCTCTCGAGCATTTTAAAATTCTCAAATTTCTCAGATACGGCCACCGATAGTTTATTTTCCTTGATTTGCTCACGAGCCTTCACAAATCAATGTTAGCTTGTCCCATTTCTTTAGCCGTTTTGCATGATTTGACTTTGTTGAACATAGCTTTGTCCAAGGTTTTGTAAAGAATGTCCTTGGCCACATTGTCCAAGTTATATCTTTTCCTGTCATCATTTTTCCATTCAGCTCTTGGTTTTTCAACCATGGCTGGTCTGGGAGCAACATCCTCTTCACCTTCAGCTGCAGCTCTCCTTACAGCTATGTTCACTTTTAAAATTTGCAGAGGCCCATCCTCTATCATTATCCACATCTCATCGTGTAATGCTGATAGATGAGCCTGCATATGAATTTTCCAATCATCAAATTCTTCAATTGTGAACATAGGGATGCGTGTCCAATTTGCTTCCATGATAATAACTTTGCTGAGCAAAAGAGTTTTGAAAGATTGAGTACTAAAACAAGCTTTGAAAAATTTGGAGATCTAGTTCAACCAACTTGGTCGGAAGGCTCAATGAACCAACCGCTCTGATACCACTTGTAGGTCCCAAGGGGTGTGAGTGTAAGGTTTAGAAGGGGGGGTTGAATAAACCTTACCAACTTTTCAAATTAGTCCTTTCAAATATACAGAGTTAATACTTCACAGATGTGTCCTTGATGGACAGCTAAGTTAGTTAATCGCAAGAGTTAGTCACTCAACGGACTGATCAACTGTTGATAGAATAACTCACTGTTTTGACTAAAGACTTAACTCGACTTGATTTGTTTTCGCCACGGAAGACTTAACACCCTTGAACTTGGTTAAGTTTGTTTTAATACTTGGTTTTAGCACTCGATTGATTATCAATTGGATAGCAAATTTATCAAAGAGATATAAAAATAAGATGCGAAATTAAAGTGTCTTTGAAATGTAAATGACACAATAAGTTTTTATAGAGGTTCAAGATGGGGTAATTCTTCTACTCCTCTCTTCTCCAACTCCCGGAGGAATCCACTAAGTATTGATCAATATACGAGTGGTTAACGATCCCGATACAAGTCTTGATCACACAAACCGACTTGATCCTTTGGGACTCAATCTGAGATGCCTTGGTCACACAACCGGCTTCTCGTACAACTCGAACTTTTTCACCGGCGCTTGCCTTGCTATTACAGACCCACTTGCTTAAGTTCCTTGGATTTGATCACGAAGCCCTCCAAATAGCTTAAGCTTGGTTCGACCTTGAACCTTTCTACAATCCTTCGTGGAATGTAGACCCCTTGATTCTTCAAATGGTTCCTCTTCAACTGATAGAAGTTGTCTTTCCTTCACAGGTGAGTGTTGGATTGATTTCCTTCGTAATATAGGCTTGAGGATTAATCTTGAATGACTTGAGAATATTTTTGGTTACAGTTCAAATATTTGCTTGAATGTTTTTGGTTCAGGTAATCAAGGTTACCTTTTCTCAAATAAACTCCTCAGCCTTTTATAGTGATCTTTCAAAAATCTGCCCGTTGAAGAGATAGACTTATTTTTTGTAAGTCACTTGTGGTCGTTGGCTTGTCTTATTGCAGTTCTTGGAATTGCCATTTCCTCGTATGAATGATTCTTCAGCTTTTCAGTGTTCTGACACAGGTGCAGTGCCTCCCATTGGTTTATTCCTTTTGCACGCTTCGAATCGAGGTAGTATGGAAGTATTACTTGTTTAAGTAATTCTCTTGATTTACGTAAACGGATCTCTTTCGATTATCTCGACTTGACTACATTTCCTTGCCTTCCCAGGTGACTTTGAGTCGACTTCCAATCATTGGATGACTCTTCCGCACTTCAACTTGAGACTTGGCTATCTTGAGTTGACTTGATCGATACTTCACTCACCTTGCATCTCACCGCACCTTCATTCGAGTTCCTATCTTCTCTTCTTTGCCATACTTAGCTACCTCACAATGAGTCTTCCTTCTAGTCTCCGGTCTTCTTGCATGTTCAGGCATAGTGACTTAACTCACTCGACCCATTATCTATTACAATGCAATTTACAACAAAAATGGGGTGCCAACTTCCTATTCTAAGTTTTACATGGCATTCATCAAAATCTACAAAATAATTTCCCAACAAATATGTTGTTAAATATGAAACAAGATTTTGTATAATTCCTTTAATAATTGGGAAATTATATCTTTTTTTTAAATTGTTACTTTCTTATAGATAAACATGTTCAATAAATAAATACATTTTACATTCACAAAATCTATTATCAACCAAATTTATTGTACTTAAAGAGGGTTTTTAATATAATAATTTATTTTTATATTATTTACCGTACTAAATTGCTAATTTCTTGTCCATTTCTTTCTCCCAAAAAGACAAGAGGGCGAAGGTCTCGTATCAACCCGAATTTGATCTTAGCTTTGAAAAGCAAAAATGCTCTCACTTATCTTCTTTGTTGAGAATGGGATGCTAATCTTTGACACCGAATCCTCTCTCTTTAAAAGCCAAAGCCTCGGTTAGTCTAACTTGAGACTTGCCACAAGAGATTCACTTCAAGTAAGGGAAGTGTGGAATTAAGACATCTTGCCCCCCGAGGAAATGAAGCTAAGATATTTCAGCTTGAATAAGAAATGTATGATTTATAATCAAATTAATTAAATTTATATTTTAATTATTTATTGAAATTCTAAAACATTGCAATCACTAAAAATTATTTTTCTATAAATATAATGTGCATCCCCCATCCTGAAAAATACCAAATATGAGAACTAGAATAAAACATAATAAATAGAAAATCCAAATAGTACAATTCAAATATCCACAACTAAATTTAAAAAAAAATTGACTTAATAACATGAATAAATAAAATACATGGTAAAATCGGCAAAAATGAAAAATATCTCCAAAAAATAAATCTAATAAAACAATACTGTTGTCAAAACTATGTTTTGTTGACTATTATTTCATTAATTAGTGTACTTAGTTCTCCTATTATCTTATATACACGTGTTAACTTTTCATGTATTTACAATATAATGAGCTTTTGCAAAATCTTTGCCACCAATTTACATATACAAACAACATTGGAAAATAATTCTTATCCGAATTTACTACTACAACATTGAAAAAAGTATGTCACCAATTTTCACACTTATTAAAAATCTAGACATGACTAAAATGAAATAGGCGATATAGGTGCGCCTGTGCGGTTCTATGAAAAATCACTTTTCGAATATCAAACACAAATTCATAGCCTTGAATGTATTATTTATAATTGTGAAATATATATGATTTGACTTCATCAATAAAAAACAATAAATAATATTTCATGTCTATTGTTTGATGCTATATCAAAATTATTATAATGCAGGAGATATAATTCATAGAATTATTAGAAAAATGCACACGTCATAGTACAAAACGGAAGCCTCACAGATATACACCCGTGCATCGCACGGGTAAGACAAGCTTAATTGAGTCCATGTCTCATACTGTTATCATTTTCCTTGATTGTTTTCTTGTTTATGATTGATGATATTTTACACAAGGAAAGAATCGAGGATGTTTGACATTCATTATATGCAGCCAATATATTCCAAATTTGATAGGATTGGTGATAGATTTCCCTCATTGAAGAAATGATCAAGCAAGCACACATCTTATCATGATTACTTATTGATAACTCTTTTCTCCATGCATAATCATTCTTCGGTGAAGAATGTGCAGATCTATAGTATGAATCGACTCATCCATTCAAAGACGTCTGAAGTTGAAAGTTTACCAATAGTGATGAGTTCTTTAGGAGTCAAACATCCAGGAGGATTAATTGAATACAAGGAGTGGTATTTATTTAAAGTGAAATGTTTAAATTCTGTAAAAACCACATTGTATTTGTAATAACCGTTATTTCTTTTTAGTAGATTGTTTTTCTCCTTCTGAGCGTGGTCTCATGTATTAAGATTGATGAATCTAAGCACATTAAAGATACTTGTGTTATATTTAAGTTCCCGATGTGTGAGCGTATGTGTTACCTAAGTGTTATAATACCTCAGTTTAACACCAAATAATCATGTTGCGAAATAGGGATAATTACAAAAAGTACCCCTGTGGTTTGACCTGATTACAAAAAAAATCAGCTAACTTTCAAAATTACAAAAAGTGCCCTTGAGGTTTGATTCAGAGTTAAAATTAAAGGGCAAACTGCAATGATTTTATAAATATGAATGGGGTTTTGAAATTATTTTGCTTATGAAGGAGTTAAATGTTAGACAAAATAAAACCTCGGGGGTATCTTTTGTAATTTCAAAAGTTAGTTGGATTTTTTTGTAATTAGGTCAAACTTCAAGGGTAATTTTTGTAATTAACCCTATGAAATATTGAGAAATTGAGCAACACATTCACTTTCTACCTTAAATGGAGAGCTACTAATGATTTTTGGCGAAGTCATCAATTATCGTGGATAAGTCCCCAGCTTAAGGCGTATACTCGAAGGGTAGAGACCCATTAGTTTTATTTTCTATATCTGTATATATTTATGTGACTTGGTTAGAACAAAAAAGCCAGATATCATTTTTTTGTTTGAAACCTTGTCACACACTTCTATAATTGAACATATTCGGGCCATGCTTAAATTGGAAAGTTCTTTTGTAGTGGATAGAATTGGTAGATTTGGAGGTATTTGCGTTATATGGAGGCAGAATAATTTGTGTTCGATTTAGGCTACTCTCAAAATCATGTTGATATGGAAATAGTTGAAGATCAGAATACAAGATGGGGGTTAACCGGCTTTTATGGTTTTCCCGAAAGAAATCGGTGTAAGGAGTCGTGGAATTTGTTGCGTCGACTCCATAGTAAAAGTGATTTACCGTGGTGTTGTATTAGTGACTTTAATGATATACTTCATCCTTCGGATAAAAAGGGGCGAGTGGATCAGCCAAACTGGTTTTTTAGAGTATTTCGAGAGGTTGTGGCTGATTGTAATCTGATGGACTTACCCCTCATTGGATATCGCCGTTGGAGGCTAGAAGAAGAGGCATGGAGAATGCGAATCGAAGAAAGACTTGATAGAGCCTTAGTCTCAGCGAGATGGTTATCACTTTTCCCTGAGGTAATTACTAAATTTGTGTGCACCAATTTCAGATCACACACCTCTTCTACTTTGTACGGTGAATAAACTCCAAAAGGTGGTGCATAGGCCATTTAAATTTGAAAACAAATGATTGGAGGCGCCAGAATTACCTGAGGTGGTTAAATCGGGATGGTGTTCGGAACCAGGAATTGGAATTGTTGAAAGGTTACAAAGGTGCTCTGCTCACTTATTCTCTTGGGGATGACAACAAGCTAATATTTTCAAAAAGAGAAGTCTAAATGCCTTAATGAGATTGAACTGTACAGAGGAAGGGATGACAATATATCTGTTGGTCGGTTTAAAGAGGCGAAGTCAAAATTAAGTGATATACTGCTTCAGGAGGAAAAACATTGGCAACAAAGGGCAAAAATGTTTTGGTTACGAGATGGCGACTTTAATACTCGATTTTTTCATTCCGCAGTGTCTTCAAGACGGAAAGCCAATTGAATTCTTAAATTACAAGATAGCGATGGAATTTGGCACGATGACGAATGGAAGATTGGTAACATTGCATTTTCCTACTTCAGGGATTTGTTCTCTAATGACAATAATAACAGGGAGATTGATTTATCTCATGTCCGTCAGAGGGTGGAATCAAGGCATAACGATTTTTTACTATAGCCCTTCACTCGGGAGGAATTTAGGAAGGTGATTTTTGCTATGTATCCTGATAAATCTCCGGGCCCGGATGGCTTTAACCCGACTTTTTATCAACGGTTTTGGGATCTCATTGGTGAGAAAGTTTACCAGGCAGGTAAAGCATGGTTCGACAGAGTAGAGTTCCCGGTAGAATTAATGGAAACAATTGTTGTCTTGATTCCTAAGTGTCAACAGCCCCAATCAATGAAAGATTTAAGGCCTGTCTCTTTGTGTAACATCTTGTATAAGACTTTATCCAAGGTCATAGCGAATACACTTAAATCAATCATTCCTTCTATTATTTCGGAGGAGCAGTCGGCATTTGTGAAGGGTAGGTCTATTCTAGACAATGTTTTAGTTGCTTTTGAGATTAATCATCACATGAAAAGAAAATCAAGAGGCAAGAAAGGGACGGCAACTATGAAGATTGATATCTCAAAAGCTTATTACAGGATTGATTGGGCATACCTTGAAAGAATTCTTATACGGTTGGGTTTTGATTTTAGATGGGTCCAATTGATAATGTTGTGTGTGAAGTCGGATTCATACTCAGTCAAGGTAAATGATTCTTTGGTCGGCCCAATAATTCCTAAGCGAGGGCTAAGACAAGGGGACCTTCTATCCCTTTATTTGTTCATACTTTGTGTCGAGGGTCTTACTTCGATGATACGCCGGGCTGAATTAGATGGACGAATCCATGGGGCGAAAATATGTCGTTGCGCTCCCTCAATCTCCCATTTATTATTTTGATGATAGTTTTTATTCTTTGCAGCAAATAAAGATGAAGTAATGTGTATCAAGCATATTCTCCTTCAATACGAAAGGGATTCGGGCAAAGCTATTAATTTTGAAGTCGTCTTTATCTTTTAGTTCAAATGTGGAGCCATGTAAACAACAGAAGTCATTGATATTTTGGGTGTTCAAGGTCGCAGTGATCGGGTAAATATCTGGGACTTCCTTCCCTGATTGGTAAACGCAAGACAGAGATTTTTGGCTACTTGGGGAATAATCTATGGTCTCATCTTGAAAAGGACCAAACCTCTTTTGAAATCGGGTAAGAGTATACTCATTAAATCAGTTGCACAAGCACTTCCTTCTTATTGTATGAGTGTATTCCTTTTACCCGTCTCTCTGGGGGATGAGCTTCAATGTATGAATAACTCGTTTTGGTGGGGCTCTAGAGAGGATGGCAGGCGTAGTATTAATTGGTTGAGTTGGGACAAACTGTGTGTTTCTAAGAAAGCTGGTGGGCTTGGTTTCAGGGAATTCCATTACTTTAACCTTGCTATGTTGGCTAAGTTTGGTTGGAAATTTTTTCTAACCCAGATGCTCTTATTAGTCGGATTTACAAAGTTAAATATTTTCCGCAGGGGGGCTTTATTAATTCAGAACTTGGAGCTAATCCAAGTTTCACATGGCGGAGCATATGGAGCTCAAGACAACTGATAAATTTAGGGACTCGATGGAGCATTGGTGATGGTAAATCTATCAATGTTTGGAAAGACCCGTGGCTTAGGGACTCATCCAATTCTGGGTAAATACACAGCAAATCGAAGGCTTAGAAGACATGAAAGTGAATGATCTCTTCTTTCCTGGAACGTTTGAATGGGATATTGGAATCATTGAGGAGTATTTTAATGAACGAGACGCTAACCAGATTTTAAAAATTCCTCTTTGCAGTTCTGAAGATTCTGACCGAATAATATGGCATTTCTCAAGAACGGGCTCTTACACTGTCAAGTCCGGATATCGTAGGTTGGTTGACACAATTATTGATAAAGAGTTAGGCCATGAAGCCTCATGGGAGTAGATATGGAGGATGCGGATTCCACCTAAGGTAAAAAATTTCTTATGGGGCACTTGTAGAGGTTGTTTACCTACGAGAACAAATTTGCATCGAAAAGGTATACAAATCCAACAGGCTTGCGCAGTATGTGATTCTCATCTTGAAAATAATTGGCATACCTTTATTGATTGTAAGTTTGCTGTTGAATGTTGGATGCATCTCATTTGTGGGCTATAGTTAATAAGTTGGCTGATGATTCAGAATCATTCACAGCTTGGGTGTTTAAATTTTTGAAAGAGCTACAATAGGAAATCTCAGAAAAAGTGTGCAGGATTTTGTGGAATATATGGAAACAAATGAATGCTAAATTATGGAGTAATTTCCATCTAAATCCGACGGCAACTGTAAACACGGCTTATAGTCTATTGGATGACTGGAAGAAAGCAAGACTTAAGCGAAGGCAACATAATGGAAACTCTGGAACTGAATGTGAGCTTTGGCATTGTCCTCCACAATCGAATTGGAAATGTAATATGGATGCGACATTTTTTAAGGAGGAGAATAAATATGGGGTTGGTTTAGTGCTTAGAGAGGATGCTGGTAAGTTTATCTCTTGTCAAACAGTGTGTTGGGCGGGCGAAATTGCTGTACTAGAAGCTGAAGGATTGGGTTTGCTTGAAGGCCTTAACTGGATTAGAAGCATTAGACTTTCGAGAGTTGCGCTCGAGTTAGATGCTAAAGGGGTGGTTGATGCAATTGAAGAGCCGGGAGAAGATTGGTCAGAATTTGGAAAAGTCATTCGGAATTGTAGAACTATCCTAGTGTCGAAACCAAATTACACGGTTCATTTTATTAAACGACAAGCGAACAAAGCGGCTCATGCCGTAGCTAGAGCTTCTTGTTCTTATGCTAGTCCCTCTACTTGGGTAGAGCCTTCGTCGTTTGTGGTTGCCCACCTAGATAACATTTGTACTTCCCATATTCCTTAATGAAGCTTTATTTCAAAAAAAAAAAAAAAAAACTAAATTATCCCCAAGTACTTTATAAGAACAACATTATAAGTATTAAAAAAGCTTTCACTACTTTTAGTTCTAAAGTTTGCTAAATATTGATCAAAATATTGCACAAGTACATGTATATGAATGTATGTGTGGATTCTGACATTGATCAAAGTGTTGAGGAATCTAAAGAACACAATACTTCACCAGGCAATAGCCACATGCAGCTTTACAATTTGGTATGTCGAAAATAGATTTATATAGCTACTCTAATAATTGTACGGAGGGGATGCAAATCATTAAATTGTACGTATATGAAATTTACTAATATAAATTTGAGTAACATCATGATCATAAATTTCTAACAAACCAATAATTATTTGTCATTTTTAATAATTTATTTTTGACCGACATAATCGTTTATTTTATTTGCTTAATAAGCGATAAAATAGAATAGAACAAATCTCAGACATACGACGGGACGGATCCAGAAATTTTCAACGAGGAGGAACAAAATTAATACAGCAATAAACTACATCAAAATAATTAATGGGGGCACATGTTACTTTCTTTTAACCTAATTAATATATTTTTCTTAAAAATAAAATTTAATAAAGCTATTAAAAAAGAGAAAAAGCTATAAGAAAAAAAAAACTACGGGGGCACGTGCCTCATAAGCGGGAGTGTGGATCCGTCTCTGCATACGACCCACCATGCTAGATATAAAAGAGGTTTCTCCTCATTATTATTTGTAAGTATTTCACATTAATCAAAATTACACGTGTTGGATTGTTGTCTTTTGTTCTTCAGCATTGAAGAGGCCTTTTTGGGACAACTCCAGGGTCCATCTAACATTCAATGAATTGTCGTAGACAATTTTTCAGCTCAAAGAACTACCAAATTCGGAGAAGAAGTTGGACTTTATTCAGAATTTCTATACTTGGAGTGATCTGACGATTTTAAATAACATTAAATGTATAAGTAGTAGTACAATAAAAAGTGATTCCATGACAACAACTAGCAAATGATTAAATTAATTAAATAATGAAAATTAAGAGAGATTTAGCAGGACCACTCTTCCATTCAATTTGTACATGGATCAAATATGTTTAAACCTATGGAAAAGAGATTGTAAAGTTAACATTATGTTCAATCAATGTACTATAAAGAAGCTTTACCCTTATATATTTAATTTAAAGACTGAAAAAATTATATATTATTTCACAATACAATAATTAAGAAGATGAAAGTGATTAGCCACTAAAAAAGTGCTTAAAAGAACTCAAATTCCATTTGTGATTAGCTGTTTAGCATCTACCAGGTAAGTTGGAAAATCGGGAAACAAGGGCTAAGGTTGTCGGGATAAACATGACACCATTAAATTAATTTAATTCCTTAATCTTTGATTTAGAATGAGAAAATCCAAATTAAGCTGAATAAGAAACAACTCACCATCAAAAGCATACACATGAAAAGGGAATCTTTGCAATAAAAAATCATCCATACAAAGAAAGGACCAATTAAATTAATAAATCTGCCAGATCAAGAGAATCTTATCTCCCCCACCATTAGAGGTTGACAAAATGGTTTAGGGCACGTTAAGTGCACAACATACGAAGTGTGTTTTTTTAAATAAATGTAAATATATAAAGAAAAAAGTTATGATCATAAGCCGATCAGGTAGCAAAGCAAAGGAAAAACAATGTTAAACTGCAGAAACATTTTAAATGAAGGGCGTCTATTTCTAGAGGATTTTCGAATGACACTGTTATTTGTTTTTTTAGCACGTGCTCGGGTATCATCTAGATGGTCTGATGTATCCTCTGGAATGTCGGCCCAGGGTCCTCGAGCCGCAATGGCCATGACATTCATAGTTTCTAAGGAATCACATGAGTGAAAGACAAGCGAACTAGTTGAGGAGTCGCCTAGCTTAGTCTTTAAAGCTTCCAACTTGTCTGCATCAACTTGAAAATCAAAGTTAAGATGATAACTTGATGTTGGAGATGTTGAAGCATGGATTGAAGTCAAAGCCATTTCATCACTCTCTTTTAGATTCGAATTTGATTCAACAACATGGGAGTAAACCACAATAGCTAGCGGCTTATCTTGCGTCGTTGATATTGTGTGATCAATTGTAGGCGTTTCAACACACTTATCTGAAATGAGACCCGTATTACAATCTTTTTCTGTAGAGCCTCAAATGGATTGCGAGTAGAGATGTTTTGTTGAGGGCATGAGTGTGTTAAAAAGTTAAAGATTAAGTTTATTATTGAATCGACTTTCTAGTCATAATTTATTTTAGATTATAACATAATTTAATGTTGAAAAAAAGGGGCCAAAAATCAATATCGTATTTTTTTAGCACATATCTTGGACGGGATGGGTTGTGGAAGTCGAACCCAGACATCTGATATGGACTTAAGAGTTCTAATCACTCAACTACTATTTGATTCTTAATATTCTGTTTTAAATCAAAAAAATTAAAGATGAATTATAAAATTGATGCTCGTCCCTGTCGAGTTCGCGATTTTTAATTTGTTGCGCAAAACTAGGTGATTCGCGGGAAGCGAGGACGCTGAATTCACACCGCCAATGCTAGATGCTATTTCTCGCAACAAAAGATTCCAGTAATTGCTCAATTCGATCCAGTTTGAGAATTTCAAATTGATTTTTGTGATTTTGGCCCGCAACTTCTCAACACCCTTCTCTATCGTGTCGACTCATGATTCCATATTTGTGATGGGCATGATTTGTAATCCGACAGAAAAAGTTCTGCCAGAATAACATCCGACATGTTGGACCATTTGATAGAGTCAAGGGTATAGAAGTTCAGAAGAATTAAGCAGTAACGTGAAATAGAGTAACAAGATAGAATTCTCCACGGAATTGCTTCCGTCCCAGCTCAAAGCCGTAAAAACAATTAAGCCAAAAATAATTGTCCTACTATAACTCTAATGCCCTTAGCTATTTAAATAATCTCTCTCCTACCGGCCTCAAGCCCAAATAAAATCTAAACTAAATAACTAAATAAAACCCTAGCTAATAAGTAATTATATCTCAACTAATTATTTAACCTAGCCTACTGAATCAATATAATAAGCCGTAAAACGATCTGAATCAATATCCCCTCTAGTACTCCTCACAACTCATGTAAAAAAAAGAGAGAATATATGATAAAATATTTATAGATTTTATTTAATTTAAAAATTGAATGGCAACCAAAACTAGCACTACATGATCATTCAGTCTAGAGGAGCTGAATAGAGTACATATTTACCTTTTCTAGGAAAATGCCATGTACCAATAATCCCCATCACTTGCTAATATAGGAACCATAACATATATATATATGTCTCATTAACTGAATCTTGCCACAATGTTGTAGCTACTAGCTCGACACATAGCCAGCATTTCTCAAATTTATGTACAAATTCATTTTTTTTAAGATTTAATTTCCATTTCAAGAATGTGGGATTGTGGATAACGTGCATAACTTATTATTTTACACCCGACAGATAATATGAGAAGGTTAAATATGTTTTCCTTAAAACATCATACATCTTTACAAAAGGTAATCTTATCTCTTTGTAAGAAACAATGACGGTGTATTTGTTTGCATGGGACTGTTAATATATATATAAGAATTTTTTTTTCACGATACTTACACTATAAGAAAAAACTAATTTGTAGGTATGTATTAAAATAATTGTAAAGTATATATAAAATTGTTGTAGGTAGATATTTACCAACAAAATCTACAACTGGTAAATACATACAATTTTTATGTCTATAATTTAAAAATTGTTGATGATTTATCAGCATATAGTTTCGGAGAAAAAACATTATTTTTTTTATTCTGTCGATATTATATATGTAACTGTTAAATTTACAAAAATAAACCAAAAATATTAATTTGATTACAAAATCATTTCTGTCGATAATTCTGTTAGTAAACTGAATTGTTTTTTGTAGTGTGTAATTCACAAATTTAAGATTTTTTTTGACATAACAAATTTAAGATTATTGATAGTAGTTTTATTATTAATTTTGTTTTAACTCATCATTATATATAGCCAGTTATTTGACAACACAAATTCTTTCACAAGTTATACATGATTTTATTGTAATTAAAACATTTATCACTAATTACTGATAGTGATAATCTAGATACTAACTTTGTTCTATTAAATCTGCAAGAATAATCTGTACTATTTAGAGCAAAATAATAATAACAATTATCACTTACTGCATATTTATATAATCAATTAATAATGTTAATACTAATTTTTTTTCCTTATATGGAGTGATTGATTTGAACCGAGGGTGTTCAAGTTTAAAAAGCAATAGTTATTTTTGATAAAATATGCGGTCCCATAATCCAAAGTTGTTGGGAATTCGGCGTGTGTAAAGGGATAACCTCAAACCCATGTGAGTTTCCTTGGCAATGAAGTTGTCTTTTTCTGAACACTTTTTAATTCCATAAATTTCTCTGTAAATTCAATTATATTTTATCTGTATTAATTAGTTTATCTAAATGTGAATTAATCTATGGTAATGACAATTTTTTAACAACAAGAAATTTGTATTTTTATTATTTAATATGAAACAAACAAGATATAATATCCAGAAGTCAAATGAGAAAAACTTAACCGAACAAGAAAAGAGAGTGAGGCAAACAAAAATCTAAGATACGCAGATACAATAGATTATAAAACATCATATCAAACTCAGTGGAGTGTGATTCGTAATTATTTGGATGAGTGACTATTTGCACTTCCAAACAAGGTTTAGACAATCCACACCAGACTTCTTTCTGATATGCAGATCTACCAAAAACTGATGAAAAACTTAGAATGAGGGCCCAAAAGAACATATCTATAAGTATCTGAACACTCCACTCGATAGCTGGGACTGAGGATCCAACTCGTCTTGACAAATGTCTTATGTACCCGACAAGGCTAGAAGAGGGGGGTTTCGAGTTCTTGACCTAGGCGCGGACCTCGCCTAAGTAATATGGGAGAAATTCGTAGGTCCTGATTTAGTGAGATACTTAGCAAGAGGAGTCAAATCTAGTGAAGTCATGTATGATAAGTTAATGCCCATTACATGTGTCACTCAAGTCATCATCCTCACACATTTTTCTTAGGATCAAGGGATTAGTTGAGAAATCCTCTCCATGAATGATTATACCTATGCATAGTAACAGTACATGTATAGGACCCCCTCTTATAAATACTCTCATTTATGATAGAAATATGGTTGAAACATCTATGTATTTAAAGCATTGACGAGGGCATTTAATGCCCGAGCAAAAAAAATACATATTAATCGACTGTTTGTATTATGCAGTTTATTCGCATATTTATTCCTTCTATCTTATTTAATTCCAATACATATATTGTTAATCCACAAAGCCATTTTTTTTTTTGTTTGACACTACACAATCAGAAATTACAACAATACAATCTCTAATGATAAAATCCTATCTAACAATAATTACACAAATCTCTAAGGATAATATCTTATCTAACCATAATTATACAAATCATTGACTTATTCTAACACTATATTTATAGGAAATCAGAATTTTGTTCCCCTATGAATAACACGATTTTGTAAATTTTTATTTCTTTTATTACGGATAATATAATATGCTTGATTCGTAAAATGTATACATAAAAAGTCACTATCACAAGTGTTTACAAATTACAGATAAGATAAGGGTATCAATAAACCATTCACATTATATCTTTGAATATATTCTGGATTTTCTGACTAAAAGTTACCCACTCTGAAGCTTTACTAAACTAAGAAATTTATTGCAACTCTTGTAAACAGGTTAATTCAGGTTAATTTCTCTCAACAGTTATCGATTATAACAATAGGGAGGGGACGAATTTTGACTAAAGTAACAAAAAAAATTAAAAGAAAAAGGTTCTATACTTTTCCCCCTTGATTAAATTTGATTGTTTATACTCCATCTCTATTCACAATAAGTGTAATTTTTGCCGATGAATAATTTTAAAAAGAGTGATATTTTTGACATTTTAAAGATTGAATACATGTTTTATTCCAAATTATCCTTTTTACCTATCAAGCATGCAATAAATGTATTTATTATGTAACATTTTCCAACAATGTTAATTAAGGGTGTATTGGGTATTTTAACATATTTCTTAATATATGTGCGACATATATTGTGAACTGGAGGAGTATTAATTTCTAACCAACATGGGAATCAGATAGTAGTCGAGTGCTTAAAACTCTTAGATGACAAAGACATGGGAGTTCAATTCTCATATCATTGTCACAATGGCATAACCAGGGGACCAACCTAGGCCCCGATCCCCCTATTTTTTTCGCAAAAAAAATTAGTGAGAAATTTTTCAAAAAAAAATTCTTTTAGTTAGAATTTATATTTTTTTTTTGGTTTTCTATCCGGTTCAATCTACTTTCGTGTATCAACCCACCCCATTAATGTGTCCCGGCTCTGCCTGTTCCTCCCCTACTAGGATTTGCAGTAAAATAAAAAGTAAAAACTTATAACCAACGTAGATTTTTTTTTTCGAATTAAGCAATTTATGTTATATTTCAGATTATAAAATTGATAAATGTACAAAATAAGTTTGGTTCACTTGAACAAATATCTTTTCGAGGACAGACAAAAGTGGTCGTGCTTTCATGTCTAATCCTCTTGTGGATGGTCAAATCCACATCCACGTAGTTCCACTTTTCTCTCACTCAATTTTGAAGTAATCCACATATTAATTAAGAAACTCTCATTTTAAATTTATAAAAAATTTAAATCTAGAGTAATTAAATAAAAAATTTACTTACACGATTAGGAGGAGTAGATTTTATACTATTAGGTTTAATTCAAATAATATATTACAAAAATAATGTTCTCATAATTCAAGAGATTTCTTGAACATTCAAAATAAAACAATCAGAATATTTAATTTGGAACAAAATAAATAATTGAATATTCGTGGATAAAGGGGTAGAAAGACAGAGAGTGACTACTCACTCATCCCTCTCATCGGACAGAACAAAACAAGAAACGAAATAATTTATTTTTTAATTTTTTCCTTTTGAAAAATTGACATACTGAAAAATTGCTTCAATATACAAAGTGCGCAAGAAATTATAAACATGGGACAATTTATTGAGTTGAGCTCCAAAATCGAATAATAAAAAGTTCAAACTTAGTTTGTTATTTCTAACAAGTCATTTCAATGAACTCTTACGGCATGATTGGTATTGGGGAATGGGGTAGGAATGAAATGAACATTCCTTATTTCATTCCCATTCACATGCTTGGTATGCTTTAGTAATGGGAATACTCATTCCCATGGGAATCCCTATTCCCAAAAGTAAGGTAATGACCATTCTTCCTCTCCCCCATAGGTTTAGCTATTCTCAATCATCAAGAATGACTCAAATTTTATTTTTAATAAAATTATCTTTCTATAAATGACTAAAAATGTTGGATATAATCTATATTTTCGAAAAATAGTGTTATAAATAAAAAAATTATTTATAATTTAAATATAAGTTATATTTAATATTTTAATAAATCATAGTCAATTTCTATTAATATTCAATAGTTAAATAAAAAATTTGATATAGAATTCTCTTGTTGATTTTCTATATTTTGTTATAAAAAATAGAGATAATTACAAAAATACCCATGAGGTTTGGGATAATTACATAAAAACCCAGAGATTTTTTAAAATTACAAAAAACTCCTTGAGGTTTGATTCTGTCTTACATTTTTCCCCTTCATGAACAAAAAAATATCAAAACCCCCTGATATTTATAAAAATACTATAGTTACCCCCTTAAATTTAACACATAATCAAACCTGATGGGTTTTTTTTGTAATTTTAAAACATCTCTGGATTTTTTTGTAATTATCCCTAAAAAATATTATATAAAATATTTTTGATATCATAGATATAAATCTATATATATATATATATGTGTATATATATATATTATTTAGCACACATTAAAATAATTTTGTATCAATTTACGAATAACATATTTAATAAAGTTTATTTAAAAAATCTTATTTAAGAGAATTTGATACTTTAAAAAATTATTTTTCCCAATTACTATCATTAATTTATAATTACCAATCAAGATATTTAAATCAAGTAAAAAATCGTCATCCATTCATTTCTCCATTCCTTGTACATACCAATCATAAGAATAGTAATATTACATCATTCCATTCCTAATGTGACTCCATTCCTAAATTCATTCCATTCCAACCTAATTCCATTCATTCATACCAATCATGCCGTAATTAGTGAGTGACTTAAAACCGTCTTGATTTATTTTTAATATAATAATTTATTTAATTTATAAGGATACACGCATGTGGACCGGATGTCGGCTTCTGTTCTCAAATGAGACTTCGTCTATTACATTGTATGATGAAAGTTACATGTATAATAATAATAATAATAATAATAATAATAATAATAATAATAATAATAATTTAAATTTTAAGTATAAATCAAGTATAAATTATGAAATTTTGATATACTAACTTTTATACATATTATAATTATCCGTGCGTTGAAATAAGGGATGAAACACCAAAAGAAAATCGCATCCGGGATGTGGGCAGGTGGGCCAGCATTCAATATAAAATAGCCACGTATACTGTTTAAAATAGGTGCTAGCCAATCAATTAGAAGCAACTAAAAAAGGGCGGATTGGAAATAAGGAATATGCCAACCTTAATTGGGTAATTTCTTTTTTTGAAAGGATTGGGGTGAAATCACACCACATATAATCCCACAGCCATTAATAAATAGAAAATATTAGGAGGTGAGTTGCTCTTGTCCAAATGCCAATAGTGCATATTGTTTTAATCAACAGCATACTGACTATAGTTGGCAAAATAGGACCGATCCGATGGACCGATCTGGTCTTTTCGCATATAGTTAGGGTTGGATTGGATTTTTTTCTTTTGGAGGCGCGAAAAGGGACCGGCCAAAATTATATCCGCCCCAAATGGTTTGAAGCCTGACAAGTCCGGCAAAAATACACTAGTTGGGTTCGGTCCCACCACAAGAAATGCAGCTCGATAGGACTTGATTAGGTCCTACTGAACCCAACCCATCATCATCTCTAATAATCGATATTTGTGAAAATGTTCTACAAAGCCATACACTATACTTATTGTGTGACATAAAAAGGGGAAAAAAACCTATTGGCATAAATTTTCCTCAACGCATAACTATATTGAAAATTTTGTAACTATTATTTTAAAACATGTGTAATTTAAAATATTTTTATAACCTTCCTTCAATAGTGACTAATTGTTTAGATAGAGTTCACATAAATATAGACCCTCTTACTCATAAATGTTTTGCCCAATCCGGAAAGCCAAATTCAAGCAGCTTTCCTTTTGGTCCTACGTACACATTCTCGTTTAACGCAATTGTCAAAAATTTGGGAATAAACAGAAACATGTTTGGATTTCTTGTCGGGCATTTGGTTATATATACCCACTTTCTTTATCGATAAATCTTAAAACCTCTACTCCACTTAAATTCATGCTTCTTTTTCATTTTATTTTTAGATGATGCTTCTTTTTATTTAAGGGTTCATTACAAAACGATACAATTGAAGTTTCACCTAATTATAAAAAATTCTTGCTAATTTTTATAATTACAAAAGATACCCCTGAGGTTTTATTTTGTCTAATATTTAAACTCTTTATAAGTAAATATTTCAAAATCCTCCTTCTGATTTAGGTATAAATAAACCAGATGTACTTCGGGTCGCGTCCCTAGACTCGAGCCTTGGTACTTCGTTCGGATGACCTGTAATAGAACACACGTTAGGCTAGCCGGGAGGGTTCCCAGCTAAGACCCTCCGATGCTTAAGTCAATACAGATCTTAGGTCAAAGTGAACGAGGAGCGAGGTGAATAGTAAAATAGTGAATACACAAAATGGTTGCAATCTGTAGTATTTATAGTTTTGGTTGGGCTAGGCCGTACAAGCTAGCTCCACGTGTCTTGATCTCCTAGACCCAGATGTCACTATCAAGGGATATACGGTCATGATCATGGGTCAACCCGGATTATTACTTCGGGTCGGGTTTGGGTCTTTTAGAGGATACGGATCCTTCTTGGAAATAGGGTCCGACCCGGGCTTACCTCGCGCAGGGTCGCGATCCTTTCGTAATGATGTCAATTCAAGATTGATCTTAGCCTGGGTCCACCTCGCCTGGGGTCGCGTGCCTACTAAAGGTATGTCATGTCCGCTAGGTGATCTTTTCGAGACGTGAGCTTTACACTTCGGTTCGCTCGAGAGCTATGGTTGGGCCCCTCGAACCATAATGATGGCTCTGGAATTTAAGTAATACTTCGAGGGTAAGGTGGTCTTTTAACAATACTCATCATTACTCCCTCAGTTATTTTTATTATTTTAAATCAAAATAACTATTAATCTGGACCATCGAATTCGAAAAGTCTCTATATTTTTAACCGTTAGATCTTCCCGCCATTTCCTATATATATAAAGCCAAGAGTTTCACCCCTCATTTGTTACCATTTCCTTCGCAGCAGTAAATAATTTCCGGGACGCCGTGGCTCGCAAATTGCTTCGTCCGCCGGCTTTGTACTCCTTTCGCTCGTCGAGGTAGCCCTTCAGTTCATACTCGTCTTATATCTTTATTTATTTTTATTAAAAGATTTTTCTTTCTCCACCCCGCCTCTCTTTTATAGAAATATGAACTCTTCGGACCGAACCCTTGGCTCTTCCGACTCCAGCTCGAGCACTTCGAGTTCGAGTTCGAGTTCGAATGACTCTAGCTCAGACCCAGGTTCTAGTGTAAATCCAAATAATGTAACTGGGTCTCACGAAATTTTAGACGTTGATCCTGTTAGGGCTATTAAAGTAGGTTCCCATATAGATGAGAATGATGAATCTGATTCGGGTAATGGTTCCGAAGGGGATGACCCTCTTGTAGATCCCGACCTCGAGTTCACCGCCCCCTGGGCTTTGCTTCGGTCAATTGTTCGGTCCTCCGAGGTGACTGAGATTAGGCAAAAAAATTTCATCCCCGACACTTACCAGATAATTATCTCAGGCAAGGGTGATAGAATAGACAAACCCCTCTTCATTGCTTAGCCTTTCATTTAGCTAGCCTCGGCGGGGTTGAGGTTTCCTCTACCTCAACTGTTTGTGGATATCTGAATGGTTTGTGTGTGTCCCCGGCCCAGTTAGTTCCCAATGCCTACAGGCACATCGTGGGTTTTGTTATTCTAATGCAATACTTTAGAAAGGACCCATCCTTCCCTCATTTTTGGGCTTTGAACTCCTTGAATTCGTCCCCTACCACCAGTGAGAAAGGGTTCTTTTATATTTCACCTAGGCTTAGTCGTAAGTTACTTCATCTCCTTCCCTCCTCTGTGTGGCCTTGTAAGCATAAGTTTATTTACATTCGAGCACCTAGAGAAGATCCATGGTCCGTTCCTTTAGAGTGGAAGGTCACTCGACCTCGCCTTCGCAACCTCGGTCCTGTGACCTGGGACGAGGATTTTGTGAAAAACGAACTTACCCAAAATTGGTTCGTGGCTGGGAAGCTTTTAACTGAGGATGCTCTTTCTCTTGCTGACCTTAGCCCCGCACCAAAGCCAGCGAATTTGAATTTAGGTAATATCTTTAATTATGCACTTATTCTTCCCATTTGCTTTGCTTAATTAATCTCTAGTTCGTTTTTCTATCTTGCTGATATGACGGTTCTTAATGCTTTAGTGAAGAAACAAATGAAAGATCAGAAGGAGGCTTTACTATCTCGACGCAAGGATCGCCCTCCTCCGGTTCCGAAGTCCGAGGCTCGAGGTGCTTCCAGCTCCCAACCTTATACAACATTGGGAGGGATTCCTTTCGAGCTGCAAGGGGATCCATCGCCTGGGCGAGCCATGAGCCAAGAGCCTGTTCTTCCCCCATCTCATAGTACTCCTCGCCACGTGACCTCCCATGAGGCTGTTGAGTCCTCCAAGCCTAGAGATAAGTCAAGAAAGAGCCACAAGGACAAATCTCAGAAAGATAAAACTCACAAGGGCAAGAGCTCGAGTTCGCGGGATCGCGACCCTCGCGAACCCTCTTCGATCAAGAAGCTTCGCATCGACCCTGAAGTCGAAGTTTCTAGCGGGTCCGAATTAGATGAACAACTCGCTTGGTTGGAGAGGTGTGAGACTCAATTAGCCAACTTACGTGCGGCGGAAAGAAATAGTACTCTCCAAGCCCTTTCGAGGCCCTTTGAGGCCTCTTTACCTCGCAAGGTTCCTAATTGGTTCATTAATGGCCGTAGCTCCGTCCTTGAGACTCATGCTGGGGAAGATTCCTTTGAGTTATACAAGCATACCCTTCTTGCCACTGATCAGTTCGCCCTCACCTCGACTGACTTCACTCAATTAGAGGAACTGATAGCTCACAATAATTTCATGGTTAGTAGTTCGTTTTTTATTATTATTTTACCAAACCTATCCCCTTGTTTCTCTGATGCCTTGTTTTCCCTTTACAGAACAATGCCATGCTACATCACATGTCTTTACGTGCTGTTAGCTGGAAAACTTTTTATGACGAGCAGCGAAAGGACTTGGATCGTTTGACAGCCGAGGCGAAGCGCGCCAAAATCGAGAAAGAAAAAGCTATTAACGACGCCTGTAGCAAGCTTGCCCAAGAAAACTCCAATTTAAAAATTGAAGTTCACGATATAACTTCCCAGCTCACCAAGGCTCGAGAAGATCTTGAACATTTGAAGAAAACGCATGAGCTATAACATCAGCAATCCTTCGACCTTGGTCGTACTCAGGGCGCCAAGGAATTTCTTGATTCAGAAGATTTTAAATTTGCTACTCATAGAGCTCGCCTCAACGGTGTTGAAGCCTTCCTTGGTTCGCTGTCCTTCGAGACCTTAGTTGCTCGTCGCGCAGCGGTCTACCTTTTCGATGGCTTCGAGAAATGTCGAGATCAAGGCCTCAAGAAAGGAGCTTATAAGGAGGAGTTCGACCTTAACCTATTGGACCCTTTTGAGGAAGACGAAGGTGATGCCGGGATCGATGTGGATGCCTCTCTGGGTTCCGAGGAGACCGAGGAAATGGACGAATTTTCTGAATTGGTACGCCATCATCTGGCTGCCTCGGATCGCGCTCCCGGTGGTGATGAAGATGGTGCCGAAGCTTAAAAAGTGCTTCTTTATTTTTTTTAACTGACAAGCCTCGTTTTGTAATTTTAAAACTTTCTAGGTTGTCATCTTTTGTAATTTTTGTAAACATTGTGACGTCCTTGGGTACATATGACTTCGGACTTCGCTATTGGGTGCTTGTGCTTTCATCCTTGGATCTTTATGTAATCCGCTTAACATATTTTGGAATTATGTCATCTCGCATTTTTATCATTATCTTTTTCAGATCGCTTTAGAGCTTTTAATTTTGAGCGAACTTTCTGAGGTTGCTTTCTTGACGCGATCTTTTTCAGATCGTTTTTATTACTTTTAATTTTTTGAGCGAACTTTCTGAGGTCGCTTTCTTGCCGCGATCTTTTTCAGGTCGCCCATGGGTCGCTTTCTTGCCGCGATCTTTTCCAGATCGTTTTTGGCTTTTAATTTTTGAGCGATCTTTCGCAGGTCGCTTTCTTGCCACGATCTTTTTCGGATCGTTTTATGGCTTTTATTTTTTGAGCGATCTTTCGCAGGTCGCTTTCTCGCCACGATCTTTTCCAGATCATTTTATGGCTTTTATTTTTTGAGCGAACTTTCTCAGGTCGCTTTCTTGCCACGATCTTTTGCAGATCGTTTTATGGCTTTTAATTTTTGAGCGAACTTTCTCAGGTCGCTTTCTTGCCGCGATCTTTTTCAGATCGTTTTATTACTTTTAATTTTTTGAGCGAACTTTCTGAGGTCGCTTTCTTGCCGCGATCTTTTTCAGGTCGCTTTCTTGCTACGATCTTTTCCAGATTGTTTTATGGCTTTTATTTTTTGAGCGATCTTTCGCAGGTCGCTTTCTCGCCACGATCTTTTCCAGATCGTTTTATGGCTTTTATTTTTTGAGCGAACTTTCTCAGGTCACTTTCTTGCCACGATCTTTTGCAGATCGTTTTTTGGCTTTTAATTTTTGAGCGAACTTTCTCAGGTCGCTTTCTTGCCACGATCTTTTTCAGATCATTTTTGGCTTTTTATTTTTTGAGCGAACTTATGCGGGTCGCTTTAATAACCTCGTTGGGGTCGCTTTTCCTTATTGCTCATTATTTTATCGCAAAATAAAGGGGAGAAGATTCATCCCCCGTACTAATTTTAATATTCATCGCAAAAGAGGGTTACAACTTACAAGTTTATTACCTAAGTATAGAACTTGCGCAAATTGTGGATATTCCATGGCCTAGGGAGCTCTTTTCCTTCTGAATTTTCCAAGCGGTATGTGCCCCTTTTCAGAACCCTTATCACCTTGAAAGGACCTTCCCAGTTCGCTTCCAATTTTCCAATGTGCCTTGACACTTCGACCTTCTTCAACACTAGATCTCCCACTTGGAAACTCCTTTCGTGTACTCGCTTATCATAAGCAGCTCGCATCCTACCCTTTGCTGCATGTATCTGAACTAGGGCCCTATCTCTTTTTTCTTCAATTGTTTCCAAATCTAGTATCCGAGCCTCCTCATTCAGAATAGGGTCGAGATGGGCGACCCTGTGAGAAGATTCCCCAATTTCTACCGGAATGACGGCTTCAGAACCATAAACCAACCCGAAAGGTGTCTCTCCCATCGAGGTCCTAGGCGTGGTTCGGTAGGCCCATAGAACCCCTGGGAGCTCTTCCACCCAATACGTCTTCACAGCCCCCAATCTGGTTTTCAAATGTTGTAAAATAATTCTATTTGCCACCTCGGTTTGGCCATTAGCTGTGGATTCCCCACCGCCGTGAATCAAGTTTGCGAATTTTCACCTCGTCACACCATGCTCGAATTTTCTTCCCTTGGAATTGCGTTCCATTATCCGAGATTAGGGTTCTAGGTAATCCAAATCTACTGACAATATTCTTCCAAATAAAGTCCATGACCTCTTGCTCTCCAATTTTTGCCAAGGCCTCTGCCTCGACCCACTTCGTGAAGTATTCCACACTACTATGATTTAACTTCTTTTGTGCCTTTGCCATCGAAAAGGTCCTAGAATGTCAATACCCCACTGATCAAATGGGCAGGCGATAGGTATTGTTTCTAGAGGCACCGCTGGTTGATGTGTTAGGTTAGAGTGGAACTGGCACTTCTCACATTTTTTAGCGAACTCCAACGCGTCCTTCATGATAGTAGGCCAAAAGTACCCTTGCCTTAAAATTTTCTGAGCAAGGGAGCGACCTCCAGCGTGGTTTCCGCAATTTCCCTCATGGATCTCCCTCATTACGTATTGCGCGTTCTCCGGAAGCAAGCACTTCAACATTAGCCCCCCATATGATTTTTTATACATATCCTCTCCAATTATCTGAAATCTGGGCGCTCTCGTCAAATCCTCCTCGCCTCGCCTCACTTTTATCCTCTGGAAGGGTTCCATTTTTCAAAAATTCCCTGATTCCCTCAAACCAAAGTACCTCTGACCCGATGCTGAGAGCCAAGGTTTTTTCTGAATACTGATCAACAAGTCCGTTTTCCGATGTCACTTCGGATTGCTTCGCTACCAGAATAATTACTTTTCTCGAACTCATTCCTGACACCGCGCTAGCAAAACGTGCCAAGGCATCTGCTCTCTCATTTTCTTCTCTAGGAATCTGATGTAACTGAAAACTCTCAAAATTATCCACCAACTTCTTAGCCCGAGCCAGATATTCGGACATAGATTTATCCTTTGCTTCAAACGACCCTTCCATCTGCATTGTAACTAACTGTGAATCCATATACGCGACAAGCTTTTTAACATTACATTTCTGTGCCATCTTCATCCCCGCTATTAATGCTTCGTATTCAGCCTCATTATTTGTCACTGCGAAGTCAAGTTTTAAAGCTACTTCCACTTCGAACGAGTTCGGTCCTTGCAATAAAATTCCAGCTCCTCCACCCACGACTACGAGACGAACCATCGACGTGCGGAGCCACGACACCTCGACACTGGGTCGGCCGGTTCTAGGATCACGCTTCATTGACAAAATCGCTAATACTTGAGCTTTGATCGCCGTCTTGCATTGATATTTAATGTCAAACTCTCCCGTTCCATCGACCATTTTACTAAAGCGACTGATAGCTCTTGGCCGTCCTAAGATTTGCTTCAAAGGCTGATTGGTAAGTACAATGATCTGATGAGATTGAAAATATGGACGTAGCTTCCTTGCCGCAACCACTAGGGCTAAGGCCAATTTTTTTGTTTCCAAATACCTCTCTTCTGCTCCTTGCAATAATTTGCTCACATAGTAGACCGGCTTGTGCACCCCTTCCTCCTCTTTTTCACTAAGACCGAAATTTGCTCGTTTAGAAACTGCTAAGTACAGGTATAATGGCTTGCCTTTTTCAGGCTTGGACAATAAAGGTGGCGAACTTAGGTATGATTTAAGTTCCTCAAAAGCTTTTTCGCATTCATCTGTCCATTTGAAAATTTTCATGTTGCGTAGAGTATTAAAGAAGGCTAGGTTTCGGTCAAATGGACCTCGAAATGAACTCCGTTAAGCGAGGCTAGCTTCCCCGTTCTTGGACCTCATTAATCGCTTCTTGGCGAAGTCATCTCCAAGATTGCTTTTATTTTTTCTGGGTTCGCCTCGATGCCCCTTTCATTAACCATGAATCCAAGAAATTTTCCACCTCGCACTCCGAAGGTGCACTTCGTCGGATTTAATTTCATCCCATAAGTTCGCATGATACTGAAGGCTCGCTTCAGGTGTAATAGGTGATCCTCTTGCCTTTCGCTTTTCACTAGCATATCATCCACGTACACCTCCATCGTCTTTCCAACAACGTGCCCTGCCTCGAGGAGTTTATTCACCTCGCTTTCTATAATGCGATTCCTCTCACCTCCAAAGCTTCGCTTTTTCTGCTTAATAGGTTTTGCTTCAGGGTCGACATTCAAGCGATGTACGACTACCTCTGGGCTAATACCTTGGAAATCGGATGGCTTCCATGCAAAAATGTCTGCATTCTCTTTCAGGAATTGGATAGTCAAAAGCTCCAAGCTCGGATCCATTTGTGACCCTATGCGCGTGAACTTCTCGGGATCGCCTAAATCTAGCTCCACCCTTTTATATTGCTCTGTTGGCTCAATTCTATATTCCATAGTCCGTGCCTTTTTGTACACCTCTTTCTCTTTCTTACTCATGCCCGCTTCCTCTTCTCGGGTGATCTGTTTGATGGTTCGAACCTCTCGCGCCCCTTTCTTCTTCTTTAGTGATAAATTATAGCATTCTCGCGCACTCTTCTGATCTCCCCTCACCTCACCAATTCCACCCGAGGTTGGGAATTTTAGCTTCAAATGGTACGTAGATACGATTGCTTGGAAACGATTTAAGCTAGGCCTCCCTAGGATGACATTATATGCAAAAGGAGCGTCGACCACCAAGTACTTAATCATCACTGTTTTTCTGCACGGCAGGGTCCCAAAGGGATCACCTCGCTTCCCCCAAATCCAGTTAGATGCGTGTCAACTTGCTGCAACGTTGCCACCTCCAACTCCATTTTCCTAAAAACATGTAGGAAAATCATATCCGCTGAGCTACCATTGTCTATCAAGGTTTTTTGCACCGCAAAATTTGCAATATCCACTGTAATCACCATGGGATCGTTTTGGTTCGCTTCAATCCCATCTAAGTCGCGATTGTCAAAAGTGATAGGAGCTACCTCTTGTATGTTCAGGATACTCAAAGGTCGCTTGGGAGCGTGGACAAGAGTTCGCATACTTTTTCTTCTAGCACTCTGCGAATCGCCTCCACTTGGGCCTCCCGCGATCATATGTATCACTCCCCTGCGCGGCAAATTCTCGTCTTGCTTATCTCGTCTCGCCACGGATCGCTCACGTGGCCGATCTAGCCTTTCCCTTACCGGGAAACGGGCTTCAGACCTCCCGCGTGATTTATGTCTTTGTGGCGACCCGGGCCTCGCTTCTTTTTCATGCCTCCTATCGTCCATCTCATTTCCTTTTACTCTTACGAAATTTTTCAAATATCCTTGTTGGATAAGCCTTTCTATTTCATCTCTTAGCTGAAAGCATTCCTCCGTGTCATGACCATGATCTTTGTGAAAATGACAATACTTCCCATTATCTCTCCTCCCTGGCGTCGCTCTCATCTTTCTTGGCCATTTCAACATGTCTTTTCCTTCTATTGACATTAATGCATGTACTCGGGGGACATTCAGTGGGGTATACCTATTGAACCGTGCTGCTCGTTGGCGATCCTGATCTCGACCTCGCTCTTGGTCTTTCTCAGACCTAAAGCGAGGTCTTTCTCTAGGATCTTTTCTGGCTCGAATCTCCGGGTTTGCCACAGACCATTCATGATCTTTCAGCTCGTTCATCTCCTCCTCCTGGATATATCGTTGGGTCATGCCCATCAATTCTTCTTTATCCATCGGGGGGTCCCGTGCTAAAGCCGAAGCTAGTGCCCCCTTCTTCAGTCCATGGACTAATATATTAGTCATCATGTCGATCCGCATGTCCTGCACCTCGAGAGCTTCGTCATTAAATCTATTGATGAAGTCTCTGAGTGGCTCACCCTCCGCCTGTCTTATGGTAAAAAGATGGGTGGCTGACCTCCGAGCTCGCTTCTAACTTGCGAACTGATAGAGGAATTTTCTTGCCAACTGTTCATAAGACACGACGGTTCCCCTAGGGAGCCCAGTGAACCATTCCTGAGCTTTTCCTTTGAGTGTGGTGATGAAAATCCTAGCGTTCATGGCGTCTGACTGTCCGTAGAGTTGCATGACATGATCAAACGCGGTAAGGTGTTCTTGGGGATCCGCATTTCCATCATACTTAGGGAGATCGGGCAGCTTGAATTGTGTGGTGACTACCTCTGCAAGGATATCCGGAGAGAAAGGGGATCCTCTCTTTTGCAGAGCGGATGTGACTGCCCCCCTCCGCTTCAAATTATCCAGCTTTCGAGTAGCATGCTCAATCTACTCACTAAGCTCATTGATATCTACCGCTTTAGGTGGCTCGCCCAAGTCCACTATCAGTTGTTTCGCTCGTGATGCCGATCGACTGGCTACTTCTTCAGCCTCCTCTAATCCCCTGCCTTCATCACCGAACTCGTTTACCCTAGGTAACTCCTTTAGAGGGGAGTCGATAGGTGCTTTTCCTTTCCTTGCCTTTTCTTCCATCCTTCGTTCTATCAACTTTTCTAAGTCGCTTGACCGTATATTCACCATCGGGTCCTCCACTTCCTCCTGGCCTTGCCCCTGAATTTGCAAATATAGGGAGGTTCCCCGAGGTGGGACCTCTTTCTCCCTCACGGGTGTCTCTTCCATGTTCAGCCCGCGAGGCTGAACACCCTTCACTTTCTCGGGAGTCTCGTCCATCCTCAGTTCGACCTTTTCCCACAGACGGCGCCAACTGATTTAGGTATAAATAAACCAGATGTACTTCGGGTCGCGTCCCTAGACTCGAGCCCTGGTACTTCGTTCGGATGACCTGTAATAGAACACACGTTAGGCTAGCCGGGAGGGTTCCCAGCTAAGACCCTCCGATGCTTAAGTCAGTACAGATCTTAGGTCAAAGTGAACTGAGGAGCGAGGTGAATAGTAAAATAGTGAATACCTGAAAATGGTTGCAATCTGTAGTATTTATAGTTTTGGTTGGGCTAGGCCGTACAAGCTAGCTCCACGTGTCTTGATCTCCTAGACCCAGATGTCACTATCAAGGGATATACGGCCATGATCATGGGTCAACCCGGATTATTACTTCGGGTCGGGTTTGGGTCTTTTAGAGGATACGGATCCTTCCCGAAATAGGTCCGACCTGCTTACCTCGCGCAGGGTCGCGATCCTTTCGTAGTGATGTCAATTCAAGATTGATCTTAGCCTGGGTCCACCTCGCCTGGGGTCGCGTGCCTACTAAAGGTCTGTCATGTCCGCTAGGTGATCTTTTCGAGACGTGAGCTTGACACTTCGGTTCGCTCGAGAGCTATGGTTGGGCCCCTCGAACCATAATGATGGCTCTGGAATTTAAGTAATACTTCGAGGGTAAGGTGGTCTTTTAACAATACTCATCATTACTCCCTCAGTTATTTTTATTATTTTAAATCAAAATAACTATTAATCTGGACCATCGAATTCGAAAAGTCTCTATATTTTTAACTGTTAGATCTTCCCGCCATTTCCTATAAGTAAACTCTTTATAAGTAAATATTTCAAAATCCTCCTTCATATTTATAAAAATATTGTAGTTTACTGACTTTACTTCTTAATTTTAACAATGAATAAAACTTCTGTTGTGCTTTTTGTAATTTTAAAAGTTAGTTGGATTTTTTTGTAATTAGGTCAAACCTCAGGGGTACTTTTTGTAATTATTTATTTATTTAATTACTTGTTACTTACTTGGAAGTTCAATTACTATGTTCGAGACCGTATCAAGTTGAAAGTAAAAGAAAACGTTTCATGGGTAGAAATATAGAAATATGTTTACTATAATCTAATAATAGATGTTAATTTATACAATAATTTTTGTTGAGGAAAAGTAAAGAGTAAGTCTACGTCCGTGACATGAATGATTTATGTTTTTGTTTAATAATTTTTTTTTGGTATTTGATTCCGAACTTTCGAATCGAGTTCAAAATATTTAATCATTCACTGAACCGAAATATTTCAGTTACAGACTGAATTAACCGAATCAATTTGGTTAACCGAATTCGGTAAAAACCCATGTTCTTAATTATAAGTTGTTGAAGTGTTTGGATAAATAAGATGGTGTAGCTTTTAAGATGTTAGTAACGATAATCTTGTAATTTAAATAGTCAAAATTAAAAGAGGTTGTTGAAATAAGATCTTATTTTGAAAAAAAGTTGAGATTCCGCACCTTTTTAAAATCCAGTTTATAAGCTTCTAACATCTTATTTTATGAACTTATAATTTTTTTTTGTTTAAAAAAAATACCAAATAAATTTAAACTTCTTATAGGTGCAGGCAAACGCCCTAGCTCTTAAGTTTATAAGGCGGATCCTATAAAACACAAAAATAAATATTTTTTTTATGGGTTTGAGTTTGAGTTTGAATTGTAATTCTATTTACATACAGAATTTGTCTTGCGAGCCGTGCCCATGAGAGACCAGTGCCCCCTGGAATTTTAAAAAAAGGATATCTATATATATATATATATAATTTCACTTCATATCTTTAATAAAAAAAAAAAGAACATAATAACCAAGCCAGATCTCTATTGAGAGATTAATTAACCCCAAATCACTAACAACCCTTCAGCCCCATTCCTAATCCCTTCACTTCACGGCCGCAAATGAAGAAAAAAACCCTAATCCTTGGTGAAGAAAAACTCGCACCAATTCGTGAAATTGAACTAGGTCAAAAAGGAGAGGTGGATTCAACTCAACCACTAGGTTTGTATTAAGTCTAACTCTTTTACCTTATTGTCATTAGATTTAAATTGAATGAGAATAAATTATACTTTGGGTTTATGTCATCAAAGTGTATATATATTAATTAATTTTGTAGGGCTTGATTTTATTCTCTATTATTTAATTTCTTTGTTGTATCGTCGATTATTATATGAATTATTAGGGCAAACTTTTAGTCATTTATTATAATTTGTGGTTCATGTATAATTGTTTGCTTAAGCTATATTAATTTTTGATTTTTTTTTCCGTATTTTCTTAGATAATGGAACGATTCTTTAAAAGAGTATCACCTATTATCGATGAATCATCATCATCAGTCAATGCACATGCAATTGTTCAACCTCGAGCACCAACAAGTCAAGATAAAGTATTATCAAGTCAAGATGCTCTTGAGATTAATTTGCAAAATCTTCCAAGTGATCATGGACTACGACCTAACATAATGAGCTATCCATCTGACTTAATTGAACAAAGTGCGTAGAGCTTACTTATTAAAAGGTCCATGTCACCACGTGTGAACATAATTTTCCTCAAAAAAAAAAGATGGGGAATCAAAAACGTAAATTTGTTACATCGTGGTTTGATGAATTCAAGGATTGGTTAGAGTATAGCATTACAAAAGATGCAGCATTTTGCTTATATTGTTATCTTTTTCCTACGGGGCATAGTGAAAGGTATTCATTCTTTGTTCTCTACCTATGGCTTGAGCATTAATAGTTTGAGAGGTCAAGGTTATGATGGAGCCAGCAATATGAGAGGTGAATTCAATGGATTAAAAAGTCTGATACTAAAGAAAAATCCTACTGCTTATGTCCATTGTTTTGCTCATCAACTCCAGCTTACACTTGTTTCTGTTGCTAAAAAGCATATATCCATTGGTTCTTTTTTCAATACTGTTACGCATTTATGCAATGTTATTGGAGGTTCTTGTAAGCGTGGAGATATGCTTCGAGAAAAGCAAATGGAGAAAGTCATTGAAGGAATTGCAAATGGTGAGGTCAAAACAGGAAGAAGATTAAATCAATAAATGGCATTAAAGCGACCTGGAGATACCCGATGGAGTTCACATTATGGTACTCTCATTAACACATTTATTTGCTTCTGTTGTTGATGTTCTTGAATATGTTGGGGATAATGGTAATGATGATACACAAAGAGCAGAAGCCATTAATTTGCTAGAGATTGTGAATCGGTTTGAGTTTGTATTTGTCATACATCTCATGAGAAAAAAATTGAGAATCACACATGAATTGTCTCAAGTTCTACAAATAAAGGATCAAGATATTGTTAATGCAATGAGTCTTGTTAAAGTATCAAAAACTCGTTTGCTAGCAATGAGAGATAGTGGTTGGTAGGATTTATTAGTTGAAGTTTCCAAGTTTTGTGACATATATGAGATAGTTGTGCTGAATATGGAAGATGTATATGCACCTCGAGAAAGATCAAGGCGTAGAGTTGAAAGGATGACTAATATTCATCATTATCGAGTTGAGCTATTTTATTCTGTGATTGACTTGCAAGCTCAGGAACTAAATCATCGTTTTGATGAAGTGAACACATAATTGCTTTTATCTATGGTATGTTTTGATCCAAACGATTCATTTTCTGCATTTGACAAAGAGCAGCTACTTAACCTTGCAAAATTTTATCCAGCTGAATTTTCTGGAGTTACTCTATATGAACTTGAAAGTCAACTTAAGGAATAGTGTCAAGCATCGACACCTTCCTTTCTTGGCATCTCACATTATTTGGCAGGTGGAGCGGTATCTCTGGATTCTTGTTTCAGGTCAGCGTTTGAGCCCCTCGGATTGGTCTGGATGCTTTCCTACAGTGAGTTTTTTGCAGGGGAGTGATCCACCACAGGTTCCACGCAGGCGAGGATGGTGATTTGGCGAACACCTCAGTCTCCTCAGATCAAGCTGAACACGGATGGTTCGTTTGATCAAGACACATTGATAGCTGGTGGCGGGGGATTGATACGAGATCATTCGGGCAGACTCATGTTGGCGTTTCATAGTTCATTCCAAGCGGTGTCTAGCTTTCATGCCGAGCTACTAAGATCGAGATGGGATCTGCAAAGATGCCCTGCGGCTTTCATTGCGAGATTTAGATCGAGTTGGGCGCAAATGCGGTGGTCACCACGATCACATCCGTTGCCTCGCTCTTGCAGTTCAACATACACCGATTCGCATTCGGAACATGCCGAGGACCTTCAAAGATTCGATTTCCCACATACACGAGAGGGGAATCGACCAAAGATCATCTAGCGGAGGTGGGAGGCTGCTTTGTTTTTGCGATCATATTGTTTATGAGGGCACGACTTCTCACCACCTTCTAGCGCTCATTCGGATGGATCACCGGGATATCCGAGCTTGATTTTGATTGCGCATTAGTTCTCCTTGTATTTTTTAGATATCTCATTATGATAGTCTGTATAGATGTCGTAGTGATAGGTTTCTTGTTTTTTGATTTTCTCCCCCCGTGAAGGGACATTTGTATGATACTTTGATTATTTGATCTACAGTTAGGGGATCACGCCTCAATCCCCCACCCCCCAGGGTGTTATTTTGCTTAAAAAAAAACTTGAAAGTCAACTTGAAAACATTATTTTTTTATGTTCGTTTAGATGAAAGCTTCTCTAAAGTAGCCGGTATAGAAGGTCTTGCTCAGAAGATGGTTGCTACAAGAAAACATATAATTTTTCCATTGGTCTATTTGTTGGTTAAGTTGTCATTGATCTTACTAGTTGCCACTGCCACGGTGGAAAAAACATTTTTGACAATGAATTCATCAAGAGTTCATTACGCAATCGAATGGGAGATGGGCTACTGAATGATTGTTTGGTAACATACATTGAAAATTATATCTTTCGAAATATTAGCAATAAAGTTATTATGCAATGATTTCAGAATATGAAGAATAGAAGAGAAATGTTACGATATATTAATGTACTTGTATTTGTTATTTATTTTTGAATATTAAAATGTAATTGAATTTATACATTGACTTTATCAATATTAGCGATTATTTATAGTGTTAATTTTAGAGCTGATGTATTGTATTTTATTTTTATACTAATGTTAGTTGGGCCTCCCTACCTAGAATTTAAAGCCACACGCCCATGATATCGTCTTTTAGAAATGTTTGCCAACTCCAAAACCTCTTAATTACGAACGGTAACTTTGAACCAAATGTATGCATATTGCAATAGCATGTCTCATCTTGATTCTAATTAATGCTTCATTAATTTGATAATGCACAAGAGTATCTCCAAAAGTCTACACCATTGGAGATGCTCTAAAGTCTAAATCCATCTTCTAACAAATGATTTGTCAGTTGTAATGAGTACTTAAACCCGGATTAGGTTAGTTAAACTCACAAAACTTTATCCAAAATGTCACACTCGGAAAACGTACAAAGCCAATAGTATGACAAGTTTATCACATGCTTCCATGATACAAACACAGGTTTCGTACAATTTGTTTCGTTGTCATCCATTTAACCAATGAAGTCTCAAATTAATGGGCCTTGTTTGTTGGTGTGTGGTATCATTTTTTTTATTTTTTTTATACCAGCCCGTTATTCACACATGACCAGTTATCGGACAACTCAAAACAACTCACCGTTGAGTCGTCCATTAAGTGATTGCTCCATGTTGGATTCTCCTCTATGCAGAGGCAGATTCCCACCGAGTTTCGGCCCCCCACACTGCCGCTTGAAGCAATCAATATTAATTGTTCCACCATTGTGCCGCGGAGGCTCGAATCGCTGATCTCTCCAAAGAGAGGTCAAGAGTTACCTCACCTTGACCACCGTGTCAAGGATCATGGGATTGGTACCATTTATTATTACCTTATATATGATCATCGACACTAAAATAAAACATATATAATTTTTAGTGTCTTGAAATATTTTGCGAAAATATTTTTAAAAAGGCGTGCCTCTTTTTTTTAAATAAATAAATAAAACACTAAATAAAAAATTATGTGTTTGGATGAATATATAGTTCATAAAATTTGGATCAATTGAACTTACATGCCGTGACATGACATTTTGGCTTCAAATTAATAACATGCATGTTTATGTGAATTGTTTTCAAATAACACATAATATGGTGATAAATAATTGTGTATGTTTGAATTCTCAAGAAAATATTATATACTTAATATGCATTTGTAATGCAAAATTTATAGATGAGATATAATATGAAATCACACAAGATCAAATTTAACGTTAAAATAGAGTCAAATTTTTTATGGAAACACTACAAAATAACTTCCTGTTTATCGATATAAATGATTTTATCACTAAATTCTTACAGTTACATACATATCATATATACCGACATAATAAAAATTATTATTTTCGCCCAAAATATACCGATCAATTATCAATAAATCACCAAGAATTTTCAAATTTACGTACATAAATATTATAGGTCCTATATAAATAGTTTTAGATTTTGTTAGTAAATATTTACCTAAAACAATTTTACTATATTTTACAGTTCTTAATATTTAGCCACGTGTTTTTCTGTAAGTAAATTAGTTTTTTTGCTGTAGTGAAATATTATATAAGACAATTTCAAAATTGACTGAAAAATTAATATTACGATAAAATGTATCCAAACATATTCCAAATATTTGGATCACACAACAAATTAATGGTACTGGCACCCCATTCATTGGATCAGTTTCGCCAAATCAATACATGCCCTAATCCAATCTCAATTTCCCAATTTGTCAATACCTAATCAAATTGGCTTTTCCAACAAATATATGCTATATCTAAAAATTGTATCTTAATTCTTAATTCATCACAATGGCATTCTCGAAATTCCCGGCAAGACCAAGACCACTTCCAATTACCCACCTTTATAAATAAACTCACCCATTTACTCAACTCCAAAATCCTGCTAAGCCAAACAACTCCTTTTCTTCCTTAATCCATAGTCCAATTTCATTGGACAGTACAATCAATCCAATCCCTGTCACAGATAATATACACCACATCCAAACATAAAAATAAAAACAAAAAGTTCAAAACATGAACCTAGAATTTTATGATGATCTCATTTCTCAGACGTACTATCCGATCGGGACAATCAGCCAGTTTTCAAATGCAGAACAAGGTCAGAAATTTATTACAGCATAACTGAAAATTTTGAAAGTATTACGTTCATGCATTTGAATCATTTATTTTTTGGGTATAATTACAAAAACTAGGTTCGGGTTAATTACAAAAAAAACTCAGAGATTTTTGAAAATTACAAAAAACCCCTTAAAGTTTGATTTTGTGTTAAATGGAATATTCTTACAAATGTTGACATATTTTGTTTATGGAAGAGATAAAGTGCACTACAGTATCAAATTTCAAGGGATTGTTTTGTAATTTTCAAAAGCTTATGTATTGTTTTGTAACTAATCTAAACCTCAATGACAGTTTTTGTAATTATCTCTTTTTCTTAACAAACATGACGGTTTTTATGTGAAAAATATGACTAAAAAAATTACAAAAAAACTACGGCTGGGGTGTGGGTTTATTATAAAAAAAAACCCAAAAATATTTGAAAATTACATAAAAAAAACCCTTGAAGTTTTATTTTGTATTAAAAGGGATAAATGTAATGTTTTTACAAAGATATATTTTTGCTTATGAAAAGGATAAAGTGTAATATATTATCAAATCTCATGAGTAGTTTTGTAATTAACCCAAACCTAAGGGTAGTTTTTGTAATTACACCCCCCCTTTTTTTATAAACAAAAATGATGGTTTTTATGTAAAAAATATGACTACAAAAAAACTACCCCTTAGATTTGGGTTAATTACAGAAAAAAAAATTATTTGAAATTTATAAAAGAAAATCTCATTAAGATTTAATTTTGTATTAAATGTAATAGTTTTACAAATGTAGATGTGTTTTTGGGTAAAGTGTAATACAATATCAAATCCTAAGGGATTTTTTTTTTGTGATTTTAAAAACTTGTGGATTTTTTTGTAATTAACCCAACCTCAAGAGTCAAGGTAGTTTTTGTAATCCCCATTTTTAACAAAATTGATGGTTTTCATGTAAATATACAGGGGCGGCGGCGAATATGAAACCACGGCGGAGACGTAAGAAGAACAACGGCGGCGGCGGCTGCGATGGGGAGATGAGGAAGAGGAAACTAAGCGAAGAGCAGGTGAGTATGCTGGAGCGGAGTTTCGGGAATGAGCAGAAACTGGAGTCGGAGAGGAAGGACAGGCTGGCGGCGGAGATAGGGCTGGACCCACGCCAGGTGGCGGTGTGGTTCCAGAACCGCCGAGCCCGGTGGCGGAGCAAGAAGCTTGAGGAGGAGTATTCCAAGCTCAGGTGTGAGCATGAAACAACCGTTGTTGAAAAATGCCGCATTGAGACTGAGGTTTGTGTATTTTACATTTCTCTCTCTCACACACACCCAATAGTGTGTGTGGTTAATTATTAATGTTTGTCATTTTACACCATTGTTCTGATTTCAACCCCTGATAATAGGGATCGAGATTTTCTATTCCATATCCCTATTCATTTAATCGGATGAATGACACTTGTACAAGACGATGTCATAATTGTACACGTTATTCATCCAATACATGGAATATAGGGTGGAAGAGGGAAAGTGAATAGGAGATCTCATCCCCGATAACAATCATAAGGGGATGAGATTTGTTCCACTTTCCCAATTTCACTCCTTATTCCATATATTATATGAAAGACACATGTACAATTGTGACATAATATTATACACATATCATTCACTCCTTTCCCAATTTTACAATGCATATTAATTTGTTTTGAGAAATTTTGGTGCTCAAGTATCATCTAATTTTTATTATTTTCCCTTTTTAAAAAATTTAAATTATAGTTTATATGATACTTTCTTTAGTTTTCCATCTTATCATTCCAATTTCGTGGGCCGACCAACCCTACTTTTGCTGCCTGGCTACGCCATTGAATTCATTCACCAACTAAGTTTGCTTCTTTTCTCCTTTCTAGTAACTTAAAGAAACTCTACTAAATTTGTCTATCGATCTAGGGTTGTTAAAAAAAAACTAAAATGAAAACTAAAATGAAAACAAAAAACACAAGAAACAAATTAATAGAAGACAAGTGATATTTAAATGCATGAACTTGGTTGGGGTTCAAAAAGAGCCATGTCCCTTAAATGAATGGCAACCAGTGGATGACAAGAAGCTAGTTTGAGTGTGCCACCCCAAAAGAGTGCAAAAATGTACTAAATATGTTCTTTTTCCGTACACATGACTTGTTTTTAAGGTGGATTATATTGCGGCCTTGGTGGAGCAGCACATGCATACATTCTTGTTCTTGTAATAATGTCACGTGTCTATCTTTCAAAATCCTAAAAATATTTACATGAAAAAATATGAACAAAAAAACATACACACTCGAGTACATATTAATTGTTGGAATGTTCTTGTTAAATTTGTGTGTAACTTATTGTATATGATTAGAGTGTTTCATCACCGATATTTCAACAAGTCGAGTAAATGTCACATATAAAAGATGATATTATTATACTTATGACGTTAAATTCATCCGATGATTGTATATTTATGTTAAAATTTTCACTATTATATTTGTTATATAAAGATAAATTGTACATTTAGTTGACAACTTATATATCACTAATGTCGTTGCGTTAAATTGCTTTGGTCACAACTCGATGAAGCGAGAGAAGGAAATCACGAAGGCTTTCGGAGCATTGAGATGGATTTAGGAGCAATAATCCAAATAGTCATTCATCGTTGTCAATGCAAACTACTGAAACGTTTTTTCTTGGGAATTTTGGGATTGGGGAATTGGAAAATGTGTTTTATAACAATTACGATTATGTGGATGGTTTGGAATGGGATATCTACTCGATGTAGTTAAATTAGTTGTTTGGGGGTATTAATTCCGTATGTAGATAGTAATTAGTGTAAATTATATTTTCTCCTTTGATTTCTGGTTAATTAGGTGTTTATTTTCAACTGTTTAGTAGTGTTTGTGAGTAATTAAGGTTGTAAGTAAATTGTTATATGTTATAGCTTGCTTTCTGACAAATTAATGATATACATTAGGTTGTCTTATTTCGTGTCTCTCAATTAAATATTCTTTTATAATATTGTATCATTTTATCCTTCCATATTTGTAATTGTCTTATTTTTGAGTTTTGTCCCTGTATAATTAATCTTATTATGTCTCACTTTACCCCTTTAATGTATGTCTCAGACTCTCAGCGTCTTACCTTACCCATTTGTATAACCTATTGTTTTTTTATGACACATTAAAAATTTAAAATGTTTAACATAAATTTGAATGTATGTTCTAATATTTTTTTAAGTCGCTTAACATTAAATATATTTAATATTTTTTTGTACCTAAGTTTTAATTAATACTTAATTTTTAATTTAATATAATACCTTTTTAATTACTATAAAGTATCACTACAACAAAAAATGTGATTTGCAACAACATTATTAGGGACGACAAGAGATTGTTGCTAATAATCAGCTTTTGAGACAACATATCGTCACTAAAAAGCTTCTGTTAAAACTTGGGTCTCTAGTACATGAATGGCCAGAAAATATTGCCTCTTAAATTTACCATTTGAGACGACAAATTCGTTGCCATAGGTATTTGACATTATTCGCTAATATTTCTATGAAATTCCCGCAAAACCTTTTTCTCATCACTTTCACTCTCGCGCTAAAACCTAATCTTCGTCTCTCTCTCTCTAATCTCTCTCCGTCGTTCCACCGATTTTCGCTGCCTCGGTCCATCGCTCGCCTTCACCTTCGAGCTTTTGGAAATCCTTCTCCACCTCTTCCGCTCGCTCATCTCCGATCGTCCGTCCACCACCACCGCCAGGTATATTCACAAGAAAAGAAATAAATTTGTCTAATTATTCATTAATCAGTACCCTATAAAACTCATTTCCTCAGGTAACAAACAATTCCTCTTTCAATTCTCATTTTTTTCTTCTCTTTGCAAAGTAGTAAATTTTTCTCCTCGAAATCACGCCACTGAGGAGATCCGGTCTTTCTCTGAGGTATGAATTTCAACGCCTTGAGCTCCATTTTTTTTTTTGGAACTTTTTTGTTTTTTCGGTGAAAAATATGGATCTATGATTTTTGTTCTTGTTTTTGTTTTGTTGGATAATAGAAATTGCTCATAGCGTCGAAGTGGATCGTGAAGGCCTCTTGCAGCGCTGGTATATTACTAATTTTTCACGAGAATTTCATTTTAGAAGCTTTAGGAAAAGGATAGATAAAAACTCAATTCTGATTTGTTTAGTTAACTGCGTATGGAAAAGTGCCTTTGTTGTTAGTTGTTTTCTGGTTAAATATTTTTCACTCTGTGGATATGTTAATTTTATTGGATATTTGGGAAACAATTTTAGGTTGTCTGATCTGAGGTTTTTTTTTCTCCCCCTTTTTTTTGCTTCTTTTGATGGAGAGTTGTTGCTGGTTGTGCTTAAAGTTAGGGCTTAGTCTTTGTCCTATGAGCTTTGACTTGGATAATCCATTACAGACAAGCAAATTATTTGGTTTGGAATATTCTTGAAATTTGCATATTGTGTTTGTCTTGAATATGTGATTGACAGGCTTAATGTTAATTTTGAGGGGCAGAGGCATGGCTTTGGTGTATTCTTGGTCTTGCAAGAGGTGAAAATAGCCCATTGATTTTTATTTCTTTATATTTTGGCTGTGTTAGTAAATGCTATATATTTTGAGGGGTTAATTTGTGGGTGGATGAGCTATAAGAATGGATTTGTATGACATGATCTTGCAATGATGATTTAATCCTTCCAACTCATGGGAATGAATATGTTCTCAAGGGTTCAGAGCTCTTTGAAGAATCCAATTCTGGTAATTTGATTACTATGTTGTTTGAGTGTTTTATCTACTCTTGTGAGCTTGTGTGAGAAAGATAGTTCTAATTGAACTCATTTGCTAAAATTGTTTAATTAAGGATGAAAGTGATGTTTTTCATCCAGTTGGGTACTTTGTTGATACTGTTACATTACATTTTGGATTTGTCATATGTAGCAACTATCTTAATCAAGCTTTTTTTATTTAGTGTGGCAAATCACCTATTGGCGAGGCTAAGGGCTTGTATGGTTATGCATTTGTTGTCATTTTTCCGATTTCTGCAATTAGAAACATAATTTTCGGATTTTGTTGACTATTGTGTGGAAAGACAGAACGTGAAATTGTGTTTGAATGAATGAACTAAAATGAAATTGTATGTACCTTTAGAAATGAGGATATATTTGGTTGAGTAGTTTTCAGGGACTTAGGTATGAAAGCAGTTAAGTCTTAAAGTACATGATAGAAATGAAATTATGATTGTTTGTGTATTTGTTGTATTATTTTGAAAATGCTTTGAGTTAACTGAATCCCAATTCCCATGATAAACAGGCCAAATTAAATAATATCAATATGATGTATTCCCTAGAACTGGGGTTGTGCCTTCCCTAGAGAGTGGTTCCAGGTACATGGTCTTCTGTTCTTGAAGGAAAACAGAGGTTGATGATTCTTTATCTGAATATGATGCTATGTATTCATGTTTTTTCAGCTATATGTATTCATGTTTTTTCATGTCTTGTCCTTAATATTATTATTATCAATAAAACTTATGCCTGTATAGAAAATTGAATTAAATGTAAATAAATTTATGTTAAGGCGTTGACGTGTTAATAATTATGAGTGTTTTTTGGTTGTTGATCAGATACATCACCTCAACTGCTGAGTCCTGGGAGATATTAAGTTTGGCTCATAAGCTCTCTGTCAAATTGGAACACTTGCAAAGGCAATTGGAGATTTGCAAGGACTTAATTGGTAAGTCACAATCTGAACAAGTATTTCTAATATCATGGATGCATCAGAAAGATTAAAAAAAATGGATAATTACAAAAACTACCTCTGTGGTTTATCTGATTGCAAAAAAGTCTGATTACCTGTAAAAATGACTAATATCCCATTAAGGTATTACAAACACGCCTTGAGGTTCGTATTTCATTAATAAATACTCTTCTTGAGGGTGCAATTTGTGAAATATATACAAACATCAAGTGAGTCTTTGTCATTTTGAAAGATAACTGGGTTTTTTTTTTCTGTAATATGACTGATGTTGAAGGGTATTTTCTGTAATTATCCCTTAAAAATATAAAACGATCGCCAAGTTGGCACAAGAATGATACATCCGGAAGACTAAAATGTATTTTTGTTGCACAGGTAGGAAAAAAGTCGAAGACGCGTATGTCGCGTTCAAGAGACTTATCGATTTTTTTTGGCTAGCCCGGCGAAAGAAGGGCTTGATGAACATTGTATGAACAAAATTAGAGCTTGATGAATCTTCAGATTTTATCTACTGGTTTAGAAAAAAATCCCATTATTATGATGTGTTTCTTTTTTTTTTTTTGGTCTATAGGTGACACTAAACACTCAACAGGTTATTTCATATTATTCCAGCGGTGAGCAAGATTAGACCAATTTTTTATTGTTCCACAGAGATAACAGGTTTAAAAATAATGTAAAACCCAATATTTTTTTTTTTAAAAAAAAGGAGTATTTGCAACGACAAGTCGTTGCAAAAACTGTTAAAAATAGTAACCAGGGAAGACTTATTTGCAACGATAGAAATGTCACAATATTATTAGTCTTTTGCAACGACTACTTTGTCGTGTCAAAAAAGCTTTTTTGCGTCGCAGTAATCGAGATGACTTTTTTGCAACGATTTAGCGTTGCAAAAAAAGTATTTGAGACGACTTATGACCTTTTGCAACGACAAAAAGTCGTTGCAAAAACCAGTTTTCCTAGTAGTGAGTTTTATTAATTTGTACAATTTACTAATAAATACTTTCTCATCATAAGTGTACTAATGTATTATTTAATGAAATACGTAAAAAGTTAGTAATAATTCTTTTATATTTATGGAATTTCTCAGAAGGATTTTCCAATGGCTTTGGATTCTAGAAGGAAATACATGGGCTGCTGAGTTGGGTTGATGTTTCGATTCTGGGCCAAGCTCTAAACAGAGAAAGACACATTGAGCCCAAAGCTAACTTTGTACATATTCATGTCGGCAAGTGTGTGATATGAATTATATCATTTTCCTTCATATTTCTCTACCCAAATGTCCCATACCCTTTTTGAAACTTCTCAATATTGAAAATATCCCATTGAAAAAAACCTCTTAATTAAAATAATAAGAAGAGAACTAACTTTTTAGTCTCACTAGTACTAGGAGAATGAATCCGCTATATTTAGTTTGTGTGAATTTATTATGGAATTGGAGAGAGAAATACAGAAATGCATTCACCATGCAGAAGAAATTAATGATAAGTAGAACTATCAAAATCAGTCCGCCATAGTGAAAAGGTCGGGTTGGGTTTCCATTTTAAAGATCCAAAATGAATCGGGCCAATTTGTCCCGATCCATTTAGCCCGAACACCGGATCAACCTAGTTGGCCCGAACATTTTACTAATATTTTCATGGGCTGGACTAGGCCACAAAATAGTGGCGCGATCAATGTTTGATACTGTCCGTCCCCATTTTTTGTTTTGGTCCAACAACTCTATACGACCCATTTGACAACTCTAATGGTAGGTAAATGTTGAGGGTCTATATCACTATTACTACTGATTTCAATATTTATAATAGAAATATCCCACAATTAGTATTTTCTCCAACAATCATTTAAAAACTTTACATTGTAATTGAATTTAGAGGAGGTCTAATGTGAGACCATCTCACGGATTTAAGTTCATTTGACGGATCCTACAAAACACAAAAAATATGGGTCTTTTTTATGGATTTAGGTTTGATTGAAATTCTATTTATATATGAGATCCGTCTCTTGGATAATTCTAATGAGACCGTCTCATACAAGTTTTTGCCCTTGAATTTAACTTTTTTTTTTTTTTTTGAGGGAACTTGAATTTAACTTTTAAAGTATAGGACAAAAGAGTAGTAAACTATTGATGAATTAAATGGTTGGTTGGGGAAGCAAATAGCAAAAAAAATTAAATAAAGTTATCCATGAGTCACCAAAAACACTTGGTTGCCTCGTCATGCCTATCCACTCACTTTCCGCCAGTTGGATTCCTCTTTCTTCCTCACGTGTCACCCTCCAAAACCCTACCCACCCCCACACACCACTACCCCCATTCGGCAACTCTGCAACTCCATCATCAAAGTTAGTTACATTACCAGAGAGGGGACAGATAAACCTCAATAGTACTTTAACCTGTATTTTTTTTCCTCTGTCAATTTTCCTTTTAATTTCAACTGTTCTTGCGGACGAGGGTATAGAATAGTGCGTTTGGGATTTTTTGTTTATACAAATTGTGAAGCTAAAACCTGAAATTTTTGCAACCGTTGGATCTCAGGGAAAGTGTGTGTGTGTGTGTGCGTGGATATTTATAGTATTGAGAGAAAGCAACGACTGTAACCAAACTTGGACTCCTGTTGCTCCACCTCACTCGCTCTTTCATACCAGGTCAGTCCCCTTTCTCTTTCTCTCTCTTGTTATTTTTATCTGTTTTTTTTTTTTCCTTCCTTCTAATATGTTTGCACAAGACAATACGCGACCTTGGACGCTATGCTCTCAATTTTCTCGTTTACCTTTAGCTTGTTTTCGTGGGTAAATTAGGATTTGTAATTATGGTTTTGCTTTTGTTGGGTGGGAATTTGGTACCTGGATTTCAGATTCTTTTGATATTTGAATACTTTCTAGGTGGTTAAATGAGAGAATCAATCGGTTGTAAGGTATAATTGGATGCCTATTGGTCCGAAATCATGGACAATTATGGTAATTGGGGGGTGGGTTACACAGATTTTGTTGTGTATGGAGGAGATACATATGCATCTATAGGATGTATTTTTTTTGTCATTATCTCTTCAATTTTTGGTTTAGTTATGCAACCAAAAGTAATAAGAAAACATTTGGTTGGCATTTTCATGAGGCGTTATTAGCAATTCACATGACAGGAACTTTAGACACAATATCCATACATTCCCTTGCAAATTCTGACTTGTATTACAAACTACTTCAACGCCCAACAATTTGAAACTTTCATTCTTTATACAATGGGCCAATTTGAAGTGCACTAACGAGCATGAGATCCTGAGTCAGTGTTAAGTCGGTTAAACAGGTTTAAAGATGGAGAAATTAAATGTGAAATATATTTGATTATATATTTTCTATTTGACACGCTTATGGTGAGTGGAACTATCTCGTCCCTTTGTATAGCTGATGTATGGATAGTGTTACATGATTCCGAGTGAATATGAGTTGAAATTACGTTAATTGTTCACAAGAATACTTGTATCTCATGCAATTTGTTAAAATTTGCATGATCTTGGTTTTTTGTGATTTCTTTTTGTTCAATCTATATGGCATTATTCAAATGCTGCTCATTACAATTTAAACAGTTGAATGTGTTACCTAACTTTTTGAAGTTATGGAAACAGGAAGTTTAATGATTTCTATGCGTAGTAGTTATTGTTCGCTCATAATCCATGAATGTGCTATCCAAGATCTTGGTTGTATTGATGTAAAAATGAGTTTTTCCTTTGTTTAGCTAGATTTGATTACTGTCACAAATTTTGAGTGCTTCAATTTAGTTATGGCCCATACAGTTTTTATTTAAGAGCTCTTCCACCTTGCAGCTGTCTCTATGTTTTTCAATGATTTCTCAACTCAATGACGATACTTCTCATTTCTTTGGCTCTAGTGGTCACCAATAGTGTTTGATTGAAAATGGAGATATGTAGCATAATTATGCTTGCCAAGAAGTTTGAATTGTTATAGTTAGCATCTTTTAGACTAATCTTATGCTTTGGGGCTTGAACATTGTGAATTATTCCTTGACACTCTTTTTTAATGCTTCCCATGACAGTCCTTGCAAACTTTTAAGTTATTGGCACTAGCTTCTTTTGTGACATTTTGTTTGGATATTCTTAATATGTAGGCAAATCTAAAAAGTTAAAATCTTTCCGTATTGTGTAGACAATATCATGCATCCACATTGTGTCGATATACAGGAAAGTTGACTATATTACCATCTCGTGAAAAGTTAAAATCTTTCCGTATCCGTGTCCTATTAATCCCCAAACAACCCTTCCTCCACCAAAATAAAGAAAAAATAAAACAAGAATAATACACACATGCACAAGTAAAGTGAGAATTGTGAACCTTCATGAAAACAGCAGGGTATGCTAAAGCCATGACGAGTTTTGGAGAATGCTGAGTACCGAACACTAACTTGACTTAAATTAGAAGCGGATAAATGTCAATTATGGGGATTTTAGAATGATAAGAAGTAGAACTAGTAGAGCATGTAATCTGAACCAAGATCCCCAACTTTTCTGAGGGCGTGGCACATCATGCTGGAAGGTATGTAAAGGGGATGAAAAAGTATGTCTGATTGGTGTTAATTGATATCTAGCTCAAAAAGCGCATTCTGAAGCCTGCTCTTCATTGTACAGAGTACATTTCAGGGATTGATTAATATCTATGGTGTATAGCATTTATGTGCATCTGCCTGGAGATGGGTGGTCATATATTCTCAGTTCAGTTGGCCTAATACTATTTCTGGCTGTATCTTGATGAAGTCTTAATAAACCCAGAATCGGATTGAATATGTTCCACAATCAGCTCAAGCGCTGTTGTATACACACGAAACTGTACAACTTCCACCAGATGTGACCACCTGAAATATTTTCTAGATGGAATTACCTTTATCAAGTGCAATTGCTGATGCACATCAGCTTCCCGAGCTTTGACATGCAACTGTATCACTGTTTTCTTTTTCTTATTGCTGTGGGCGTCAACTACACTAACTTAATGGGGGTATTCATTAGGGCAGAGTTTGCCTTTCCCCCTTTTGTTCTTTATTTGGTCTAAGACAATCAATGTGAGGAAAAGCGTTTTTTTTTTTTTTTTTTCCATTTTTACTGTTTTTAGAGGTAAGTACAAGGCTTGAGTTCAACACTGAACACCAGCAATAAGTTGGCCTGAGCCAGAGGAAAATACATTAGTTTACACATATTTTATGATAGAACATTCTTTACATACTATGATGTTAATGACTTTTTGTTGATTAATTAGTTCGTTCTGACTTGGATATAGCTTTTGAACATTTAAGCCTGTTTTAATCCACATTTTTTTATCATAACTTCTTCGAGCTGCCTGTATTCAGTTGCCAGTTTCAACTTATTGTATTATCATCCTTGATCCACGTGTATCCCTATGTGGTCATATCTTGATATCCAGTTGATAACGGGTTTTCATTTGTTGGTGCGAAAAAAAATTGCAGTTACGTTCAGACCTTGTTTTAGAAGACTTGTAAATAACATTAATGTCTTTTTTTCATAAATAGCCGAGGAAAAATATATATTGTTCTGCTATTTACTTCCTCTCTTCTGTGCTCCACTTAATTAAATACCAACATCATTCTCAACACGTGAGCATGCAAAACAGATGATTACAGGAAATTGTGGACATCCATATGGAGCATCTAATTGACTTCTAATAATCAACCATGAACGTAGGTCTTAAGATTGAAGATGATGGTGCTATGTGCTGTTAAATGCTAATTAATACTCGTGCTATGGAAAATTGCTAGAAGTCAATTGAAAGATACCTTTGTATTTGTTTTATTTCTACAAAGCACTATAAATATTGAGTCTGACCTTTCAGTCATCGCCATCTGAAACATTGCCCTTAACCAGATTAAAATGGTGTTTTTAACAATTTTTTACATCGTGCAATGTCATAAGATGCTTGTCTTTTGATTAACAGTTCAAAGATCCTGTAACTAACAATCAGAACTCGAACTAGGGTAAGAAATTGAGCCTGCCATCTGCTGCTCTAATGGGGGCTGGAGAAGAGAACACTCCTACAAAGTCTTCGAAACCTGCATCCTCAGCACAGGTACCATATTTTTTTTATCTATATGTTTTAATTTACTAAATAATATCTCAGCTTATGTCGCCTAAGTGAACTAATCCATTTTCTTGTTTATTGAATTTACAGGACGCTCCCATTACACCTCCTACACATGCATATCCTGATTGGTCAAATTCTATGCAGGTTTTATATGTTTGCTATTGGTTTTCGTTTGATGTGAAGTGTATAATTGTTTTTCCTTTTAAGAAAATTATTGCCTCTTTTAAATGCATTTATTCCAGGCTTTTTACGGTGCTGGAGCAACTCCGAACCCTTTCTTTGCTTCAACTGTAGCTTCTCCGACTCCCCATCCCTACATGTGGGGGGCCCAGGTGATTATTCAAGAATATTGAACTTCACACCTATAGCTTGTGAATGTTTGGTGTTTGTCAGGGTTTTTCAGTTCCTTGTGGATTTGACATCTTTATCCAAATTGTCTAATTATTTTCAGCATCCTCTGATGCCACCTTATGGGACCCCAGTTCCATATCCAGCTTTATATCCTCCTGGGGGAGTCTATGCTCATCCTAATATGGCTATGGTAAACAAGAGCTTTCAAACCTTTTAGTATATATAATTGTTGAATAAACTCATAAACCAAAGTTCATTAGGTCTGTCATTTTTATGTTGCTCATTCAGTGTTTTTACACTATCCCAATTCCCACGACATTAAAGCTTACTGCTGTATTAAGTTATGGTGGGAAGAGCACAAAATAATGAAAACATTAATTTTAGTATAGTACCGTGGACTGGCTACTCTGGCTGCTTTAACTCCATGTAGCTCCTCCCCTTGATGAGGGGTACGGTGTGGTTAAGTTAAACCGAATTTATTTTTATTGCAGTGTTTGACAATAGTTGTGTTGCAGGAATTGCAAAATATTTGTATTTAACTTTACTGTTTTTCGTGTTCTCTTTACAGACGCCAGGTGCTGCACATGGAACAACAGATTTGGATGGGAAAGCCACTGATGGAAAGGATCGTGCTTCAAGCAAAAAAACAAAGGGGACCACAGGAAACCATGGCATGATTGGTGGAAAGATCAGGGATGGTGGAAATGCGGCTTCAGGCTCTGGAAACGATGTTGGTACTCAAAGGTGGTTTGAGGCTGATTATGTTGGAACTCCTAATATGTTTATTTTGTTTTACCTTTGTTTTCTTGTTGATGATTCATTACATCTTGACATCTATATTCATGCTATGCTTGTAAAATTTTACTCATGAGCAGTGCTGAAAGCGGGAGTGAAGATTCTTCAGATGCAAGTGATGATAACAATAACCAGGTTGTTTTCTCAGTACGGATTCTAAAGTTTTAATTCTACTCCTCTATTCAGTTGTACATTAAATACATGACGCGTTTTCACGTATGTATGGTAGTTTGTATTGAATCAAATCTGATTCGACATTGTAGGAATCATCCACGGCCAAGAAAGGAAGTTTTGACCAGATGCTTGCAGAGGGTAAGGATTTTTAATGCCCATCGATCTTTTACCTGATTTAGTCCAGATTAATGATACTGTCATTGAAATATCAGGCGCAAACGCACAGAATAATGGTGTCCCAACTAGTTTCCAGACTTCGGTACCTGGCAACCCTGTAGTCTCTGTACCTGCAACTAATCTGAATATTGGCATGGATTTGTGGAATGCTCCTGCTGGTTCTGGGGCCATGAAACTGCGGACAAATCCACCTGGCGTTTCTCCGACAGTTGCTCCATCAGGGATGATGAATGATCAGTGGGTTCAAGTATGATTTCTTTCCCAAGTGATGTTCTATGACCACCTCAATTGACTATGTTTTCGTCCTTGTTCATTACTGTTCTTTCTGGTATTTGGTTGTTCCTTTGGTTCTCCCTTGCTTTTCCTCCTAGTCCCAATGTAGTTTAAAATTTTCTGATTCTGTCATTTTAGAGATGTTGCGACACTTTGAGCATTAATAGATAAAATCCAAACGGATGTCTTTTATGCAGGTTTAAGGTATGAATTCCTAGATGTAATTCTTTTACCTTTATATCATACTCTATTTTAGATGATTTTACATACGTGTCTTTTTTTGTGTGTCTTGGGGGTTGATAAGGATAGGATGAAAGACCCGTTAGATTTATTGATCCAAGAACCCATCTTATGATAGGCAGCGACTCCCCAAAGAGTCAAGAATCCAGTTTGATCTTACCTAGAGCTTAGAAACATTGACTCGTTGACCATCTAATCAACTAAGAACTTTGTATGAACATTGACCCGTTGGTTATAAAGAACCAACAAGGGTATGATGGCCGCCACAAGTCCTTGCTCAAGGATCTTGATAAGTTATTTAGCAATTGAAAAGCTTCAAAAAGAGAATAAAAGATTCTGTGACTAATAACAGACTCTATGACTAATTATGCTGAATATTAATCATTCTAGGCAAAATAAATGGACACTCCTCTTGGGCCTGATGTGGTACATGAATTTTATAGCCCATAATCTCCATATTAAGTCCTCAATTCGGATATTTGTTCCACCCCAACTCATTGTATGCATTTCAGTCCAAAAACTTGAACAACTTGTGATCGGATCTCCATGAATTTTCAAATGATCTTTCTTGCTTGGAGACTTGAGTGGTCTGCTTGGGGTGGTCAACATTTGTTGGGGAGGGTAATGTAACGACCGGGATGGGAAGCCCATGAGTGCGGCGCGGATGGAAAGTCCAAGGAAAAACCCCGTTTGGGATAGCGCCCCGGTCGTTACAACTAACTCCTTGTTTAAACAAATAGAATAAAAGCAGATGGCCTCATATAACTTGATGCCTGCTTGATGGGAAGATCAGATTCAGATCCTTCCTTGCATAACTTGGTTAACTAGTCAACTGGGGCAGAAAATTTCCAGAGCTGATGTAGATTTTCTTTAATTGCCTTGTAACAGACTCTAAGGGCATGTGATTTGGATTCAAGAATGGTGTTATGGTTTCAAATGGTGTAGCTCTAATGAAGATACAGATACCACCCCGGAAAAACAAAGAAAATATCCTTATTCTAAATATGAAAAATTTCGTAGAAGAATTCAAGTTGAATGGATTTTAAATAGCACGTTTGATTACAGTCTTTGTGATGGATCTGAATTTCAAGAATAGTTAATAACTGGGGACTAGGTACAATCAATAATTTGGTCCAATTTAATAAAGTGGCATCTCTATAATAGTTACTCATCTTCATGTTTTGATTGCTTCACTTCTTTCCTCAATTGAAGCATTCATTTTCTATTTGTTTAAAAGTTGGCTAAGATGGTATATATTTGGAGATATCTTGTGTAGGGGTGCAAACTGTGATCTTTAAGAAAGAAATGGCTTTATTTTTTTGTTGGCCTGGACTGGAGCAAGTGCACGGGACCTAGGTGTGACCCAATTCCATTATTAGAAAGAGAGTCATTTTGTATGAAGGATTTAGGGATATTGGGAATGTGTACAGTTTCTCATTCATGGCGTGCACATTGTGTTTTGCCCAATCAAATTGTAAACCTGTTTGCTAATATACTTTGATGTATTTATTATATTCTTTTCAGCATCGTAATGACTTGACTGTTGTATTAATTTTTATGAAATTTTAGGCATTTGATGGACCATATTCAATGAGTTATTAAACAGATTTTCATCCTCTTCATTGAATGACTTTAATTTGAACATTGATCTTACAGGATGAACGTGAATTAAAAAGGCAAAAGAGAAAGCAATCTAACCGGAGTCTGCTCGAGATCAAGATTACGAAAACAGGTAAAGCAATTTTCTTTTAGAGTTCAGGGTAAAAGGGGTGCTATAGGACAATAGTTAAATAAAGTTGTCTAATTAACTCTACAAATGTGACTTGATCTTGAATTTCGAAAATACCATGATACATGACTGTTTTCCATTTCTATTCGATATTTAAGTGAAAGGAAAATGTGTCGTCCATCATTAGAATACCCAATCTGGCGCAAGAAAACCAAAGGAAAAGATTAAGCGAAATGCAATTCTCAAGGAAAAATAGGAGGGAAAAAGACTAATTGAAGCGTAGTTCCTTTTTGTGCTGAACTCATATGGATTAACTGGAGTGCTTTCATTATAGATTATTATATTATGAATAGGATGATTGGTCTATATAGGAAGGAGTTTGTGATCTTGATTAACTGTAATATGCTCGTTGTTGATTAAGGTAGAGATCCATCATTCTAAAAGATTGTGCAGAAACGGAACAGTTTTTAATTTGAAAGAAGTGCTGATGTTTGCAATTTCATTATTTGCCAGTTGCTGAATAATAATAACCCTGGTATTTTCTTATTATTGCATCTCCTTGAAAGATATCATGCGTTCTACTGAATTGATTAATTAATTCTTATAGTCCTGATGGTTTTATTAATTTAATTGATGGGAAAAAGAAAATTCCTCCGCGGTCTAAATCTAGAGAAATCCAGTTCCTGCAGTTAGACCCTTAATATGACGATTTAAACACTCATATTTTTGCAGGCTGAGTGCGAAGAGCTACAACACAGAGTGGAAACATTAAATGGTGAGAATCGCACTCTTAGAGACGAGTTGCAAAGGCTTTCAGAAGAATGCGAGAAACTCACATCTGAGAATAACTCCATAAAGGTTTTTGTTTTCTTTTTCTTTTCTCCATCGTGTTTTCCTGCCGCTCACCGTTGTTGCGTGTATTTATATTACTGCAGCAATAGCCTTATAGCCATAATCAGGAATGTTCCATTTAGCCTCGCGGGACCTGAGTTGTCTACTGTCTGATTGGCCTGTCAAATAATAATCCTGGCTTAAGTTCACCGAGGCCCTGAAACATTAAAAGACCGAGGAACCTATTTGCTTTTCATCCCATTACAATGAAACATAGCCTAATTACAAAAAGCTCCAGTTATTTTTCAAAATTACACCCACTTAAAGTGTTACAAACAACCCCTTCGGGTTTGTATTTCCTATCAAATACCCTTCTGTTGAGGATGCAATTTGTAAAAGAGAAACAAATGTAACTGTTTCTTTTAATATGTTAATCCCCAGGGGTAGTTTTGTAAATAACCCTAAAAGAAAAGGATAATTACAATTTACAAAAAAACACATTTGAGGTTCAGTTTAATTTCAAAACAGTCCAACTATCTTTCAAAATTACAAATATCCCCTCGTTATTTGTTTCTATTTACAAATTGCATCCTCAAGAAGGGTGTATTCGTTAAGCAAATGCAAACCTCAAGGGAGTGTTGGTAATATGTTAATATGTTAGGGAGGTATTTGTAATTTTGAAATATAACTGAATTTTTTGGTTGTTAGGATAAACCTTAGGGGTAATTTTTGTAATTATTCTTGAAACACAAGAAAAGCAGTAGTCCGATATATCATTACATCTATCGTCTTGTAATCTTTAACAAATATGTTTTTGGTGCTGAAACAGGAAGAGCTAACTAGGTTGTGTGGCCCTGACATCGTATCAAAACTAGAGAATAGCAACTCTGCTACACATCTTCAGCCTCGTGGGGACGAAGGTAACTGTTAGAACTGGCCTCTACAGAGTAGATTATGTCGAGATTGTAACCGGGCGGGAATTATACAAGTTGCAGAGAAATTTGTTTTTAGTTCAACGGAGCCAGAGAACGATTGTTGTCTGCTAATCCATAACATGTAACCTCTTAGTAGCATTGTAGTATTGAGTCTTATGTTAGTCTAACAGTGTTTAGGGATCTGATTATATGCTCTTTTTTTTTAATTTATCTTTTTTTTTTGTTGTAAAAGTTAATGATCGAGCAATTGTCATGGTTTATGTCGTTTCAAGTTGTATTCTTTTTGCTTACTCTATGTTGAGCTTTACCCAATAAATAAAATTTACATGATGAATAGCATTTGAATGGAGGGATTTGAAGGTAAGGATTTTGAATATATAAAAACAAATTTATTGAATTTGTTCGGATAATCTCATAAGGGCTACATAATTACAAAAAAAAAAAAACCAAATCAAAAGTCGAAGGAGTACCGACTTACCAACCGTACGCCCCCTCCCCAAAGGGCGAAGGATCCTATTCAACAGAATTGCCAACTCAAAAGGCGAAACCCAACACTGAACGGTGTGAGCTAGTCATAACCAAATTCATACACTTTAATAGTTATTATTATCATGGACCACCCGGCCGACCAAGTCAATTGCAAGGCATATTAGTTCAGTTCAATGGTTTTGCGTAACTTAATGGGGAAGAAAAACGTATCCCAAGGTGTGTCGGCGACAACCGCTATGCAAACTCATCACATCCACTAATATTATCGCAGTCTAATCCTTGACATCCTAGTTATAGGATATTAACACGTCAACATTCGAGGAATCATTACTCGCATAATCCTCAACAGGGGTGGGGCGGAGCTAGACGTATAATTTTGGGAAGCTAAATCGATAAAAATAAATATTTAGTACTAAAAATTAATATTTTAAAATAAAATACACATAGAAATATTTGATTTTTAAAAATTTTTGGGGGCTCCCAAAAATAAGGAGGATACGTCAAAGTCAACTAGGTTAGAAAGAAAATATAAATCCTACACTATGAATACCCTCATTTATGACAAGAAAGAAAGATGAATCTATCTCTCTGTCTTTCTCTCTCATCTCTCTGCCTTTCTCTCTCAATAACTCTGAAAACAAAAGCCTTTATTGTATGAAGCTTCTCAACTGAAGAGAATAAAAAAGAAATAAACCATTAAGCTGACCTGCAATAGGTCAACAACTTTGTATATTTTCTTTGCTTTACTATTATCAATTTATCATTCTCTAAATTTTCAGTTGGCACATCGGAAATACTAATCCGCACGTCAACTTTTAAAAGATATTTAGCATCCATTCCATTACAAAGAGCCAACTCTTTAAATAGATTTTGCAGTTCTAGATGGTCTTACAATTTAACGGTTCATATTTTCTAAAACCATGTTATCCGATGTTCGAAGTTTACAAAGCCGAAAACATTTTGCAAGTGTATTTGCATGAACATATATCTATATTCAAAGTTGAACTTGCAGGATTTTTTGTATCTAAATTTATCTTCTCTGGTTATGGTTAACCCACTTCATAATCTATATAATCTTATAAATTAATAGATATTTATTAGTTTCATCCTTAATTAATGGATTTTTGGCGGTTGCAATATTATTAATTTATAGAAGTTTAACTGTAAAAACATATGTTCGTGAACAATTATCAACAAATTATATTTTGGAAATATATGAAATGCTTGAATTGTAATGTTGCGTCATACTGATATAGTTGTAACACAAATTTTTATTGTCTCGCAAATTAACAAACAAGAAAAATAGGACAAATTAAATTTATATAAATCAAATGAAAAATATAGGTTAAAATCTCTATTTCTTCCTCCGATTCTTCTCTTCAAAAATATAATATCTGGAAATTGAGAATTTGGAGATGAACTCTACAACTTGATCTTCTCCAAACTTGAATTTGAATTTGAATAACGTTGATCCGAGGGCTTGAAAGCTTAATCTCGAATCAAACGTGATATATTTGACGATATTTGACTTGAATATTATGAGAACTTCTTGGTGGATTTGACTATTCGATCTTCCCCAAGATGGATCTGACTTCTATAACGTTAACTCGAGGGCTTGAAAGCTTATTCCCGAATCAAACGCCGTGATTTGAGTGGACTCCGCGATGAACACCTTGAATTTCGCCTTCAACACCGTGGACCTCCTTGAAGTTGTTCTTCTTGACTTGAGAGAATTTCCTCCACCGCCTTCTTGCTTGGATTTCTTCTCTTTAAATTGTGATTTAATTCCTTGATAATGACCCCTATTTATACTTGTAGGAGAGGGGTCTTTGGATAACTCATATGGTGAAGACTCTAATTTGATTGGTCCTTCGAGATTTAATATTATTTCTTTAATCACAAATTGTGATAATTATCAAAAGAAATAATAATAAATCAAGATAAATCTTGATTTATAAGAATTTGACATTTGACAATCTTTAATTGACCAATAAAATATATATTAAAATATCAATAACTTAACTATTTAAATTAGGAATTAAATTTAATTAAATCCCAAATATAAATAGAAATTATAAAATTAATATTTAATATAGAATCCCACATTGGTCACAATTTAACTGGTATAAATTTAATTTGTCTACAAATGTTCCCTGGTGACTTGCTCACGGATGACGTGTCTTGAAGTGAATAAGTCACGATAATTGCTTGAATCTTCCAATTGTAATGGGCCTTCCAGAACCTCCTCTGAACTTTGCAAAATTAATTTAAGATTTGGACTTGCAATCTTTAACCGAAAAATCTGGCCCATAAGCTTATTTGAAATCCATATTTTTATCAAAGTAGATAGCCGACTAAAGCCCAAAAATCTGGCGCCAAGAAATTTGGTTTGAAGCTTCAATTTCAATCTATTGCAAAACAATGCAACGAGCATCATTTTTTTCTGGATTGCGCTATTGACACCCCTTTTTTGATGAGTACACCCACTTTCTAAGTACACCATCTCCTACTTTTTTAAATATGGCACAATTGATGAGTTCACCCCCCCCCCCCATTTTTTTCCAATTTTATCCATGCACTTATTTTTCCTCCCAAATACATCCAAAATGATAAACCCAAGGCGCGTCGACGGCGACGGAAGAAATTCCACCAAACTTTTTTGTTCCGGCAACGAAAAAATATGTAATATCTTTTAGATTACGCATTTTTTAATTTATTTTAATTTTAAATTTAATATTGTAATTTAATTTCGCACTTATATTAGTTTGGGTAATTATTGGGTATAAGCGTTGGGTAATTGTATTTGTTTGATTCTAGAGTTAAATTTGTTTTTCCTGGTTTTTGTCTGAGTTTGGGGAAGAAGACGACAGATGGCACGATAGTATACTCGATCGTGTCATAAGGCACGATCGAAAAGTAACTACGATCGTGCCATCGATCGTGCCATCATGCAAGTGGCACGATCGAAAAGTAACTACGATCGTGCCATCGATCGTGCCATCAAGCAAGTGGCACGATCGAAAAGTAACTACAATCGTGTCATCATGCAAGTGGCACGATCGAAAAGTAACTACGATCGTACCACACGAGAAAATTTTTAACTACACTACGATCATGCCAAATATATTGCACTTTTATTATTCAACAATAAATTTTTAGCTGTAAAAATGAAAAAACAACACACTTTTAAGTTGCAAAATTAAGGATATACTTATATTATTGGGATAATATCACTTTTGATACCCAAAGTTTACCACCTTTTCGCTTTTGATACCCAATGTTCCCACTTAATCAATTTTGGTACCCTAAGTTTCAGACATTAGTCACTTTCACTACATGCCGTTATTTTTCCATTCAAAACTGACGGCTAACATGCTGCTGCAGGTAAAAAGTTAGGGATAATTTCACTTTTGATACCCAAAATTTACCACATTTTCTATTTTGGTACCCAAAATTATTTAAAATATTTTAAATTCTAAACTAAAAAAACTCAATATTATTTCCAAAAAGTTATTTTCAAAAATAAATGATGTTTTAAAAATCTAAAATATTGTTTAAAGAACTAAAAGTTGTGTTAAAAATCGACAACTACTTAAAAAATGAATTCAATATAAAATTAAAAATCAAAATTTTCTAAAATTAAAAAATGGATTAAAAATCAAACTTTAAGATTTGAAAAAATTAACCAAAAATTTGATTGACTTAAAAATCCAAAAAGGGTAAAAACATTGATTTTTTTAAAAAACTGAAAAACTATTTAAAAATATAAAAATTAACGAAAATATTGAAATTTGTTTTGAAAAAATCAAAAAATTATTTAAAAGTCTTAAAATTATTCCATAATTGGGATATTAAAATCTGATAATTTTTAAAAAAATTCCAGAATTTTTTAAAACATATTTCGAAGTTTTAAAAAGTGTTTTGATTTTTTTATTTAGGACTCCATAAAACTCCAAAATCAAATTAAAAGAGGTTTTCGATTGATGGGTGAAGAAAATGGGAAAAAATATGAAACGGAGAGGACAAAGTGGATGAGAAGAAAAAAAGAAAAATTAAATTTTTTATTTTATTAATATATATAAGGGATAATTTTATTTGATATATAAACATGACTACTCTTTCAAACTGAATCAATTTTTGAAAATTATAAAAAAAAGTTCTATGTATAAAAAAAATCACTTTTATTTTTTATACCCAAAATTTACCATCTTTTTGCTTTTGATACCCAAAATTTACCATCTTTTCGCTTTTGGTACCCAAAAGGTTTTTTATTCTTCATTTTTACTAATTTTAACCGGATTCCACCTGCTACAACAGGTGAACCGTTTGTTTTGGATGACAAATTAACGGATTGTAGTAAAATTGATCAATTGGGAAAATATTGGGTATCAAAATTGATTAAGTGGGAACATTGGGTACCAAAAGCGAAAATGTGGTAAACTTTGGGTATCAAAAATGAAATTATCCCTATATTTTTCGGCAAAATTAAATATTTTCAATAATATGAGTGTTTAAAAATCTAGGGTTTACAAAAAAAATTCAGTTTTTACAAGAACGTGGGTGAGTGTGAGGAAGATGAAGTGTATTAGAAATTATTTATTTAAGTAAGGGTATCAAAGTCTTTTAAACTAATGGCATTTTTGAAATTATATAAAGGGGGTATCTTAACATTTTGGGGGTGTCGATAGTGATATCCTTTTTTTCAAATAAAAATATAAACATGGCCCACATGGCAATATGTATATGACTTGCATATAGACTCTATTGCATATTGTATTGCAAAGAATCTCAGATGCAGTAGACTCCTGGCTCGTGGGGTCTTTCTTGAATTAATTTCTTTGTTTACTTCAATCTCGGTTCTTGGACTAGAAATGTAATCCTAATAGGATTTTAATTCTTCTTATGAGTGTTTACTTTAAACTAGTCCACCCATGCACTTACTAGTGTCTATAAAAGAGATCCTTTCGTGCTTATTTTTTCACACTCGGACGAAGGCATCTGCTCCATAGCTACTGCTTATTCTTCATCTCGCGTATTTAAGTCTTCATCGCATAACTTGTTGATGGAATCCTAGATTGTAGTAGTGTTTTCTTTTCGTCAATGGTGTTCTTCAATGGTATATTCTCTCTTTCTCTCTTTTTTTTTCGTTGCAAGTTCGGAACATGTAAGCATCTTGAATCTTATGCCATGTGGTTACTTAATTGTTTCGAAGACGCAAATCATATTCTCAGCCATTTGAATTGTTGTCTATTATTTTTCTTTTCTTTTTTTTGTTTGACATATTAACCATGATGTATTTCGAAGATATTTTTTTCTTCCCCAAATGACATTTGGTTATTCTTGATGACGAAAAGATGTACCATCTTGGTGGTTGTGATCCACTTATCGGTCGATAGCAAAGTCATGGCCAAAGTTGACGAATCGACTTCACTTAAGGGAATGGTCTCGTGAGATTCCACCAATCAATGAATCCAAGTAGTGGGATTTGCAAGCAACTTATCATTAACAATCGGAGGAGACGACGGTGTCGCATCACTAAAGGCAAAGCCACGTGGGGAGATGCCAAGTTGTGCATATTGCGATTTACTTACCACCATCACAACTCACCACGCGGGAAAAACCATAAAGGGCGTGGATTTCGCCAAAGAAGCATCATTCAAAATTAAGCTAAGCAGAGAGACGCCATATGGAAGCAACTCGCCGAAGTCGGCCAAATCCATGTAGATCTTGGAGCAACTCGTCGAAGTAGGGAGAATCCATGTAGGTCTCAAAAGCAACTCATCGAAGTAGGGAGCATCCATGTAGGGCTCGGAAGCTGCTCCGTAATTCAAGCAAACAGAGTGGGGAAGAGGAACAAGAAAGCTGCGGAAAAATATTTCCAGGAATGTTTATACGGAAACCGGACAAAACGGCGATGCTGAAGCAACTAAAGAGCCATGTGGCGATATTTGGAGTTTGGATCGCCATCGTCCGCGCCACACCTTATATTCTCCACTACTTCTCAGATCAAAATGAAGAACTCAAGCTCGACCTCTAATTTTTTCTCCTCCTCCACGGCCTATGTCTTCTTTTTTTTCCCCTCTCGCTGTAAGCGGTAAGCTCAAACTCTTGCTGAATCAGTTCTCATTTTAACAGTAAGTTTGCGTAATTACTCTCCATTGATGAGGTGTATTTTCTTCATTTGAAGAAATCGATGGTTATCCCCGTGGAAATTTTGTTTATTTCTTTTTCCCTTTTAATGAAATAAATTTACAATTGAATGAAAAAATGTAGGGCTCGGAAGCAATTCATCGAAGCGTGGATATGCCTTCAAGGATGTGGAATTCGCAAGTAAGCATCATTCAATACCAAGTCAAGCAGAGAGACGCCATGTAGATCTCACATGCATCTCGCCAAGTGGAGAAATACCATCAAGGATGTGAATTTTGCAAATAACTCGTCGCCACTGAACGACTCGCCAAGTGGAGAAATGCCATCAAGGATGTGAAATTTGCAAATAACCCATCGCCACCGAATGACTCGCCAAGTGGAGAAATGCCATCAAGGATATAGATTTTGCAAATAACTCGCCACCAGTGAAGGACTCGCCAAGCAGGGAGGTGCCATCAAGGGTGTGGAATTAGCAAGCAACTTGTCGCTAACAATAGACTTGCCAAGCAAGGAGATGTCATCAAGGGTATGGAATTAACAAGCAACTTGTCGCTAACAATAGACTTGCCAAGCAAGGAGATGTCATCAAGGGTATGGAATTAGCAAGCAACTCGTCACCGACAATAAGCTCGTCAAGCGGGGAGACACCATCAAGAGTGTTGAGTTCACAAGCAACTCATCAACAATCAACACAAGAGCCGATTTCATGGCCACACTGTCGCATTATTGAAGGTCAGGCCAGTGAGCGGGAGAGAAGATGCCCCCAGCGAAGCGTCACTGGAAGGGATTAAAAAGAGTCCCAAATCTTTGCAGCCACGAGGAACCAATGTAGATGATATCGCGCACCACAATAAATAGGGAACATTGTTGAAGAGGTTCGTTTCCTAACTCCCTTTTCGTTTCTGCAATGAACATAATTCATCACAATAGCATGACTGAACGTAGAAAATTCTAAGTTGCTTATGTACCCTAACAAAGAGATCAAGTCAAAACGTAGTTCATAAAACCTATTTTTGTTTTGGAGTGTCACAAACAGTTTATACTCATGTGGGCTAGGTGTAACATGCAGTTTAGGCTCGTCCGTCATAGAGCATTCATTTAAATTTGAGATATGATGATAGTTTATACTCGTATCAAGGAGTAGACATTTGAACTTGAGATATGTTGATAGTTTAAACTCGTATCAAGAAGTCTTGATTTGAATGTGAGATATATTGATAGTTTATACTCGTATCAGGGAGTAGACATTTGAACTTGAGATATGTTGATAGTTTAAACTCGTATTAAGGAGTCTTGATTTGAATGTGAGATATATTGATAGTTTATACTCGTATCAAGGAGCAATCATTTGAATATGAGACATATTGATAGTTTATATTCGTTTAAAGGAGTAATCATTTGAATTCGAGATATATTGATAGCTTATACTCGTATCTAGGAGTCTTGATTTGAATGTGAGATATACTGATAGTTTATACTCGTATCAAGGAGTAATTATTTGAGTTTGAGATATGGACCTTTTATACTCATGTCAAGGAGTGTTATTGATAGTTTAGGCTCTTATCAAGGAGCATTTGGGCATATTTTATTTTGACAATTTTAGATGGTTTATGCTCGTATCTAGGAGCGTTGAGAAGTTAAAGATGGCTCCACTTCGTCATCGTCATCATCACTGACATCACTTGGGTATTCTTGTTGGTCAAAGTTCAAACTTATCTCAATGGTATGTGCTCGAGTTGCTAACTCTTCAAAAGTTTTCGGCTTTATTCCTTGAAGTATGTAGCATAGGCTCCAATGCATTCCTTAGATGCACATTTCAATTGTTGAGGCCTCTGACAATTGATCTTTAATTTGCAGTTGAGGCTTAAGTCCCTCCAACGATTGATATAGTCAATGATGTACTCTCCCTTCCACTGGGATGAATTTGAGAGTTGAATCATACTAACAGTTCATCGTGTGCTATAGAAACGGTTAAGAAATTCTCGTTCCAACTGCTCCCAAGTATCAATTGAATTTGCCCCCAAGTCGGTGTACCAATCAAACGTACTTCCTCTCAAGGATCGGACAAATTGGTTTAGTAAGTGATTACCATAAGTCCCAGCATCGTTCCACGTTTCAATAAAGTGAGCCACATGCTGCTTTGGATTGCCAATGCCATCAAATTGTTGGAACTTCGGAGGTTGATAACCATAAGGCATCTTCAAGTTGTCAATTCTCTGTGCATACGGCTTGGCGTAAGTCAAACACGATTTGGAACTTCCATCAAACTTGTCTTTAATAGTCCCTATAATAAACTCCTTGAGTTGGTCAACTGGAATCAGGCCATCAGACGAGACTTGCAACTCCTTTGCGAGAGACTCCTCTTTTTTCGTTTGCTTGTTGCATTGTGGACGTTTCAACATTATCTTGAGCTTCGACTTGTTTGTCCATCACATGACTTGAATCAACTTGATCTACTTTTGTCTATCAACTTCATGATTTGGGAGTCTCGCTCTTGCACATGTTTTGTAAGTCCTTCAATGGCCTTCGTCAAATTTGCAAGTTGCTCGTCGAGTGAAGTAGCTTGGACCACCATGGCTGCTATAGTTTCAAAGCTTGAGCTTGTAGAAGATGCATGCATGCCGAGCGGGTTCAACGATTCCTTATTTGCATCTCCATATTTGCCAGAATCGCCATCTTTCCTTGCCCATTTATGCTTGTATTTTGGAGCAGCGGCTTCGTAGTTTGGCATTGAATGGTTAACATTGGTGGACTTGGAATGGTTGGCCATCTTCGTTGATATATGAACTTGGTTTGAAGAGAAGAGATGAGAGGTAGAGATTGTCCCACTGGGCATGTCAAAATTTGTAACACAAATTTTTATTGTCTGCAAATAAACAAACAAGAAAAATATGACAAATTGAATTTATATAAATCAAATGAAAAATATAGGTTACAATCTCTATTTCTTCCTCTGATTATTCTCTTCAAAAATATAATATCTGGAAATTGAGAATTTGGAGATGAACTCTACAACTTGATCTTCTCCAAACTTGAATTTGAATTTGAATAACGTTGATCCGAGGGCTTGAAACCTTAATCTCGAATCAAACGTGATATATTTGACGATATTTGACTTGAATATTATGAGAACTTCTTGGTGGATTTGACTATTCGATCTTCCCCCAAGATGGATCTGACTTCTATAACGTTAACTCGATGGCTTGAAAGCTTATTCCCGAATCAAACGCCGTGATTTGAGTGGACTCCGCGATGAACGCCTTGAATTTCTTCTTCAACACCGTGGACCTTCTTGAATTTGTTCTTCTTGACTTGAGAGAATTTCCTCCACCGCCTTCTTGCTTGGATTTCTTCTCTTTAAATTGTGGTTTAATTCCTTGAGAATGACCCCTATTTATACTTGTAGGAGAGGGGTCTTTGGATAACTCATATGGTGAGGACTCTAATTTGATTGGTCCTTCGAGATTTAATATTACTTCTTTAATCACATATTGTGATAATTATCAAAAGAAATAATCATAAATCAAGATAAATCTTGATTTATAAGAATTTGACATTGACAATCTTTAATTGACCAATAAAATATATATTAAAATATCAATAAATTAACTATTTAAATTAAGAATTAAATTTAATTAAATCCCAAATATAAATAGAAATTATAAAATTGATATTTAATATAGAATCCCACATTTGTCACCATTTAACTGGTACAAATTTAATTTGTCTACAATAGTATTTTTTTTTGTCGAACGATAGAATTTTATTATAACAACTCAAAATTAAAATTACAACTACAATCGTAGCCAACGGGTTAAGAGACCGACAAGACTAACTAAGAGTTGCTGCGGAATTGGTAAAACCAATTCAAATTCACATGGACTAAAAAAACTATCCACCCCAAACTAACCACTCAAGCGCGGAAACTTCAAAGACTCCTTAAAGGAGACTGTGACACACCAAAAAACTAAAATCGGGCACGAGCAACCACTACATACTGCAGAACAGAAAAAAATTGATCCGCCTACGAGTTTCGCAAATCAACCGAGAAAAAGAAAATACAAACAAAAAAAGAAAACAACAACTATAGCTAAAAACGAGAGAAAAAAATACAAAAATTGCCTCTCCTCACCCAACTCAATCACTTTGCCCCATCATCTACTCACCACCCACTTTCCCCCTGGAACGAAAATATCGGTCACCTCCGAATATCACAAGGAACCGCCTTCGTCTATCCTCCAGTGGAAAGCATGGAGGGGGAGGGGGAGGGGAAGGAAGGAGGGGAGGGGGAGGATGTGTGGGTGGCGGCTGTGTGGCTGGGGAAGGAGGGGAGTAGGAAATTAGGTTTTGGGTTTTTTTGGGGGGGTTAGAGAGAAGGGGGAGGGATGTGTGGGTGACTCCATATAGTTTAATTTCTCATCTACAATAGTATTTATAAACCATACTAAGTGCTGAAATTTTTTATTTGGACTATGGGAGACCAAAAATACTCAAATAAATAAATAAATAAATTTTTTATTTCATTTGAAGAAACACATGAAAAAGAAACACTCAAACAAATGAATTAATAGAGATGTTAATTGATTTTGCACAATTATTCGTTCACTGTTGCATGTAGGTATACTCCAATTTAATAATATCTACAATTCAAATTTATTCACTTATTTATTTTCAAAAAAAAATGTGATACATGAAACTTTAATGTAATTTAAGTTCCCAACCATAAAACTAAAGAGCAGACCAAATCAAGAAAAGCTAATTCATCATCCACCTAATTAAACACCAACATAAACTACAGATTAACCACAAACAGAAGGCAGGATACATATGCTTAATTTCATTAATCACAATTATAGAGATTTTAATCTCTCCCCTTAATTTTTAATCCTTAATACCTCCATGCTGACGTGGCGACAAGTGGCCTATCATGCCAGCAAAGCAGCATCTCCGTCTGTCGTTTTGCCACGTGGAACCCTCTCACCTGCACTCTCCTAATTAAACACTCCGCCTGAAACTCCGCAAATTGGCTCAGCCCCACCTGCCTCAGCCCCGCCGCCACCAGCGCTTCGCTCCACGCCGTCCCCCGCCGCCCGGCAGCCACCACCCCCTCCACGATCCTCGGGTAGAGCACGAACGTCTCGATTCTCTTCATCCAATCACCGCCGCCGGCGCCGGCACCGTTGAAGTTAGCGGCTTCCAGAGATTCCAGAACCGTGGAGTAAAACTCCAGTCCATCAATCACCGCCTGCCGATACGACGCCGTCCCGAACCCCATCTGACCTTCGGCGTCCACGTGCACCACCACGTGCGGCGAGACTCGCCGGAGATCGCTCAGGAACCCCGTCCCGATGTGCCGGAATATCGCCGGGGACAGAATAACCGCTATCTTCTCGCCGTCCATGAATTTAAACGCTTTGAAAGATAAATACTCAAAGGTGCGTATCAACACAAAGTCGATTTCGAACCTAATGTTCAGATCCCGAGCGAACAGAGCCAGATTCTCTCTAATCAGCCTAGATTCAGCCGCGTACTCCTCAGAAACCAGCGCCGATATCCGTAGCGCCGGCGGCGCGGCTTTACGAGATCCGGCCTCATCCGCGAGCTCTTTCATGAACGACGCCCAGTGGCCGCCGAGTCCGATGTCGAAATCGATGACGTGGACATGAACAGAGCCGTCCAACCCTTCGAGCACGGCTTGATTAGCCGTGAAGCCGGCGAACATCGGAATCGGAGAGATGCTCGAGAAAGTCCTCTCGGCTTTGATCGCCTGCACGATCTCGAACGAATTCGCCGCCCGATGGCTCGGCCGAGTCGATCCGGTGAGCAGAGACTGCAGAGCTTCCTTAAAATAGAAAGCAGCTCTCTGCAGAGGTTTTCCGGCGGGAGATCTCAGCCGTTGATTGAGCCGCGCCAATATCACCTGCCCGAGCTGGATCGAGTTAGTCTCGAAACACTCGGCGAGCCGAATCAGCTCATCAACATAATCAAATCCGACATTCCAATTACCGCTACTCAGATCCCCTGAAACCAATCCTTCGAACGAATTGATGGAATTGATGGAATTAGGGTTTATGTTGAGAGACGCAGTTGTGTAAATCGGGATTTCAGAGAGAATTCCCAAATCAAAGGAGCTAACAATTGGGAAATCAGGAAGATGATGATTATCCTCCTGAGAAATTTGAATCTGATCAGATTGATTATTGTTATCAGAAAACGGTTTGATGGAATCGTCATGCAAACCCAAATCTCTCATCAAAGAATCCCAATCGTCCAATTGGGGGTTGATCAGAGCATGATGATCTTCTTCCAGTTGGAGAGGATCGACGGCCAAGATGTTATTGGAAACTGGGCTTGGGCTTCGCCGGAGATCAAGAACGGATTTGGGCTCGTAATTAACGGTACAATTGATTGCTGGATTATTGTTTGCAGGAAAGGGTACTTTCATTTCTTGAACAAAAAGAAAAAAAGCCCACTAAAAGAAAAAACCAGAGGTAGCTAAAGATATCTATGATCACAATAATAATGTGGAATGGAGTGATATATAAATTTTGTTGGAGTTAGAAATTTGATAAATTGGGGTTTTTTTTTGTGGGGGTGATGATTGTATGGCTTTTTATGTTTGCGTGCATGGGGGATGGGGATGGGGGGTTGGGTTTATGCGTGAGTGGGGAGAAATGAGAAAGTGGGGGAAAGGAAGGAAGGTCAGAAGATTGATTTGATGTGTGTGTTGGAAGCTTGTTGATGAAGGCTTTTAGGAGCAAAAAACACTTTATTGTGTTACTTTCTTTGATTCTCAACTTTCAATCGTTGGATGATTATTACTTTTGATTTTTGAGACCCCACAAGCCCACAACCGATTTAATTTTTTATTATATTTTTGTATTTTTAATTTTTTAATAACTCAACTTCTAAGCTTAGAAGCCTGACTATTCCCGATGACATCAGTTCTGGCCCCTCATCATTGTCATCAAGGTAAATCGCGGGATGTGCATACACTGACCAGTGTTATGATAAAGTATGCTGATAATAGTTGATCTCTCCCTGACTATGACTGAGAACAACAACTTCGGCCCCTCATCGTTGTCAACAAGGTAAACCGTGGGATGTGCACGTACTGACCAATATTATGGTAGGGTTTGCTGACGTACAACCAGATCTTCCCAGGTAAAGAGAACAATTATGTTCGACGAATTGAACTCACACGGATGTTATTCAGTATGAGTTCCCACCAAATCTTCACCAGCTCGCATATGCCCTATGGTAGAAATTTGATGGAGTGGGGTTTAGAACCCATGACCTCCACCCCACAAGAGACTTAAGTCCCTTATGGTGGCCCGTGAGTTAAGCCTTGTGGTTTTTTTGTATTTTATTCTTAAAATGAATTACTTGAGCTTATGAGATAAATTACGTATACTCCTCAAGACCAAATTTTCTATTCCACATTTCTGTTTATCTATTTCGATCATGCGGATGAATGACACGTATTTTTGATATAAACAAGTGTCTTGATTGTTTGAATGTACATATATGTGTAATTCATCCAGATAATGGAACATAAAAGAATTGAAATAAGAAATCTAACGTATTGCTTGCTTGTGGAAAAAAAATCCGGACTAATTTCACACTAAACGTGTGATTGTCTGGGAAAATATTCAAATAATTCACTATTCAATCATTCTCATTTTTACAATCATTAATCACATTCATTTATAGTTTTAACAAAAAAATATCACATCAACTATTATCACTACACAATCATATCATAAATACACTATTTATTCTGTTATTTTTCACATTACCAATCACATCTAATCACTATTACACTAAAAAAAATTATCACATTAAGTATCGTTATCATATTTTTATCTTATATCTAATCATAGTAAAAAAAAAGCCATTTTAGTTTTTAAAATAATTTTTTCACACTATTCTCTCAAAAGTGAAAAAGAACAAAATGAAAGTTCAAGCAGTCACTCCCTAGAGCAGTGCTTGCCTGTAAGAGGATTTTCCACCCTTCGGACAAAATTTTGGTTAAAAATATGATATATAAAATTTAATGATATATATTAAAAATTATATTAATTATGAACAAATTGGTAGGGGGAAGGCGTTGCTGCCTGCCTCTTGGCTCTGTCCCTGCCTATTTCGTACACGTACTACACTTAGTTTTAAGCTTTTCTAAGAAATCATCAATAAATATATACAATATCATTTAACTTTTACTGATTTATCAAAATTCAAATAATTTTTTCTATTCCAAATAAGATATGAAACACCATTTAAATAAAGAATTCTAACTGACTAAAATAGAAAATCAAATGCTCTTCTGATAAGTCTTGAATTATCTGTTCCATTTTTTAAATTCTATTTATATTCCATTATTTCATGTTTACTAGATAAAATATGTTCAAATAATCAACAAATAGCCATGTTAAACTTAACAAAGGGACTTCATTTATTTAGGTCAGTGCGGTTTTGAGTGAGAAGAGAGAAAAGATGTGAGCCTACTTCTTCTTTTTGGTAAATTACTTCATTGTGGTGGAAAAAGACATTAGAAAAGCCTATGAGGTACTGACAAAAATGTCAGAAAATCATAAAAATGAACCACCAAAAAAACTTTCCTAGCTTCTTAAACTTTTTAGTAAGACAAAAAAGCAAAAAAAAAAAGATTTCTTTGTATGTATAAAACTAGGGAAGAGGTGTGCCACCAAGCAATTTGTTGATGGTGAATGTATTAGATCTTTTTAACCAGAGTGAAAGCGTTATCAGTGGCGAGCGCAGGATTCGGTGTTGGTATTTATGACCCATTTGACATTTGTGTGTGGCCCAGATCCAATAATACACGGCCCAAAATTGCAGCCCAGAAAAAGCCTCCTATCCCAAGCCCATTACCCATGTTACCTGGATATCTCTATTCGGGTTGCGACACCCGTTTCTTAAGTCCGCGGATCCTCTTAGGTTTGATCTCGACCGTCTATAATGCTGGCCTAATCTGAGTCCTTCATTGTTGCTTTATAAAGCCAACTCCCGAAACCCTAACTCAGAATCAGTGTGATTTTTCTCTCTCATCTTTCTCGAACTCTCTGTAACCTCTCTCTCTCTTGTTCTTCTATATCGATCTCTAGATCTCCAACTTCTGGTTGTGTTTCTGAGTGAATCGAGTGTGGGATACACAGATCTGAGTGTTATTGTGTTAGTCCACCACTCCTCGGTGTACTTAATCTGTTCATTGTGAGGTTAGGATTTCTGGGGTTTGAGGGTTAGTTCGATCTAGGGTTTCTGGGTTCTTCTTTGGGGTTTGAGAGGTCTTTTTTGTGGCGTTGCCTTTGCGGATTCCACTTGATACTCTGGGTTGATTTTTTGTGACACTGTTGCTTGGGTTCCAGTCCCTGAGCCAAAGTAATTTCAATTCTTCGAGTTTTGGCTGTTGCCTTTGATATTTGTTTTATTCTTTACAACTCTTGTAATTTTCATTGTATTTTACATTATGTACTTTGTGTCTATTATTGGTTTGTATACTAGGTTATTGAGTCAGTAATATTCTTGTTTCGGTACTTTGTGTATCGGACTATTGAGGCAGATAGATACCTAACAGTGGTATCAGAACACCTATCTGCCTATTGGTGGGTTGTTGCTTCTGGTTCTGGTGGAATCTTGGTGATTCTTGGCTCCTAGTGATCTCTGTGACTGGTTTAATACCCAGGACTTACTCCTGGTTGTAAGGACTATTCTCTTCCGTTTCTCTCTCTTTTATTTTCAGTCAGTAGTAGTTTTAGGGAAACCCTAAGCATCAAGCCTCTTGACCCTGTGCCACGAGCGCAGTGGAATCCTGAGGTGCAAGGGGAATCCACCCTAGTTCCTTTATTTCATTTCTGTTGATATTTTTTGGTTTTTTGGACTCTGTGTGGTTCATTGTTGTTTTGTGTTGAGTCATGTGTAGTCCTTGCCTGTTTCCCGTTCATTTTATTGTTGCTCTGTTTAGGACACTGTGTGGTTTACCTATGTTGCTTCTGTTGATTTGTTCCTTGTGATCTTGGTGTACTTTTTGTGTACTTTGTGATCTACCTGTGTCTTATCTCTGTGATATATTCTTGCTTATATATGTGATAAAGACTGGTGTTTCTGGCTATCACATGGAACCCTTCAATGGAAAAACTGATTTTTTATTTGGCAACAAAAAATGAAGGGTATTTTGATTCAACAAAAATGTTTTAAAGCTGATGAACAAAAGTATACTGATAAAGATACTGCTGAAATCAAAGCTGAACTTGATGAGTTTGCTTATTCATCCATTATCCTAGACCTTTCTGATTATGTGTTGAGAAAAAGTTGGCAAGTTATTTAGTGCCAAGGATTTATGGAACAAATTGGAAGACTTCTTTACTGAAACTTCATTACCTTCCAAAATCTTTCGTCTTGAAAAGTTTTTCAGATTCAAACTTGATTTGACAAAGGATATGGATGAAAACTTCGATGTTTTTATAAAATTGATACAAGATATCAAGCTGACTGGTGATAAAAACATTGATGATTATACTTCTATTGTCTTGCTGAATGTTATTCCTGATTCTTATGTTGATGTGAAATCTGCCATTAAGTATGGTAGAGATTTTATTACCCTTGATACTGTGATTAATGGCCTTAAGAGTAAGGAATTAGATCTGAAAATATTCAAGGGGAATGAATAGGGGTTAGGGAAAGTGATGCATGTTAGGGGTAAAAATCAGAACAAAAGGAATGGGAATAACAATAACAATAAGTCAGGTAGAAAGAGAAGCACAAGCAGAGGGAGGTCTAATTCTAGACCTAGGAATAATAGAAAGTGCTATAACTGTGGTGAGCATGGTCACTACATCAAAGAGTGTACTAAACCCAGGAATAACCAGAACAACAATCAAAACAATAACCAGAATAACAAAAACCAAGCCAAGGACTCTGTGAACTTGACTACTTCTAATGATCATATGGTGATGTGTTTATGGTCCATGAGTTGCCTGATTTTGTGAATTATGTGTCTTCAAATGCTTTCAGTGATAATGAATGGCTAATTGATTCTGCATTCACATTCCATATGACACCTTTTAAACACCTGTTTAATATTTTATACTTCAGTGCAAAGTGGATTTGTTTCCATGGCCAATGATAAAAAAATGTCAAGTCCTTGGTGTTGGTACTGTGTGTTTAAAACTTGGTACTGGTTATGTTTTGACTCTCAGTGATGTGAGGCATGTTCCTGATTTATCCAATAATTTGATATCATGTGTTATGCTTGAACATGATGATTATGAGGGAAGATAGGGGAAGGGTGTTATGAAACTCATGAGGGGTTCTATGATAATTATTAAAGCTGAGAAGAACAAAAACCTTTATGTTTTGCATGCTAAACATTATTCTTCTGTGCCTAATTCTGTTAATAAAGTCGCTAATCCTTTGTCAAATGATTTGACTGATTTATGGCATAAAAGACTTGATCACATTAGCTCTAAAGGTCTTGATATTTTACAGAATAAGGGATGTTTTGGTAAAAACAAACTTGATGCTTTGTCTTTTTGTGAATCATGTGTGTATGGAAATCATCAAACGATTAAGTTCCCCTCCCCTACTAATCCCAAATCATCTGCTAGTTCTGAATTGCTTGAATGCTTACATGTTAATGTTTTGAGTACCTCTTTTGTGGCTACTCATGGTGGAAATAGATACTTCTTATCCACAATTGATGATTATTCCAGAAAAGTTTGGGTGTTTTTAACGAAAAATAAATCTGATGTCTTTGATAAGTTTAAAACTTGGAAAATTCTTATTAAAAACCAAATTGGCAAAAAGATAAAAGTTTTAAGAACTGACAATGTCCTGGAATTTTGCAATCAATTGAAGGATAATCTTTGTCATGAGTTTGGAATAAAAAGGCACAAGTATGTGTCCTATTAACCTCAGCAAAATGGTATTGCAGAGAGGATGAATAGAACACTTTTAGAAAGGGTGAGGAGCATGCTTGCTACCTTAGGGCTTTCTAAAAGATTTTGGGGAGAAGCTGTAGTCACAACAACCTATTTAATTAATAGGGTCTCCCTCAGTCCCCTTGGAAAGGAAATACCCTGAAGAGGTTTAGACTGGAAAAGCTGTAGATTTTTCTAACTTGAAAATTTTTGGATGCACTGCTTTTGTACATCAAAAGACTGATAAATTGGAACCAAGGTCTATAAAATGTGTTTTTCTTGGCTATCGTGAAGGGGTTAAAGGCTATAGACTTTGGAACAGATGAGAACCTAGTTTTAAAACTATAATTAGAAGGGATGTTTTATTCAATGAACTTGAATTCCCTTGTCATGTGCATCCTACTCTTCAAACTGTTTCTGGAAATGATAATATATACTCCAACTGAGGTGGAGATTTCTAATGTGTCTCCTAATATTTCTTTGCCTGTTGATTCACCTATCAATGATGCTTTTCCTGACAATGTGAATGATCATGATGTGCATATTGATGATGATACTCAACATGATAATGTGCAAGATATGCATAATGATTTTCCTGATTGATAATGAACCCACTGATGATACTCATGATGATTTGAATGATTATGTGTTAACTAGGGATAGAACTAGGAGGCATGTTAGAATCCCAAACAAATATTCTGATTTTCACATGACACTTTATGTGTTTCCTGTGTTTGAATCCATTAATGGTTCTGAGCCTAAAACCTTTTATGAAGCTATGAATTATGCTTAATCTACTAAGTGGCTGAGTGTTATACATGACAAAATGACTTATCTGCATGTTAATAACACATGGATTCTTGTCCAAAACCTCCTAACAGTTCTGTGGTTGATTGTAAATGGTTATACAAGGTTAAACAAGAATCTGAGGGTGTTAGATTTAAAGCAAGATTAGTTGCTAAGGATTTTACTCTGAATGAAGGGATTGATTACACAGAATTATTTGCTCCTGTTGTTAAATCTGTCACTGTGAGAATTATGCTTGCCCTTATTGCTCAATTTGACTGGGAATTGAAACAGTTGGATGTTAAAACTACTTTTTTACATGGTGACTTGGATGAAAAACAAATTATGAAACAACCTGAGGGTTTTGAGGACAAATCCAAGCCCAATTATGTATGTTTACTCCAAAAATCTTTATATGGTCTAAAACAATATCCAAGATAGTGGAACAAAAAGTTTAATCAGTGCAAGCTTGATTTGAAGTTTTGTAGAAGTCAATTTGATCATTGTTTTTACTTTAAACTTGATGTTAATACTCATGTGTTCTTACTGTTATATGTTGATGACATGTTGCTTGTTGGACCTTACATCAAAGCTATTGATCATGTTAGAAATTATCTAAGTGCTAAATTTGACATGAAATACTTGGATGATGCTAAAAAGATTTTGGGAATGAACATTGACAGGGACATATTGCATTAGTCCTCTCATATAGAAAAGATTTTACAAAATATTTCTCCATCTAATGCTAAATCTGTGAATGTATGTACCTCTTGCTTCTCATTTTCTGTTAAGTAAGGAACAGTCCCCTAAGACTGAACATGAAATGTGAGCTATGCAAAATATTTCTTATGCTAATGCAAATGGATCTATTATGTACTTAATGGTGAGCACTATGCCTGATATTGCCTATGTTGTTTCTTGTTTGAGTAGATACATGTCTAATCCTGGTGTGATGCATTGGAATGTTGTTAAATGGCTGTTGAGATATCTGAGGTATTCCACTGATTATAGTCTGTGTTTTTCTAAATGTGAATCTGTTCGCCTTATTTTTAGCTTCACTGCAAGTGTACGGTGTAGTTTATAGAATATGGTTAGCAAGGTCGAATCCACATAGACTAATAAATTAATGTACAAAGTATTGAGATTTTAATAGTCTTATTTTTATCTAGACGATCGAAATTGAGTGATTTGTTTTGTAAAACTAAGATAATAATTTAACCTAAAAAGAGAAAGTAAAGAGTGATTGAAATATCAAGGAGATGAATGGATTCCTGGGTTATGGTTTTAGTTAATATCCCCTTTTATTATCAATTTAATCACAACCAAAGTTATTACCATTCATCTCTATAAGACAACCACAAAAGTATTTTACCCTCTCTCTCGAGATGTATGTAAAAACATTGATTGAAATATCTATGCTAGCATCTCTACTCAACATGAGATATCGAACTCCCAAAAGCACAAAAGATTAAATATCCTCACAAATATTTACAGACTTCTCAATTTTGCAAATATTCATGTCAAGTACTCACATATCTAGTATTGAAACTCATCTCGCAAATTATGAATCATTACATCAAAACAAGTTAAACCAAACGCGTTTTGATAAAACAAGAATTAAACCAAAGTACTCGATTAGGGTTGGAAAACAATAACTTCAATTGCAACTAATCATCCCATAAAAGTATCCATTAACCTAATCCCAAACCCGGGAATCACAAGATATTTAGCCAGACATAGAAAATAAATAATCTATAGACAAATTATTCAAGTTCATATCTAACTAATCAAAAGTAAATGATACAATGGAAAAAGTAAACTCAGGGATGTTGATGATCTCTCGATCTTTCTTCAATCCTCAAGCGTGTGGTTGCGACCTCGATCAATCTCTCCAATCATTTGATAGAAGGTTGCTCTTTTCTCTGTGTTCAAGGGCAAAAATCAGTGTCTCCTCGTTTGTGGCCACCCCGCCTCTATTTGTACTTCGTTTGGGTCAAAACCTAGTTGAGTATCTGTCAAACTCGTTTTCTCACACAGGCGCACGGGCCGTGCGCCTAGCGCATGCTTGACCCTCATGGGGTACCATAGGAACTGTTCTTTTCGCTGAAGAGCGCACGGGCCATGCGCTCCACGCATGACCAGCCCGTGCGTCATGCCGTGGGCTGAGTCTCACTGCAGGAGACGTTCGGTCGTCGTCTTATGGGCGCACGCCGCCCGTCTTGCACTGAACCGATAGATGCTCGTTTATTTCCGTTTCTTGCCCAGTTCGTCTGACTTCTTCTTGATTCAACTCCAAACATCTTACGTTACTTCAAGTAGTGGCGGTCCTTTACCGCAATGCTCCGAATTATCGCTAAAATGCTACAAATATCAATAAATTCCTACAAAACAAGCAAAGCGTTATACCTTTTCCACAAAACAGAAATGAAGCCCTTTTCACTCAAGTAATACACGCATAACAACTAATTCTAACTACAATTAAGCCCAAAATACATGCAAAACACATACCAATCAAACCCCCAAACTTAAACTGTTGACAGTTCCGATCAACGCTTTATAATCAAGATAAAACACAAATGGGAGTAATGACGAGGAAATCAAGAACAACGCATCACAATTCATGTCGTTTATCCATAGATGTCAAGCAACAAATCAACCAAGCTTCAAATATCTAACACAGAGCATAAGTCAATTAAAACTATGGCAAATACTTCAAATCACGCCTCTCATAAATTAAGTGTATACTCTCATCTCTAGAATAATAAGGGACGTGTATTCGCTCAAATCATATCAATGATGAAGAATTACCATAGGCTTGCAAATCGTCTCACATCTCTCCCACTCGATTGTATGCAATTCATAAATCAGAAAGGACTTTTGTTTTGGTTGTAATGAATGCTCTTTGGTTAAGATAGGGTAATATGGAGAAAGTGACTCAAACTTAAGCGTATAGACTGGTAAATACATCTTTTTCTCAATCAAGTATTCTTATTTAAATCAAACATGCTACCCCAATCACCTCTTATTCTTGTCACATCTCTCTTCTCTCCTTTTTGCATATACTCTACTTTCTTTCGCCTTACATCATAACTTTCAACCTATAAGTTCATTTCCTGCCAACTCACTTAGGCAGTCGATTTTTTTTTTACATTTTTTATTTTTTTCTTTTCTTTTTTTTCGATTTTTTGATTTTTTTTCTGACCCTTTTGTGAGTATATCCTCATTTTTTCTCCTTTTCTTGTATTCCCAACATCTGACATGCACACCATTATCTAACTTATCGATATCCTCCTATTCAACTTTATTCAATCCCCTTACTCAATGTTATACGCACAAGTTTAGGGTAACAGATATATCAAGTTACGGCTTGAATTGGGGCTATCCAAAAAATCAGGTAATAGGCTCAAATTGGCTAACTAGGGAAATTAAATGTCATTAGGTAGGCAAAAGACTTGAAAGGCTTAACAAAAATGGCCTAAAATCATTTTCATAAATTGCATACAACATCTGACTTCGACAGAGATACCAAAGCAAGTTCTAGAATTCATATCAACATGAATGACATACTCAATCACAAACAAAACTGCATATAATGAAAGCAGCAAAGGCTCAAAACGCTCACAGGCTTGCAATTGCATAATTCAAAGCATATCAACCATGATTTCAATATTCACATGCTCCATAACATCTATTCTTAACCCGGTCAACTCACGCTCAACACCCAATTCAAAATAACACAAACTGTTCAACGCATGCTCCCAAGATCACAACAAGCACACAATAGCGGTCAACTCACTCCCTAAAAATCTAAGAAAGCCAAAAACGTGCTAAAGCAATGAACGTGTTAAAATAAAAAAAAACAAGCATCTAATGCAATGCAACCTATATGCACTAAATGCAACTATATGAATGCAAATATCGCCACACCCTTCAATCAAAATAACTACCTCTCCTCCCAAACTTGAATGAAATTATATCGCATAGAAGAGAAGATAGAATTTCAAAGAAAAGTGCGGATTGAGAATGCATACCTGAATTCACGATCTAATAATACTGCAGCAAACTGACGCATGGGCCGTTCATGCGTCCCTGCAATGGTATTTTTTTTTAAAAAAAAGAGCAATAAAAATCCTAACTATCAAAGGAAAAAAAAACATGGGAAAAAATAATACAACAAACCGTTGGGTTTCCTCCCAACAAGCGTTAAATTTAACGTCTATAACTTGACGCCCGTATACTTGATCACAACTCCGGCAAGGTGAGGCGAGTCACCTCTTCATGTCTTTTTACTTTCCAATACAACTCACATAAATTTGAGCCTTCTTTGAATGCCTCTAGCGTAGAAGTCACACGTCGGTCAAAGGCCATATTATTCTCGTTTGCATCGTGCGAGCGATAGTACACGCGTGCTTCTGAGCTGCTGTCACTCCTCGTGTGCTTCGCTTTCTCACATTTCAGTACTTCCTGCACATGATCTAAAGCACACACACAATCAATTAGATTAAAAGTGTTAGCACATGAATTAACGACGGATAACGATTTACAGCTCTCTATTTTATCATGAGTTTTCCCAACCTTATAGATGGAGAACAACACTTGCTCATCATTAACTCGTAATGTGAGCTCTCCTTTTTGCACGTCTATTAAGGCTCGTGAAGTGGCTAGGAATGGACGACCAAGTATCAGAGAGACGTCTCGATCTTCCTCCATGTCAAGCACCAAGAAGTCCACGGGGAATATAAATTTGTCTACCTTCACAAGCACATCCTCTACGATTCCCTTAGGATATGTGAGTGATCTATCCGCAAGCTGCAAGGTGACCGTGGACGGCTTCACCTCTCCTAATCCAAGTTTCCTGAAAATGGACAAGGGGATTAAGTTAATATTTGCTCCTAGATCACAAAGCACTTTATTAAAGAAAGCACCACCAATAGCACAAGGGATAGTGAAACTCCCCGGATCTTTGAGCTTCTGTGGTAATTTCCTCTTAATGATCACGCTGCACTCTTCAGTCAAGTTGACTGTCTCGAATTCTACCAACTTTTTCTTCTTGGACATCAATTCCTTCATAAACTTCGCATAATTGGGCATCTGCTCCAATGCGTCTACAAAAGGTATGTTAATATGCAATTTCTTAAAGATGTCTAAGAATTTAGCAAATTGGGCGTCTAACTTTTTCTTTTGAAAACATTGACGGAAAGGGAGTGCTATAGAAAACTTTGAAAGATCAGAGTTAGAGAAAGATTTAAGCTTCTCAACCCCTTTTTGTTTGTCCGGATGTCCCTTGTTTCCATTCTCGACCTCAACTTTGCCATTTGCTATAATGTTTTCATTTTAGGGGTTCAGAATTCTCTGCTCTGTACCACGCACGACCTGCCCTTGTGTAGGCGCACGGGTCGTGCGTCTCGTGCTCTGTTCCTGGAATCTTTCGGCACCATGCACGACCTAGTCGTGCTCAGATGGATGGGTCCTTCAGTTTTTTCAGTATTTGCTATGGCATTGCGCATGACCTGGTCGTGCTCTGGTGCACGGGTCGCGCGTCCTTCAGTTTTTTGTCACTTCCCAGAATTTTTGGCCCCTCGTACTCCGTGCCACTCCTCAGACGAATGGCGTTACAGTATTCCCTCGGATTGACTTCTGTGTTACTCGGAAACTGGCCCTTCTGATGTTGTCCACCAATGATCGTTGCTAACTGGCCAATCTGAGTTTCTAGATTTTTCATTCGTGAACCCACAGTGTTGTCCAACTCTGTGACGTGTGCCTGGATCTTGTCTATCTTAGCCTCATCTTTATTTAACTGGTTCCTCATTTCACTCATAAACGAGGTGAGAATGTCCTCCAAAGTTGGCTTGGACTCCGCATTAATGACACCGTTTGTCACACTGAACCCTGATGGTGGTTGCATTACGTTCTTCATATTGGCATAAGAAATATTTTCATGATTTCTCACACCCGGATGATAATGGGTAGGAGTCTGATTGTTCCGATAATTGTTGAAATTCCGGTTATTTATAAAGTTAGCTTCCTCCATAAGATCTTGAGGAACTCCCCCATTATTTGCACCCGTGTTTACCTCTGTCCCTTGAGTTAGAGCACTCAACTGGGTACGCTTTTCACATTAGTTCTCTCGGAGGGCCACTGATAGATATTCATTGCCATCTCTTCAAACAAGTTGAATGCATCTTCTGGGAATCTTGCGAGTAAAGTGTCTCCTGCTGCGACATCCACAAATGACCTGGTCTATCCCATCAACCCGTTATAAAAGAAGCAAAGCTGCTAATCCTCTGGAAATCCGTGTTGCGGGCACCTCCTCAATAAATTCCGGAATATCTCCCAGGACTCATATAATGGCTCAGCATCAAACTGCCTAAACTGTGTGATCTCACTCTTGAGCTGTAGTGTCTTACTTGGTGGGAAGTATTTAAACAAAAATTTCTGACTCAGCTCGTCCCAAGTACTCACACTCCCCTGAGTTAGTGTGCCTAGCCAGTTTCTAGCCTTATCCCTTAAAGAAAAAGGGAATGGGCGCAAAAGTATAGCATCATCAGTCACATCTTGCTTGTGTTGCAAATTTGCATGAAGATCGCAAGATGAGAATTGGGATCCTCAGACGGGAAACCCCCAAACTAATTTTGCTGCACCATCGAGATCAGTGCTGGCTTCAGCTCAAAATTATTCGCATTAATTGGAACATTGGCAATTCCACCATAGTTGCGATTTGTCTGTGGGCGAAAGTAATCGCGAATCTCTTGTTGCTGGACTGCCGAAACCTCTGGTACTGGTAACTCATTGTTGACCTTGTTGGCCATGTTGTTACCTCCGTTATTACCTTCGTTGTTATCTTCCACGTCCTCCATAGCATGTTCTTGTTGTCTTTCTTCCCATTTAGTAGCCGCACTAATTCGCCTAGCAAAAGCCTCAACCTCCGATATGATTGGTGCTAATTCTCATTGCTTCGAGCGAGTGTTCATGCACTACCTGAACCAACTAAAGAAAACAACTCAAACACAATAGGAGTAAAATTAAACAACAAATAAAAAGAAAGAAAAAATATCTAAATTAAAAATAATTCTATTTATCGCAATATTAGAACTAAAAATTTAATTAGTCTCCAACAACGGCGCCAAAAACTTGTTCGCCTTATTTTTAGCTTCACCGCAAGCGTACGGTGTAGTTTTAGAATAGGGTTAGCATGGTCGAATCCACAGAGACTAATAAATTAATGTACCAAGTATTGAGATTGTAATAGTCTTATTTTTATCTAGACGATCGAAATTGAGTGATTTGTTTTGTAAAACTAAAACAAAAATTTATCCTAAAAAGATAAAATAAAGAGTGATTAAAAGATCAAGGAGATGAATGGATTCATGGGTTATGGTTTCAGTTAATATTTCTTTTTATTATCAAATTAATCATAACCAAAGTTATTATTGTTCTTCCCTATAAGACAACCACAAAAGTATTTTACCATCTCTCTCGAGATGTATGTAAAAACGTTAATTGGAATATCTATGCTAGCATCTCTACTCAACATGAGATATCCAACTCCCAAAAGCACAAAAGATTAAATATCCTTACAAATATTCACAGACTTCTCAATCTTGCAAATATTCATGTCAAGTACTCACAGATCTAGTATTGAAACTCATCTCTCGAATTATGAATCAATACATCAAAGCAAGTTAAACCAAACGCGTTTTGATAAAACAAGAATTAAAACAAAGTACTCGAATAGGGTTGGAAAACAATAACTTCAATTGCAACTAATCATCCAATAAAAGTATCCATGAACCTAATCCCAAATCCGGGAATCACAAGATGTTTAGCCAGACATAAAAAATAAATAATCCATAGACAAATTATCCAAGTTCATATGTAACTAATCAAAAGTAAATCGTACGATGGAATGAGTAAACTCAGGGATGTTGATGATCTCTCGATCTATCTTCAATCCTCAAGCGTGTGGTTGCGACCTTAATCAATCTCTCCAATCCTTTGATAGAAGGTTGATCTTTTCTCTGTGTTCTAGATCAAAAATCAGTGTCTTCTCGTTTGTGGCCGCCCCGTCTCTATTTGTACTTCGTTTGGGTCAAAACCTAGTTGAGTACCTGTCAAACTCTATTTTCCCGCACAGGCGCACGGGCCGTGGGCCTAGTGCACGCCCAGCCCATGCGGGGTACCGTAGGAATTGTTCTTTTCGCTGAAGAGCACACAGGCCGTGCGCTCCATGCACGACCAGCCCATGCGTCATGCCATGGGCTGAGTCTCAATTCTGGGAGGCACACGGGTCGTGCTATGGACGCACGCCCTGCCCATGCGCACCTGCTGGAACTTATAGATTCTCGTTTCTTTCCATTTCTCGCCAGTTCGTTTGACTTCTTCTTGATTCAACTCCAAACATCGTACGTTACTTCAAGTAGTGGCGGTCCTTTACCGCAATGCTCCGAATTATCGCCAAAATGCTACAAATATCAATAAATTCCTACAAAACAAGCAAAACGTAATACCTTTTCCACAAAACAGAAATGAAGCCCTTTTCACTCAAGTAATGCATGCATAACAACTAATTTTAACTATAATTAAGTCCAAAATACATGCAAAACACATACCAATCAGAATCTGGTATAATTTTGAAAGGATATGTTGATTTAAATTATGCTAATGACAAAGACAGCAGAAAATCAACAACTTCCTATGTTTTTACACTTTGTGGTTCTTGTATAAGTTGGAAATCCAAACTGCAATATATTGTGGCTCTGTCTACAACAAAATCAGAATATGTTGTTGTTACTGATGCTTTAAAAGAAGCTTTGTGGCTTAAAGGCCTTGTTTCTGAAATTGGTTTTCTTAAACAAAAAGAAGTTGTATTTTCTAACTCTCAATCTGGTATTCAACTTTGCAAAAACCCCGTTTTTTATGATAGAACCAAACATATTGATGTATATTTTCATTTTATAAGAGATATTATTTCAAAAAGTTTCGTTAATTTTGAAAAAGTGGCCTCTGAATATAATCCAGCTGATATGGGTACTAAGTGTCTACCCTTATCAAAGTTCAAAACCTGTTAAAAAATTCTTAATTTTGACATTAGTGATTAGTTATCCAGTTAGTTACCCCTATGTTGGATTTAACAGTTACTGTGTGTTTCAGTTGAATCCAAAACCGTTGAGTTAAGATTCGCTTTGTGCTTATGTTAATTCAATGGGGGAATTTAACTTGTTGTGTGATTGTTAAAGTCCTTATCCAGTTATAGTTAGCTTTAGTGCTTCTGTAACACATATCCTTCTTGGCTTAAGTGCTAGGAAGGCAATCGGCGATGATGATGACTGGTAACCATTTATTGTCTAAGTGAATCACAATGTGCCAAGGTGGAGATTGTTGGTATTTATGGCCCATTTGTGTGTGGCCCAGATCCAATAATACACGGCCCAAAATTGCAGCCCAGAAAAAGCCTCATATCCCAAGCCCACCTATGTTACCCGGATCTCTCTATTTAGGTTGCGGCACCCGTTTCTTAAGTCTGCGGATCCTCTTGGGTTTGATCTTGACCGTCCATGATGCTGGCCTAATCTGAGCCCTTCATTGTTGCTTTATAAACCCAACCCCCAAAACCCTAACTCAGATTCAGTGTGATTTTTCTCTCTCATCTCTCTCGAACTCTCTGTAACTTTTCTCTCTTGTTCTTCGATCTCGATCTCTAGATCTCCAACTTCTGGTTGTGTTTCTGAGTGAATCGAGTGTGGGATACACAAATCTGAGTGTTATTGTGTTAGTCCACCACTCCTCGGTGTACTTAACCTGTTCTTTGTGAAGTTAGGATTTCTGGGGTTTGAGGGTTGGTTCGATCTAGGGTTTCTGGGGTTTGAGGGTTGGTTCGATCTAGGGTTTCTGGGTTCTTCTTTGGGGTTTGAGAGGTATTTTCTGTGGCGTGGATTTTTCCACTTGGTACTCTAGGTTGATTCTTTGTGACACTATTGCTTGGGTTCTAGTCCCTGAGCCGAAGTAATTTCAATACTTCGAGTTTTAACTGTTGCCTTTGATATTTGTTTTATTCTACAGTTCTTGTAATTTTCATTGTAGTTTACATTATGTACTTTGTGTCTAGAGTTGGTTTATATAATAGGCTATTGAGTCTGTAATATTCTTGTTTCGGTACTTTATGTATCGATCTATTGAGGCAGATAGATACCTAACACTCGAGATTTGGGGGAGAAACCTATTTTGAAGACCTATAGAATGTATTTTCCTCAACAAAAAAATAGAGGGGGAAGGGAGGAAAATGTAATTTTTCATTAGTATAGACAAAATTTTAGAATAAATAACAAGAAAAAAAAATTCTAAAATATTTTGGGCGGCAGCGGCCCCACTTGCCTCCCTTAGTTCCGAATTTGAGCGTTACATTTTCTATCATAAATATCATTACATGCCACATATATATGATGATGTGATCGTATTTGTACACATCACATTTATACAGTTCACATGAGTAGACGATGAAACATTAAATAAAATAGAAGATAATTGATTTCCTTAATATAATGTGACTGGTTCACACAATATAATACTTCAATCAAGTTTCAATAATATATTCTTCCTTTTGTTACCCGTATTGTCATTTCCTAAAAATAAGGGTTTTTTTTGTTTTCATTTAATTATTATTTCAAATATATAAATCATGACTATTTTACTCAATCTCTCTCTCTCTCTCTCTCTCTCTACATATATATATATATATATATATATATATAAATAAAAATAAGAGACTATTCTTAGAATAAATCACTTTTTAAAGTTATATAAAAGATAGAGTTAGATAAGCTTTCCAAATTTGTGTGTGTACTGCATTAGTTATTATATTTATCTTTTTCTTTTTATTTTAAATTTTAATAATTTTTCCGTTTTTGACATATAATATATCCACTTAATCATTTTTTTACAGTCTTCAGTTTAACACCTATATTGTATATATAAAATAAAAAATCAACATAATAAATAAAAAAATATATGATACATTTACTCATTATTTTATAATGGGCTTTAAAAATTATGCATTTGAGCTACTGGACATCGATTTGTATATTCATATATTTTGACTATATATAATACACGTATAGTTTATTTATCTAATTTTTTCATAATTATATCGAATTGTATTTAAGTTGATTAAATTCAACCAAAAAATATTTATTTTAATTGAAGAAAATATATATGTATCCAAATATTATTTATATATTATATATATCCATACACAGCATTATAATTATATATTCATGTAAGAAGAAATAATTTTTTTATTTAATATGAAATTATATTCATAATAATGTATATATATAGAAAATTACTTCTTATATTTATTAACATACTTTTCATGTTAATCGATTTTTTTAATATTTATCAGTGTATTTTGATATTCAACTTTTAAAGTTCTACATTATTTTGACTATTATATATGAAGTTGTTTGTTTGATATTTTTTTGATATATGTACACATATAAAAATAGAAAGTTTTTATTTTTAAATATTTCATTTCCCCTAAAATTATGTTGCTAAATATGAAACAAGATTTTTGTTTAATTCCTATAATAATTCTAACAATTATTTAACTTTTTAAATCCTAAAAAATGTTGGAATTTCTTCTCAAAAAACAAATGTTGGAATTTGAAATGACTTTACTTGTTGATTGTATTGAAAATATAATACGTTAACATTTAGCATTGGGAAGTTGTATTTTTTTCAAATTGTTACTTTCTTATAGATAAACATATTCAATAAATAGATACAATTCACATTCACAAATTTATTACCAACCAAATATATTTTCCTTAAAGAGGATTTTTAATATAACAATTTATTTTTATATTGTTTAACTGTATGATTTATAATCAAATTAATTAAATTTCTATTTTAATTATTTATTGAAATTCTGAAAATTTTGCAATCACTAAAAATTATTTTTGTACAAATACAATTTGTGCATCGCCCATGTTGTAAAATACCAAATATGAGAATTCAAATAGAACATAAAAATAGAAAATCTAAATAGTACAATAATCCACAAATAAATTTTTAAAAAAAATTAAAAATTGACTTAATAACATGAATAAATAAAATACATGGTAAGATCGGCAAAAATGAAAAATATCTCCCAAAACAAAATCTAATAAAAACAATAGTATTGTCAAAACTATGTTTTGTTGACTACTATTTCGTTAATTATTGTACTTAGTTCTCCTATTATCTTGTATACACGTGTTAACTTTTTATTTATTTTACAATGAGTTTTGCAAAAAGTTTTACCACCAATTTACACATACAAACAAATTTGGAAGATAATTTTTCATCTGAATTTACTACTATAACCTTGAAAAATAGTGTGACAACAATTTTCACACTTATTAAAAATATAGACATGACTAACATGAAATAGGCGATGTAGGTACGCTTGTCCGGTTCTATGAAAAATTATTTTTCAAAAATAGAACACAAATACACAACCTTGAACGTATTATTTATAATGATGAAGATGATATTTTTTTTTTCTTTTTTGACTTCATCAATTAAAAAACATTAAATAATATTTCATGTCTATTTATTTGATGCTATATCAAAGTTATTATAATACAGGAGATATAATTCGTAGAATTATTAGGAAAATGCACACATCACAAAACAAAAGGGAGGCCTTACAAATATATACTCGTGTATCGCACGGGTAAAACACTGGTCGAACTAATGACAATGTTCTATTCTTATCTTTTTATTTTTCATAAAAGCCACTTCTATTTATATTCTCATTTCTCAACTCTTGTATGCTCAATTTTCAATTATATATTACACAATTGGGATCCATTAGTATCACTTATATCTCCACCTCTTTGTATTATTAAGTCTATTTCGGACGATATTCGCAATTAATAAAAATTTCGTTTCTGTCAAAAAAAAAAAGTCAGAAGTATTTTCATTGTACACCTTATAAAATTCCCCATTAATTAAAACTTTTTACAACCAAATATCCCCATAGAATTTGAATCCGTACAGCTATGAATATCAAACATATGGATGTTTGTTTAGTTTATATGTTCCTTAGAATATTTTCTTAAATGGTTGAAAGCTAATAATTAAAATACTCTATATATATGTTGAGCAAAAGTTTTAGAGTATAAACTTATAAGTTATGAAGATTAAGGAAAAAAAAAAAACTATGGTGGCGATTGGATGTGAATGAGATTTGAGAACTTTTTCCCTAGTTGGACGAAAATCATGAGAACAAATGAATGGTTATGAAAAATACAACCCATCTCCCCTAGATTTTACTGTTTTTTCCCCTAAGCTTTAGTATTGCAACTTTTTTCCTGCTCATTTCGACACCCACTATGCCCTATATGTTGTCTACCTCACTCATCTATTCATACCTATCCAGTACATTTATTACCTCAATGGTTAGCCAAAAATGAGTATTGGTTTGGGTGTGGTTTATAATTATCAGTATAATTAATCATTAAATTGACATTGTAATGTTGCATACATTATTAATTTGAAAACAATTGACGCCAAAATAACGTAACGTATGTATTATACCAATAGTTAGATCCCATAATATATATAGGGGTGTCAATGTTGGTTGGGTTCCGGTTTATCGGTCAGAATAAACCGACCCGGACTCGACCAATTTAATTATTCGCATCAGAATCCGGCCTGTTTAACCCGTTTAATTTATGTACATTTGATAATTTTAACTAAATAAATTTAATTTTTTAAAAATTAACCACAATGACACTCTATTCAATCAATAAAAAATTACAACAATTCACAACATACAAAAAAAAATAACATAATTGCATAAGTAACATAACATACTAATCATATTTTGAGGACAACATACAAAAAACATGCAAAATAATAACAAAATACATAATTAAGGATATTTTAGCATTTAAGTTTTAAATACATGTCTTGTTTTTTTTTACAATTAATTATTTACTTAGTTTTCTTTTAAATTTACAAACGGGCCAGACGGGTTAAATGGGGCATAAAATGTTAACCCGAACGAGACCTGTTTAATTGGCAGGTCATGCGATTTCGATTTCAACTCGAACCCATACCCATTAATTTCGTGTCGAGTCCAAAATTGACACCTCTCTCTCTCTCTATATATATATATATATATATATCAAATGATAAGTGTATAATGATACTACTAACAAAATAGTTAAACTAAGTACAATGAAGATATATAATTAAATTTTAAATATAATATAATAAAGAATGCACACCTTGAGTTTAGGATTAAAAGAAAAAAACATTTCTAAGAAAAATAATAACTATCACATCCAATCACCTAAAAAAATCTTATATCCAATCACAATTTCTTCCTAACAAAAACAGTCACATCAAATATCATTATTACACATCCATTCACATTTTCAAAATTTTCTATTTATTTCCCCAAAATATATTTTCCACTATTCTATAGTAAAAAAAATTCAAAATGAAAGTATATATAATCGACTAGTTCACAAAGATAGGGAGATCACACTTAAAAAATAACTATAATATCATTTCAGTCAGTCAGAAAAAATATTATGCATTAGATCTCATTTCTAAGATCGTGCAAATTTCTTCATCATCATATTTTATCTAAAGAATCCATAGCCTATTATTAAGATATATATTATAATTGATAAATTGCAAGAACATTATAGAAGATGTATAAAGTTGTGAGATATTTGAGTAAAAGCTTAGCCAAACACCTTTTACTTTATTTTTTCAATTTTCTTGGTTTAAAATTAATTACTGGAAATTTGTTATTTGTAAGGGTGTCAATATTCTCCGACCTGACACGGAAAGATGACATGGATTAACCCGACCTAAAATTATTGACAGAAACACGAACATAACTAACACGAATCAGATACAAAGTTATCAATTTTTTTAAAACTCTTTGTTTATCTTTTACCTAAGTTTTAGTATATTTTGAGCGCAATCCAAAATCAAATATGAACTCAACCCAATAATCCTAAATTGACACTGTTAGCTATTCGGTTCATGAGGGCATCTCCAATGGAGATGTTCCTCACGGATGTTATTTGTGGGCTCCACTGCCACATCCCTCTTTTTAATAACACACTCTTCTAATAACACATCTTCCCATTCAAATAACACTACATCCATTATTTACGGGTCCCATTGTATTTCACTCATATTTTTTTATATCTTTCATCAAATAAATTTATATTTTTAATAATAATAAATATTCACAATTATCTTAATATTTTCATTTAATTATATAGTTATATGTATTTCAAACATATTAATTATCTTATAATTATATATAATTATATATATATTTCAACCTAAAAAAATTATTAAAAATACTTTGCACAAGAAACATTTCGTAAAAATTAAAAATAAGATAACTTAGATGATTCGTAAATACATAAATTAATCCATCACTAATTGACGATGTAGCGTGCCCGGATATGCTCAACCAAGTCGGCTCGAAGTTGATGATGTCGGCTATTGTCACGCAACTCGCTATTTCTCCGAAGATATTCTTGAAATTCTTGGGTTGAGCCTTGAAAGGATTCTCGTGGAGGCATCTCCTATCATCGCACTCATTCAGAACTAGATCACCCTCATCCTCGATAATCATATTGTGCAAAATAATGCATGTTAACATAATGTCCTTTAAGTTGTCTCTATACCAGAATCGAGCAGGGCCTCTTACAATGGCCCATCGAGATTGGAGGACTCCAAATGCTCGTTCGACGTCCTTTCTTGCAGCCTCTTGTCTTTCCTTGAATTTCTTTCTCTTAAGATCCTCTGGGCACGAAAAGCTCTTGACAAAAGTAGCCCATTCAGGATAAATTCCATCTGTTAGATAGTATCCTTTTGTATATTTTGTGCCATTCACTTCAAAATCAATTGATGGTGCATTTCCTTGCAGTACATTATTGAATAAAGGTGACTCGTACAACACATTAATATCATTACGAGAACCCGCGACCCCAAAAAATGCATGCCATATCCACAAGTCTGCAGATGCAACAGCTTCAAGCACAATTGTGGGCTTCCCATGACCTCTAGTAAATTGGCCTTTCCAAGCTACTGGGCAATTTTTCCATTCCCAGTGCATACAATCAAGACTCCCTAACATACCTGGGAAGCCGTGTCTCTGGTCATGCATTTCAAGAAGACGTTTGACATCGGCGGCATTTGGCTTTCTTAAGTATTGAGCTCCAAAAACTTCAACAACGCTTCGACAAAAGTTGAACATGCATTCGATGGCAGTTGTTTCAGCCAATCGCATGTACTCATCAAGATGGTCAGCTGGATCTCCATAAGCCAATTGACGGATAGCCGCTGTGCATTTCTGAAGTGGCGACAAACCATTTCTTCTGGCCGCATCAACTCTTAATTGAAAATATTGTGAATGATTTTCCAATGCATTGACTATCCGATGGAATAAGTTTCTCCGCATTCGGAACCGTCGCCGGAATATGTAATCGGGATATACTGGCTCAGTTGAAAAGTAATCACTGACAAGTTGAGCATGACCAATTTCACGATTTCGGTTGAAATACCTTCTCTTCCGTCTTCTGTTCTTATTGGCTTTCACCGCTTGAAGAATCTCTTGTTGTTGGTGAAGTATCGTCAACATCATTTGTTCACCTGGATCTTGGTTGGCTTCATCAAAATCGACTTCGCTTCACTGTCTGCGTGCTAGAGCTACTAAAATAATGAGACATTTTGTGGTAAATAGAGATGCAACTAATTTTGTTTGGTCATTGTTTGTAGATTGTGGACTTATATATAATGGATAATTTTAACGGCTAGTTTTGTAACGGCTAGTTTCAAACGGCTACTTTTGTAACGGCTAGTTTCAAATGGCTAGTTCCTAACGGCTACTTTTCTAACGGCTACTTTTGTAACTTGCATTTCCTTCAACATTTGATGAATTCAAAAAATTTCTAAAAGAACCACCATAATTTTCATCCATTTTTTTGGATAAAAATAAAATTCTAGGATGGAGGATTTATGGTAAAATAAACTAAAAAATTCTGGATAGAAATTTTGCTAAATTGAATTAGATGAGATGAATGAAAAATAGAAGAATTGAAGATATATTTATATAGTTACAAAATATCCGTTGGATTTTACTGTTCCAACGTTAACATACACATTCAAATGGGCTTTTTTGATTTTGTTATTTTTTAGAACCAAAAAGTAAAATATGTAATCAAAACAAAGAAGACAAAAAAATAATTAAAAAATGCCCAAGTAAAAAAGGCTGACATTTGCTAAACCCATTGGCCCACCAATTTAGCTTTTTCACTCAATTATTGGGCAGTGTATTGGACGCGCCAATCAATTCCCGCCGGTGCAGCTCACGTATGGGGTAATGGTTAATTTGTTTTTTTATATCATCTTTGTTCTTCTGTGTTACAAATTTGTAACAAATGGGAGGAACGTTCCTCCAAGAACACATCCCATTGGTTGTAACAAAATTGATGTGTTAATAACACCTCCAAGAACATCCAATGGTGATGCTCTGACAACTTGTTAGGCTGGTAGGTAGCCGTGGCCCAACATTTTCAGAAAAGCACGAAAAATAAAGGATTTTTAAAGAGTTAAATGTGGGCGGTAAAGTTCCACTTTTCACCCTCAGTGGGACCCAGTCCACCATAATTGAAATTCCCTCGCGCTGTAAAAGTAAAACTCAAAACTCCAGCCCCCCACCTCCAAAACTTTTTAGTTTTTACTGGCTCGATTTTTGTTCTATTTTTTTGTTGTAAAAAAACATCTAGTTCTATTTTTTTCGTTTATTGTATGAAATCGACATAAGAGCAATTTAAAAAAAAAAGTTATATGTTATGTCCAAAAAAAGTATATAAATTAGGTAAATGTCTATGTTTTTAGTAGGAATTATTCCCATATATATTTCTTGGACACCTCATAGTTAAACAAACTTTATTGGTTTCCTTTGTCCATGTATCTGATCTGAACCTAGTAATTGTAATTCAATGAATCATTTATAAAATTATAATATATTTCAGAATATTCAAATATATATTCATATATTCCTGAATTCACATTAAAATTTCTTATATTTATTTGAGATATAACAAAAAGAAATAGACTATGAAGATAGGGCTCCGAAATCCTTTGGAAAAGGTCAAATGCATACTTCAATGCATATGTACGAGGAATATATACTTGTATTTTTCCATTTCAATGTTTTCTACATGTAATTTAAATAAAAGAGATTTTTTTTTTGTACTAGGTACAAGTATGAAATAACATCAAACATCTTTATTCCTAATTATTTATCAATTTATATTCAATAAAACGGACAGATGTAGCGACTGATACTTATACACCAAATTTTCAAAAATTGCTAATTTCTCTGGGCAACAGTAGACCTTAATTTTCATGGAAATCCCAAGTAGAATATTTGATAAATAACTGAAACTGCTGAAATCTACAGATCGCTTCAAGTCAAGAATTTTGAACAGTAATTCAATTTCTCCGGAGATGCTAGTTCTTTGAGCTAGGAACTTGCATGCAACAATTCAGCAAATATTAAATGGGCCCTGAGGGTTGTCCCATGGGCGGAAAGGCTCATCCGACGCTCAAATCAGTCCTAATAGGAGAATAAATCCAGGGCAAATAATAGAGTAATTAATTATAAATACTTACAAATGGGACGGAGGAACTTATTATACATGTGTTGATGGGTTGCATGTCTTATGGGATAAACTAGGCGTGTGGGCCGATATGAGCCGCATAAGCCGGATATTTATATCTAAAATCCAATAGTGATTAATAACATTGGATAATCAATTTAAAATTAAATAATACGCAAAATAAGTAAAATATGAAATATTGGGAAAATTCAATTTTATACCCAACAAATAACAATACTAATATGCACATATCTGAAATTACTTATTTGCCCTCGCCTACTAGAATAAATGACCTAAGGGAGCTAGGATCCACACATTATTTAGGGTCGGGTTGCGACCCGAACCGAGGACACGAGGCGGGTCGCCTACTCGACCTGACCCAGAATGTAAGGACGGGTTTGGACAAGCCCGTAGGTTACTGATTGCGACCCGAACCGAGGTGACGATCCGGGTCGCCTACTTGACCCGACCCAAGCAGAGAAGACGGATCAGGACAGGTGGACCAATGCGAGGCTGCCACGTGGAGCGAGGTCATACGGCCAAGGATTCGACACCTATAAATACACCACTATTCCATTGCTACAGGTATGACATTTATTGTTATTCACCTCGCTTTATGTTTACTAGCGACCTTACACCTGTAACTGACTTAAGCATCAGAGGGTCTTAGCTGGGAATCCTCCCGGCTAGCCTAACGTTTATCTCTCTTATTGGACTCGAACCGAAAGTACCTAGGCTCAAGACGAACCGACCCGCCCCGAAGTACATCTGATTTGTTCACACCGAAATTAGTTGGCGCCGTCTGTGGGAAATACTTAGGTCAAAGTGAATATGGACGATACCCCAGTGAAAGCAAAGGGAATACCACCTTGTGAACTAAATATGGAGGAAACACCGATAAGGATGAAGGAAACGATACCTCGAGGAGGATCCCCTTCATTGCAAATTCAAGAGCAACATCAAAAGGAGGCTGAGGATCCCATGATCAATATGCGAACGAGTGATTTTGAGAAAATGTTGGAAAAAATATTGAATGATAGGGAAAGGAAGGGCAAGGCTCCCATGGCTTCTCCCCCGAGGGAGGAGCCTAAGGACAAGGAACCAACATTGATTGTGGCAAATAAAGAGCTAGGAGATATGGAGGAGGTAGCTAGTCACCAAGCACCACGGGCTAGGCAACCCAAGGCGAGGCTGGGCGAGCTCCCCAAGATGGCGGATATAAATGAGCTCAGTGAGCAAATTGAGCAAGCTACTCGAAAGTTGGACCATTTGAAGAGGAGAGGGGCAGTTACTTCCGCTTTGCGAAAGAGAGGATCCCCTTTCTCCCCATAAATTTTGGCGGAAGTCGTTACTACAAGCTTCAAGCTTCCAGATCTTCCCAAATATGATGGGAATAAGGATCCGCAAGAACATCTGACGGCTTTCGATCATGTAATGCAGCTTTATGGACAGTCGGATGCCATGAACGCTAGAATTTTTATCACCACATTGAAGGGAAAAGCGCAGGAATGGTTCACGGGGTTGCCTATGGGAACTGTTGTATCCTACAAGCAGTTGGCGAGAAAGTTCTTGTACCAGTTCGCTAGCCAAAAGCGAGCTCGGAGATAAGCGACCCACCTTTTCACCATCAGGCATGCGGAAGGTGAACCGCTCCGAGGTGCAAGATATGAGGATCGACATGATGACAAATATATTAGTCCATGGATTGAAGAAGGGGACATTGGCATCAGCTTTAGCGCGTGACCCTCCAGCAGATAAAGAAGAATTGATGGGAATGACCCAATGATACATTCAAGAGGAAGAAATGAATGCTCTCAAAGATCAAGAATGGGCCCAAACAAACACTGAAAGAGCCTAACACCATAGATCACCATCAGTTAGACGACCTCGAAGCATAACGAGATTCCGCGAGGAGGAAAGAGACGTAAGACGCCCACGAGAGCGTTACTGAGCGAGGCACGATTCTCTAAGGGAAACGACTCTTAAAATGAATGATTCAAATGGTCGTGGGAGGTCCTCGTGGAAATTCTCAAAAGGCCAAAAAGTAAGAGACTAGCAAAATGGAGAAAATTGGGAATGTTCATCCAAGGTGGTTAGAGTGCTAAAAGAAGGAAAATGCAAGTTAGACAATATGCATATTTATGATTAGAAATCATTTAAGTTTTCTAATTGTCGAGTATTTAACAATTATGATGTGAATGTTAATATACATACAAGTGCAAAAGAGCACCCTTTTTGAATTCATTTCTTACAGAATTTTACAAATAATTGAGCATCTCCCAAAGGAAATCTGAAAAAAAACGCGGCTAGAAAGAAGCGACCCAGCGAGGTCAGCTATGAAGAAAAGACATAAAGCAATCTGAAAAAGATCGCGGCTAGAAAGAAGCGACCCAGTGAGGTCAGCTATGAAGAAAAACCATAAAGCAATCTGAAAAAGATCGCGGCTAGAAAGAAGCGACCCAGTGAGGTCAGCTATAAAGAAAAGCCATAAAGCGTTCTAAAAAAGATTGCGGCTAGAAAGAAGCGACCCAGTGAGGTCAACTATGAAGAAAAGTCATAAAGCGATCTGAAAAAGATCGCGGCTAGAAAGAAGCGATCCAGCGAGGTCAACTATGAAGAAAAGCCATAAAGTGATCTTTTTAGAAAGAAGCGACCCAGCAAGGTCAGCTATGAAGAAAATCCATTAAGCTATCTGAAAAAGATCGCGGCTAGAATGAAGCGACCCAGCGAGGTCAGCTATGAAGAAAAGCCATAAAGCGATTTGAAAAAGATCGCGGCTAGAAAGAAGCGATCCAGCGTGGTCAGCTATAAAGAAAATCCATAAAGCGATCTGAAAAAGATCGCGGCTAGAAAGAAGCGACCCAACGAGGTCAGCTATGAAGAAAAGCCATAAAGCGATTTGAAAAAGATCGCGACTAGAAAGACGACCCCACGAGGGCAGCTCCAAATAAAAGCAACCCACGAGGTCAGCCCCAATTAAAAGCGACCCACGAGGTCAGCCCCAAATAAAAGCGACCCACGAGGTCAGCCCCAATTAAAAGCGACCCACGAGGTCAGCTCCAAATAAAAGCGACCCACGAGGTCAGCTCCAAGCAAGAGCCATAAAGCGAGCGATCTGAGAAAGATCGCGGCCCACGAGGTCGGCTCCAAGTAAAAGCGACTCACGAGGTCGGCTCCAAATAAAAGTGACCCACGAGGTTAGCTCCAAGCAAGAGCCATAAAGCGATCTGAGAAAGACTGCGGCAATTAAAAACGACCCACGAGGTTAGCTCCAAGCAAGAGCCATAAAGCGATCTGAGAAAGACCGCGACAATTAAAAGTGACCCACGATGTTAGCTCCAAGCAAGAGCCATAAAGCGATCAGAAAAAGATTGTGCCAATTAAAAGCGACCCACGAGATTAGCTCCGAGCAAGAGTCATAAAGCGATCTGAAAAAGAACGCGGCAATTAAAAACGACCCACGAGGTCAGCTACAAGCAAGAGCCATAAAGCGATCTGAAAAAGATCGTGGAAATTAAAAGCGACCCACGAGGTCAGTTCTAAGAAAGAGCCATAAAACGATCTGAAAAAGATCGTGGTTAGAAGGAAGCGACCTAGCGAGGTTAGCTCTAACTTACAGAATTAAAAAGCAATTTAAAAAATATGGATAAGCAAATGACTTCAGGATGACTAAAATTAAAAAATAAGGTAGCAAAGTTACAAAAGAAGCAAATAGGGAGGTCAGAGACTTGGCAAAAATATCTTCATATAACATCAAAGTTACATAACGAAGTCAGAGACTGAAAAAAAACACATAATGTTCAAAATGATTGTTTAAACATAATTTCGACAAAAAAGCATGATGTGCAAGAAGTGCTTTACATGGAGCATTGAGTTCATTTACAAATGAAGGGAATAAAAGATTGTCGTCACTCGTCATCATCGTCATCATCAACCTCGTTAGTAGCGGGGGGTGGAGGTTGTTCAGTAGAGGCAATATGCGAGCGCTTGAGGTCAGTCCACTCATTTGTTCCATCCACCTCGTCCACATCGCGGACAACGTCGAGGCCTTCTTCCTCGCCAGTTTCGCCCTCATCTGTTTTCTCCAAGTCATCTGTTCGGAAGCAATCAAGTTTCTTTTGATTGAAGTCTTCCTTGAAAGCACCCTCCTGAATAGCCTGGTCCCAACATCGCTCGAATCCCTAGAACAGATAGACCGCAGCGTGTTGAGCCACCAGGGTCTCGTAGGAGTGCGAAGTCATGAAAAACCTGACGCCTTCCTCGCGAGCCTTCTGGATCGCGGAAGTATACTGCACCGAGGTGGTGTAGTCCTGGTAGCCTTCCTTACGACCCATATCATAAGTCTCCTTAAGCTCGGTTTCATGGGTCTTCTTATGTTCATTGAGTTCTTGGTGAGCTGCTGTCACATCCTTCTCCAGCCCTCGAACTCGATTTATGAGCGAGGTGTTCTCCTTAGAAAATTTTTCTTTGGCAGTTTCGGCCTCGCACAGGGCATTGGAAAGCCTATCCACTTCCCTCTCCTGTGCATCGAGAGTCCGCTTCCAGTTCTCGGCACGGAGGGAGAGATGGTGCAAGAGAGCATTATTCTGAAAATAAATAAAAGGCAATGTTAAAAAAAATGATATGAATAATGCGAAATTACACGAGAAATTTAAGTAAAAGAGTTGAAGATTACCCAAACTTAAAGAAGCTGGCTTCGGGGCGGGGCTAAGGTCCGCAAGGGATAGAACCTCTTCGGTCAAAAGCTACTCCAACAAAAACCAGCTCGTGCATAGCACATCGTGGACGAAGTTATCCTCCCAGGTGACCGAAGCGAGGTCACGAGGGTGAGGACGGGTAACCTTCCACTCAAAAAGGAACCTCCCAAAGAGTCTCTATGGGGGCTCGAATATAAAGAAACCTTTCCTTCCAAGGCCACACGAAAGTAGGAAGGTTATGGAGAAGCTTACGGTTAGGTCGAGGAGAGAGATAGAAGAAGCCTTTTCGCTAGTAGTTGAGGAAGATTTAATGGAATAAAGGGCCCAGAAATGTGAAAACGAGGCTGACTCCTCGAAGTATTTCATTAGGATCGCAAAACCTAAAATATGGTGGTAAGCGTTCGGAACGAGCTGGGCGGGGCACACTCCTAAACCATGTAAAATATTTACAACATGGCGAGCTAGAGGAAAGCGTAAGCCCGCCTCGAGGCTAGGCAGATGAAACAACATACAACGGGGAGGTGGTTTATCTATACGATCGTTCCTCCACGGAATGATTATTTGAAAATTACTAGGAATAAAAAATCAATTTCTAATTTCAGCTATTTGGTTCCTGTTTACAATAGAACGAAGTAAAGCCCAAGGATATGTGAATTCTAAGTCAGGATCTACGGACGCATCCTCCTCGGACTCGTCACTAGGGTCCAAGTCAAGGGCAGGGTTTCCTAGGGGAGGTATGGACCTAATTGGGCTAACGTGCAAATTATGAGCTTCGGAGAGAGGACCGGGGTCAGAGCTACATTCCGAGCTAGAACCTGAGCTCGAGCTCGAGCTCGAACCACTCGAGCTCAAATCATTAGAACCTAGGGTGCGGTCGGAAGGCATAGCAAGAAGAAGAAGGAAAAGTAAATGAAATAAAAATTACTCGAAGCGAAGCTAAGGGCTACCTCGAGGTGAAATCTGACTACGTGAAGAATCTTCGAACGGAGGCTTTGAGCTTGCTGCGAACCGGAGAGAATTTTCACCGCACGTTATGAAGAGTAAAACCGACAAACTCAAAAGCTTCCTTATATATATATGTGTGTGTATATATATATATATATATATATATATATATATGGATGGGCGGGAAGATCAAGCGGCCGAGATTAAAGGGACTTTTCAAATTCTAGGGTCCAGATTCAAAGTTACCTTAGTAATTAATTACTAAAGTAACTGGGGGAGTAATGATATGCACATATCTGAAATTACTTATTTTCCCTCGCCTACTAGAAGAAATGACCTAAGGGAGCTAGGATCCACACATTATTTAGGGTCGGGTTGCGACCCGAACCGAGGACACGAGACGGGTCGCCTACCCGACCCGACCCAGAATGAATGGACGGGTTTGGACAAGTCCGTAGATTACTGATCGCAACCCGAACCAAGGTGACGATCAGGGTCGCCTACTTGACCCGACCCAAGCAGAGAAGACGGATCAGGACAGGTGGACCAATGCGAGGCTGCCACGTGGAGCGAGGTCGTACGGCTCGTACGACCAAGGAATCGACACCTATAAAAACACCACTATTCCATTGCTACAGATATGACATTTATTGCTATTCACCTCGCTTTATATTTACTAGCGATCTTACACATGTAACTGATTTAAGCATCGGAGGGTCTTAGCTGGGAACCCTCCCGGCTAGCCTAACGTTTATCTCTCTTACAGGACTCGAACCGAAAGTACCTAGGCTCAAGACGAACCGACCCGACCCGAAATACATCTGATTTGTTATCACCCAAATCAAATACCAATGAAAAAAAGGGAAGATTCAAAAGATGGATGGGATGATCGGAGATGCAAGACAGGCAGCATCTTTCGAAACCTTTTCCTTTACGATCAGAAGCAATTATTGCAGACATATACTCTCATTATTCGAACCTGCAAAGTCCACTACCTTAAGGAAACTTGATCACGATAAATTAATTTTTAAGACATTCCATAAAGAAATATGTAATAGTCCATAATAAAGATTAGGGATAATTACAAAAAATAGCAAAAATAAAAAATGAGGTTTTGGGTAATTATAAAAATATCAGAGAAGTTTCCGAATCACAGAACCCCACGAGATTTAATTTTGTTTTTACATTTTGCGCCAACTGTTAGTTGATCTGACAGAGTCATCAAATATTTTTCTTTTACATCCATCAAACTGGCTATTTGTAATAGTTAGTGCATATTGAGAGTACTTCGGTAAAAGTCCAATTAGAAATAGACTTCTTAATAAGCAATTTTTTAAAAAGTCTCCAATTATGGTATATGTAAAATATAATGGACTTTATGGAGAAGTGATTTATTCAAAAGTTTATTTTAAATTAATAACCAAACAATTATGAGGGATGTAACCGTAAAATATTTGATAATGTCAGCAAATTCTATTGGTTCAATATTACAAATATTACAAATAGCGAGGTTGAGGGATATATGTAACTGTAAAAATATTTGATGAAGCCAATAAAATTCATCAGTCTATTGAAGGTTGGGGTAAAAATTTAAGACGAAATCAAACCTCAAAGGGGTTTTTGTGATTTGGAAACTTCTCTAGGTTTTGTTGTAATTAACTTAAACCACGGTATATTTTTTAATTTTTATTTTTCGTAATTTATCCTAAAATTAAGGACCGATAATTGATTTGATTGGCCGACCCAACATATGTTAGAATGTAACCTATTTATAGGACTTCCAACTAGGTAAAGGGCCTCTTTACTGCAGGGCAGTAACTTCAGGGATAGTGGGTTGAAACCTCCATGTATGTGGCACTCTTCAATTGCCACTATGTTGTAACCTCCAAGTAGTGGATAGACCACTAAGATAGTGGTGTCTGTTTCATTTTAAAAGATGCAGTTTCGGCTTTTAAGCTGCAACGTATTTGGGTCGAATGGGCGCGCGCGTGTGGCCTTGCCCACCATACCTCACATGTGTATAGTTATTTCATTTTGCACATTCTTGCACACCTACTTATTGATATATTAAATAAAATTAGTATTTTATTCCTATGTGGGATGAGTGTCTTTTCACCTTCCCATCATCCATTATCTTATTTTCAAGTGACTACTTTGTGTATTTTATTTTTCACTCACCATAAATTGGTTTTGAGAAGTTAAATATACTATATTCATCTACTTGAAACGTAGATTATCATTTTAATATTTAATTTCTTCAAAATTAAATAATTAGTCACTAAAAAAATTGGTCAAAGTTTGGTCATCAACCAATACTTTCAAAACCAATTTCCAACACTTATAAGAGGTAAGAGTTTATAAGATATTTTTAATAAGCTCAGCCAACCAGCCTCTAGATAACGTTAAAATGTACGACACCTCATTAACCGGTTAAAAGATCTTCCCGATCAACCCTATTTTCATTTCCACCCACACAAGGCCACATATCTCCAATAATTTCAACTTTTTTACCCCTACTTTTATTTTCCACTCCACCTAGACAAACACTTAAACTTTTAGATGGGCAAATTATTCCTAAAAATAATATATAATTTGGGTGTTCAAATGTCATAGCCCTGATGAAAGCAACTGAACTTGGAAGAATATGTGCTGCTGGTGATAGTGCAATTACAATACCAAAAGGAATTAAAGACACTCAAGATTGGGTCCTCAACCCCATACTCTTTTGTTGTTTCACATTCAACTTTAGTAGAAAAGCATTCACCTTTTAAAAGATGTTTTTGGGGTCTTTTTTTTTTGCTCCAAATAGTTTACAATATTTTTTTGTGCACACCATCAATTACATATTTAATTACTAAATTAAACCAAATTATCAATAAACACTCATGTCTTAATATTCTAAAAAGCACTATGCACCAGTCGGACGGCAGACTTGAGCCTAGAGCCTAAGCGGAGCCTGGGCGAATTAGGCGGGATCTGGGCGGGTTGGCAGGCCTAATCGGAAGAATAACATAGACGTACAATGGGGGCCTAACGTCTAATTATGGACTAATTGAGGTTAGGCGGAGATTTTTAGAATATTTATTATAATACACTCATGGTGCAAAAGAAAGTCTTGCTATTATTTTAGGTTATTCTCCTTATATAACTTTTCTTCTATCATCATATTTGTTGTCTATTTAAAAATTTAACAAATCTAGCTGATTTGCACTGAGCTTTATTTAATGGTACATGTTGGTAAATGAGTTTGAAATGTGATTAAATAATGACATAGAATATTAATTCATTCTAATGTGCCAAAAGTTTAGCATCATCTTGATTAATTAATTTTCATTGTGAACAGAATAAAACCTTTCATGCATATCATTAATCAAAATTTATGCATTAATCTGGCTGTAATAATTAATAAAGTGGAATCTCATGGTCTATTAAGGTTTGCTAGCTACGTGTAATTTGTTTAAGAAAATCAATCGATCAATTATTACAATCAGCAACACCAATAACTAATGGCCAGAGTGAGACAATGAATGGAGCCCCTTTTATATAACAAATAAATTAACTAAATGTATTATAATTGTAAATTTTTTAACTTTCAAGAAACATAATCATCTATTTTTTTTTAAAAAGAAGAAAATAGAAGGGAGATTTTCTTACGTATTTGGTAGTACTTTAGAATTTATATTAAATGAAATCCAAATAAAAGGAATGTCCTTTCACATGATTAGTTAACTAAAAGTTGTTTTTCCTTTTTTATTATTATTAGGATGAAATAAATTCCCAATTCCCATCACTTGAGTCTTGGCGTTGTTGAGCTAGTTAATTTTGAAACAATTACTTCTTCGAAATTCAAAAAAAAAAAATTCTTCCGTTTATGGTCTCTTGTAACGCACTGTGATAATAAACTTTATTGGGGACAATAGTTGTGGCAATTCGGGTCATCAATTTGTGTTTGGTATCGGGTCAATTCTGGGTTATACTTAAGATACATAAAAAAAATTCATTAAAATATAAAATAACTACATTTTAGACAAATTCGTGATATCGTGTCATATTAGGTTAGTCGTTTTTATATTTAGGTTTCTCTCAGTAACTTCGGATCAAATTTATGTCTGGTTATCGTATCGTGTAAGGATTGTTAACCATAGCCCATAGGTGGACAGATCGGGTTAGGATGAGGTTGTTTGGAAGGGATGAGGATTCTTTTTCAAGAGTGTGGTTTGATTTTGATGTTCAAATTGTCCTCATCAACAAATTGAGTCAAATTTTGCTTGTTGCCTTATTGGAACTCCTTTAATTTGGCGCCACATCCATTTTAAGTTTTTCTTTTTTATTAAATATTTATAAATTTCTCATCATTATCAAGTTTTCTTACACAGAAACGCCAACAATTTGCCACTTGGGATGCATAAAAAGTTTTATCGAATATATTGCAATCTAATCACGTCATTATTATTAGAGGACACAAGGCTTCTTATTTTACAGTTTTGTCAACGAGGTTAATGTTGTACTTTTATAAAGAAAATAAAAAATGAACCCCATCCTTGGTGGCTCCTACTACCTCCCCTAAAGCTTCATGGCGGAAGTGAATAGCGAGATATACTTCAACAACTCAGGGTTATGAGATGCTTAGCAAAGCGGACACATCACTCAGTTACCAGTTAGGGTAGAGTGAAGTTACAGTCAATTGTGGTGCTTGGGTTTGTAATGTTGGAAATTGGTTTTTATAAAATGTGTTTTGACTCGATTTTGACCAATTATTTAAGTGAGATCATTTATTTGTTTCAGAAAATAAATGATGTAATCGTAATCTACACCGCGGGTAAATGAAATTAGTATTTTGAATTTCTCAAAACCAATTTCGGGTGAATGAGAAATTAATGCATAAAGTTAGCCAATTAAATACCTTTTATATAAGGAATATAAAAAGGTAGGAATATGAAAAGTCATATCCCATATAGGAAACATATCAAATGTTTAACTAGTTTATATAGAGCTTCACCACTAATAAAGAGTAATTAAGTGGAGCTCCTTATGGTACACCCTAGTGGACCAAATCAATTTTGACTAACCTTTGGCTAGCTCAAATAGCACCGAGGACGATGTTGGGCCCGCGCACGTCGCACATAGTCGCATTGGGCGCTTTAGAGGCGCACTTCACACGTACACATCTTCGCGGGGAGCTTTGAGGAGCCTTAAAATTTTGACAAATAGAACCATGGTTCGGTCCAGTAGCTCGGTGACGTTGCAGGACAGCTCAGGTGGCAGTGACTTGGGAAGAGTCATCCGGATGGCGACGTGTGGCACGCGGTGGCAGTGATTGAACGCACATGTTCGCTGACCGGACATGATTGTTCAGTATATAGGGGTGCATAGTAAAGGTTGTGTACCTTCGGAAGAGATGTGATCTGGACCATCAGATTGTGCCTGTTGATCATAAGGCACGATCCAATAGTCCAGATCGATCCAGACCAATAGATGCACTTGTTCTGAACAGGCATCCAAAACTCTATATAAACAAACCCCCAATAATTTGTTTTGAACATGAGAAAATCCTAAAATCATCTGCATATTTAGCATATTGTTTATGTCTTTTTCCTTCTGCAAATCGAAAGTTCCGAAACTCTTTTTGTTCGCTGTAAGTTTAAGTTTTGCAAGTGCTGTTAACTTAAACTTGAAAGTCGTTATATCTTAGAGACGATTGCCTAGAACCGTTAGCACTTTGTACGGGGCAATTTCGTCTTGCTGATAGAAAATCCAATTCTCACTTCGACTTAAATATTTTGTCTCGTTATTTTGTCTATTTTTCTGGAAAACCAAACACCACAAATTACATGTACTTTGTATGAAAATTCATAAATTTATACTATATCATTGACCCTATAAGTTAAAATTCTTATAATTGTCTTCAAAAATAGGTTCCAAAAAAATCTCAATTCTTGCGTCCATGCACCAGAGTGCTTGTATTTTTATAAGGACGAGAATATTTGTATGCAAACGGCAACATAGGGGGCAATGGATACTGCTGCGCTACGCCCCTCCCCCAAAATTTTCAATTTTTTCTTCTTTAATTTAATTGCTGTTAGTCTATATTTATGTGTTAAAGCGAATAAACACATCAGTCCCGCAAAATTTGAGGGAAAAAATATCGTAATTGTTTTCAAAATTAGGTTTCGCTCCCTACTCCCGCGAAAAAAATCTCAATTCATGTATCCGCCATTGTTTTATGAGAGACATGTGTAGGGGTGGGGTGTTCATATTAGTGTTTCTGGTCCCAACCACATAAAATCAAGTTCAGTAGCAAGGATAGGATCAGGGAACTTTTCAAAATTCCTTTTTTCAGCCCAAACTACGTTGGAGTGGGGATCAGATGGGGGATGGAGAAAGGGTTGTGGACCTGTGGTGGTAAAAGTAACAAGTTACAACAAGATTAATATGTAGTCCCCAATAGGCCGGGTGTATAGGGCTGCAATCAAACCGAACTGAGCCAAACTTTTGAGAGTTTGAGTTTTGTTCGTTTATTATAAATTCGAACTCGAGCCTGGATTTATCGAATATATTGATCTCTCACAAATTTTTTTGATAATCGAGTCTAAACCAGCTTAGTAAATATTAATTATAAACTAAATTATTCTTCAATTATTACAAAAATAAAATTATATATATTTAAAACGCATAATATATCTATTAAAACTTATGATTTTATTCAAATGAACAAATTTATTTAAATATTTTTATATTTATCATAATTTAATCTACAAAAATTAAAATTAAAGTCAAATTATTAGTTTAATTTTGTACGAGCATACTAACGAGCTCACTAACGAGGTTGTTCACGAGCTAACAAACCGAATATCTTTAAGTTTGAGTTTGATTCATTTATTTTAGCGAGCCTCATTAAACAAACTTGAAAGAGCTTTAATCAAGTCGAACTCCAAATAACTCAGCAGCAGCTTGGTTCATTTGCAGCCTAAGGGTGTATGTGCAATATGTTAAAACTAAGGGTAAATTCAAAATGAAATAATTTATAATCCGAAAATCGGTCCAAAAAGGATAGATTGTGATTTGTTGGTCTACCTGAGGCAACCTTTTATAATTTGAATGTGGGGCTATAATCAATTTTAATTGCTTATCTTCCCCTCAAGATTTAGAAACTTTCCTTCTACACTTCCCAATAGACCACATAGGTTGATCCCTCTATAATATTACAACTACCCCCTCAAAGTTTTAATATATTACATATTTACACTCTTCACATGAATGAGAAGTTTCTTGCGATTCAGATATATATTTTAGTCCTTTTCTATTTCTAAGGTCAATAAATGTTATGATCAATGACGGAGCCAGGACACAGTAATGTGGTGGACCACTACATGAAAGCAGTGTTGTAAAAACCGGCCTAGGCGCCTCTAGGCCGATCCGATTTTGCTAAAATCGCCTAAAAAAATCGTTCAGGCCAAAAATCGGGCTAGGCATCCAGAAATCTAGCCTAGACGGCCAACAAATAGGGCTTAGGCGCCCGATAGGCGACTGGCGAAAAAAAATCGGCCAAAATAGTAAATATTAAAAAAAAAAAGAATAAGAAGAAGAGAAAAGCAATACTAGGCACCCTAGGTGCTAGGCGTTGGGCCACCACCTAATTAGCGTCTAGTGATTTCTGCAACCTTGCATGAAAGTGGGGTGAGCCGAGCAGAAAATCCAAGAAAAACAATATGAATTCTAACTATTATTTTTCCTTTTCTAAAAGAAGGGGACGGGCCTAGGTTGGTCCTCGTGGCTCTGCCATTGGTTATGGTGTTTGTATCACAGTTGACTACGAACGAGTCGAGATCATGTACCACCTAAAATTGCATTTTTATTAATTAATACAAAATAAAAAAGATACAAAATGCTGAAGCTAGATGAGAAATTCCCAAATAAGCTCCACTTTTCAAACATGGGAAAATGAGGTTTAAAAATTTGATCACCAACATTATATTGCTAATATTTACAATGAAATGACATGTTTGATCTTATATATAAAAAAAAATGATAAGCCCTTTAATTTGCCGTATAAACAAAGACATATAAAATACATATAAAAACTTACTGCGCATTTTTCAGAAAAGTTGGACACTTAAAATAGTTCTCAAAGATTATGGACGTTGGTCGGAGTTGGCGTATATGTTGTGAGGTGCTGATAATGAAATTTGGCAAAGTTGTGGGGGCGAAAGCTAATTTAAAGGGACTTTTCATTTAGATCGTGCCTAGGCATCTTTCTTTTCGAATATTTCAGCAAAATCACACTAGCTTTTTAATCATGATACAAATAATGGCAACTCCTCAAAATTACTATATATATAAATGCCGACTTGAGATTTTGAGACCAAATTCACAAATGATGCCTCAATATTTAGCAGTGTTCTAAAAATCGCTAGGCGCTAACTGGGCGGTAGACTGGGGCCTAGCGCTTAGGCGGAGCCTGGGCGGGGTTAGACGGGACCTGAGCGGGATTAGGCGGGATCTAATTGGAAAAATAACGTAGGCGGACAAAAAGAGTCTAGCGCCTAGGCGGAGTCTAATCGGAGTTAGGCGGGGTCTTTTAGAACATAGATATTTAGTAGTCAGTATTAACATAATTCAAGAAATAAAACTATAGACAAAATAAACATGACAATATTGTTGCAAAATAATTTCGCAGTACAGTTTATAAAATCGAGAATCGAAAAACAAATGGCCCGAATCGTGCGTTTGACACACTATCCTTAAAACAGATTTGTCCCATATTCTGGACGTCTGTTTTCCAGGATAAGACGGGATTACCGGACTACCTTTCTATCCGGTGAACTGAAGAAACGCTTGAAAAATATCACCAAAAATGCAGGAGGCCAAAAGGATTTTTCAGAACAATATGCAGGAAAGTATATGAAGTGCAGATGGAGAATTTTTTGTGCTTAGATTGTTGGAAAACTAGCTACTTATATAGCTGAAAAATTGACCTGACCATTAAAGCTTCATAAATTTTATTTACCAGAATAAAATTTGATGTTCTGATTTAAATTTCAATTTAAATCGATGTTCTGATTTTAATTCAAAAATTTACACACGAGGAATTAATATTTTGCTGTTACAAATAAATTTAAATTCGAATTAAAAATCTGTTATTATAGATTTTAAAATTCGAAAATAAATAAAATCAGCAAAACATAGGCTAGACTATGTGGCTCGATTTCGATCCGACATTCGTGTACACAGGTCGCGCTCGCACACAAGTCAGTGGTTCGGAGGTCGAATCGGACCGTGATTTGCACCCCCCCTGTGGGCGCGCGTGTAGAGAGAGTCTCTATGCAATATAAACTTACACCTTACTAAAAGGTGGCATTATATATACTAGTCTAAAATGCCTTTGTTTTTCCATGTGGGACAAACCCACCTTTACTTTACTAGCTGATCAGTAGACGTGATGTCTGTGAACTGTTCCGCCTTTGTGTATAAGATGATATACCTCACACAAGATTCTTCCTGACATACTTCAGTTCTCATTGTTATGTTCATTCATGACCCTGAACATACGCCTGGTTCTGCAAGAGGTTCTAAGAATTGAGCCTCACACAATTCTCTTCGAAGCGGCCCCACTTCTCTCTCACATACGTGATTCTTCTTTAAGAGTAGCCCGTACTACCTAGCTCGGCTTACCGACGCACAAGAATCATTAAAAGCCAAATGTTTATCCTTCTTTTCACGGGCTTCACTGTTAAGGAATGGACAAGGGAAAATCTCCCACAGTGATCCTAGAGTCTTTTTACAATTATGTTGTCCCTTTGAACCTAGATCTTGGGATCTCCAGTCAACTAGGTTGGGTTTCCATTGTATCAACTCATTTTTCCAGGGGCTTAAGTCCCATTCCTCTTGATGATTTTGCAACTAACTCTCGATTTAACCCTTTGGTTAACGGATCCGCTATATTATCCTTTGACTTCACATAGTCAATAGAGATCACATCAGTTGAGAGTAGTTGTCTAATGGCATTGTGTCTACGACGAATGTGTCTAGACTCACCATTATACATATTGCTTTGTCCCCTGCCAATCGTTGATTGACTATCACAATGTGTACAAATTGTTGGCACAGGTTTTGGCCACTTTGGAATATCTTCTAAGAAGTTCCGGAGCCATTCAGCTTCTTCTCCACACTTGTCTAAAGCTATAAATTCAGATTCCATTGTGGATCTAGCTATAACCGTCTGCTCAGAAGATTTCCACGATATGGTTGCACCTCCTAAAGTGAATACAAATCCACTTGTAGACTTTAATATCAGATATCCAATTAGCATCGTTGTATCCTTCGATAACAGCAGGATATCTTGTATAGTGCAGTCCAAAATCACGAGTGTATCTTAAATACCTAATTATTCTCACTATACCTTTGCAGTGTTCATGTCCGGATTACTCATGTATCTGCTAAATTTACTCACCGCATAAGCAATGTCCGGTCTTGTACAACTCATTAAGTACATCATACTTCCTATGACTCGTGAGTATTGTAGGTCCCAAGGGGTGTAAGTGTAAGGTTTAGAAGGGGGGTTGAATAAACCTTACCAAATTTTTGATTTAGTCCTTTTAAAAATTCGAGTTGATACTACACAAACTGTGTCCTTGGTGGATGACCAATTTAGTTAATCAAGAGTTAGTCTCTCAACGGACTCAATCGAGTTGTTGATGGAATAACTCAACGTTAAGTCTCAATTAACTCAATCGTGGTTTGTTTTCGTTGGAAGACTTAACACCCTTAAGTTTGGTTAAGTAGAGATTTAGAGCTTGATTTAGTACTTAGATATTATCTAATGGATAGCAAATATGTCAAAATAGAATTAAACAAATATGATGCAAGAATTAAAGTCTTTGAAATGTAAATGACACAATAAGATTTTTATAGAGGTTCGAAGATGGGGTAATTCTTCTACTCCTCTCTTCTCCAACTCCCCGGAGGAATCCACTAGGTATTGATCGGATACAAAGTGGTAATAAACCGGATACAAGTCTTGATCACACAACCGACTTGATCCTTTGGGACTCGGCCTCCTGAGACGCCTTGATCACTCACCAAGGCTTCTCGTGCGACTCGGCTTCTTCACAGGGCGGCGATTGCCTTGCTACTACACCCACTTGCTCAAGCTCTTTGGATTTGATCACGAAGCCCTCCAAAAGCTCAAGACTTGGTTCGACCTTGAACCTTCCTACAATCCTTCGTGGAATGTAGACCCGCTTGATTCTTGATAACTTCCTCTTCAACCGATTGAAGTTATCTTTCCTTCACGGTGAGTGTTGGATTGATGTTCTTCGTAGTGTAGGCTTGAGGATTGAGCGTTTTAATAACTTGAGAATATTTCGGAGTTACGCTTCTAATAATTGCTTGAATGTTTGTGGTTCTCGTCACCTACTCTCGTGAGTCATTCCTCGGCCTTTTATAGTGATCTTTCAAAAATCGCCCGTTGAAGAGATAGGCTTATTTTTGAAAGTCACTTGTGGTCGCTGGCTTGTCTTGTTGCGATCCTTGGAATTGCCATTTCCTCGTATGAATTGTTCTTCACCTTTTCGTAGTTCGACACGGTGTAGTGCTTCCCATTGGTTTATTCCTTTTGCACGCTTCTCGGGGTCGAGTACTTGAGAAAGGTAGCATGGAGATATTACTTGTTTAAGTAATTCTCTTGATTTACTCGGCAACGGATCTTTTTCGATTATCTCGACTTGACCGCATTTCCTTGCTTTCCCCGGGTGACTTAGAGTCGACTTCCAATCATGGATGACTCTTCCGTCACTTCAACTTGAGACTTGGCTTTTTTGAGTTGACTTGATGATACTCCACTCACCGCATCTCACCGCTCCTTGATAGAGTTCCCGTCTTCTCTTCTTTGCCATACTCGCTCTCTTTGCGGCGAGTCTTCCTTCTAGTCTCCGGTTGTCTTCTTGCATGTTTGGGCATAGGCGACTTAACTCAAATTGACCCAATTTATTTATTACAATGCGCTTTACAACAAAATTGGGGTGCCAACTTCCTATTCTAAGTTTTACATGGCATTCATCAAAATCTAAACAATAAATTTCCCAACAATTTCCCCCTTTTTGATGATGCCAAAACTTAAACCATTCAAAAATGTAAATAGCAAAGATACATACATATAGTGTATTCACATAGAATGTATGCGTAGAATCAATCCTTTTATTGATCATAACATTCTTGTTCTTTTACACAATGTTTACAAGGTGTATCGAGCAAACATTTGTCTACACGAAAAAAATAAAGAATTTATAGCTTTATTGCGTAAGACTTACATAGTATGTATTTACATAGTAAAATACATGAATTGGTGGACAAAGAACACTTCATCTCCTTCGTTGTCTCCTTCTTTCATCTTGTTCAAGATCTTCTCGCTCTTCTTCTCTTTTTCTCATCGTCGGCCCGCCTTCTTCTTCTTTTCATATGCCTTCCTCGGCAGACTTCATCTCTTCTTAATCTCTCTTGTCTTTCCTCCCATAGTGAGTTTGTCTCTTATTTTCTTCTTCTATTCTTTTCGCATACTCAAAGATTACTTTTAGCCACTTGCAAATTGGCTACTTGGTCAAGACCACCCCAAGATCCCTCCTTTCTTGCACGGATCTACGTGCTCAATGTTTTTGGGCGGAGGCCTGGTCCAAACCTCATCATCCACCACCGCTTCTTCCTCTACCTCTGGCGTGTATTGTCTTGGGGTCTTCTTTTCCACTGAGTGACCAACAGAGCGATCGCTGGGTAGTCTGCCGCTGTCGAACTTCTTCACATAACGTGAGACCCTTTTCCCGAGATAAGTCCCAAGCTTGAGCCATAGACATTTTTGCAAAGTATCCTTCGGATGCGAGCGTTTTAAATTCATCAACGATCGTGGCTCGGTCCCGACATCCGAGATGGCATAAGTGTCTCTGTCTACTAGAATGCCTCCATGTTGTTTCAAGATGTTCATAACTCGGGCATCCATTCTTCCTTCCACTTCCTCCATCTCTCGCTTCAATTGTCTTTCTCTTTTCGGCCATAGATATAGCGAGTGTTGGAGTGGCGAGTCACCGGGAGTTTGTTGCGATAATGTCGGTTGACAAGACCTTGTTGGGGGTTTGTGCAATCATCAAGGTCACATTTTTCGATCCTTCCCCCTCAACGGACTTTCCTTTCTTTTGTTTTGACACTTCCTCACTGTTTTTCCCTTTACAAAATGCTCTTCCTCCTTTTCACTTTAGATCTCTTTAGCGCTTTAAAGTATTCCTATTCCCCTTTTTGGCATCATCAAAGGAGAGAGGAACACTGAAACATATTGGCAAGCGGGAAGTCGAGCATGCGATAAGCCGAAGTTCTGCCGAGTCTTTGCTGCGGTGTATGCGGACGAAATTCGAGCGAGTAGCGTTGGACTCTCTTGAAATTAGCTTCATCTCAGCCATGAGAAGGCTGAATTTTCTATCCATGTTTTCTTCCATACGCTGGAGATCACTCTTATTTTGCTCACGCAGCAGACTTTTTCTCGGCGGTGTGAGCTTCATGCATGTGCTCAATGTGTTCTCTCAATTTCGTTTTTGCATCGGCATTCTCGACTCTCCATACCCGGCTTGTTGAACAATGTCCTGAAGTATCTAACTTGTTCCACACGCATTGTTTCTTCTTTGTTGCCACCATTCCCCGATCTCGATCATTATGCCTCTCAAGTCGGCGATGAGGATGGCATCTCTGTTGTCGATCGCATGTCCATAGAGGCCTGGTGCCTCTCCATCCGTTCAATTTCGATAAATAATGCCTTGAACACCTCCCGAACTTCACTTGTTTCTTCCGGGTGCGGTGATGGCCATGCAAAATACAAAGTCATAGTCACTGAACGATGGTACCTGACGGAATGACGGGAGGCTGGTGCGTAGGCGTGAGAGCTCGTTCTCGACTCTTCGGGGAGGTCGAGTACCTCCGGGGAGAAAGGAAATGATTCTACAAAGGAATCATCACGGCCAACTAGGATTTGTTCAATGATGAGAGGTGCGCGTCAAGTTCCTTTTGAGTCGAACCTGCTGCACTTGAGGAGCTGTGCGGTGGACTGTTTTCACTTGGGGTCTTTTGTGAAGTGGACCCGACTTTGCCGAGCTTCAACCTCATTGTCTCAACAGCCTTCGTTGGTCTCAAATTGGTTTCTCTAATTGAGTGGGTGGTCCTCGGCCTTATCGAAGCGTCATTGGACGATGATGAGATTTCCATTGGTGGCTCATCATCAAAATTGAAAGTTTGACGAGTAGCCTTGAGATCGAGACTTGCTCGTCTTTGGGAACATCCGCACCGGTGAGTCTTTTGGATCGGTCACGGGGGATGACTCGGCTTCTTCGTCGCCGCCACGATCCCAAAAAGGTTACATCGAGATTATCCTGGGAATCATGAAGCACGCTTATCTCCTTTTCGGATGGATCAATGATAGCGGGAGGGATGTTCTCTCTTGACTTCTTTACCCAGGAAGTCTCAACCTCCCGTGGGCCTTCATTACCTCCTATAGTCTCAACTGCGGTGAGGCCTTGGACCTCCCCTTTTCGACAGTGTCGGTACTGTCTTAGGGTCTTCTTGTGGCATCCATTGGAGTTTCAACCCCATGATTGCACTTTCATCGCCCCAGTGTTAACTCCCGGGGCTCCTTCATGTGCCTCGATCCGCATCGCAGCGTCGTCATTAGCCTTCGTGAGCGATTGGCACCTCACCGAGACAATCTCAACCTGCGAGCTTCGTTGATGACAACTTGTTGTGTACTTTGTGGTTGTTCCTTCTCCACTTCGCCTCCTAGATTCGTCGTGGAGTCATCTGCACTTTCTCCGACCTTGCTGCAGTGGAGGAGTTTCCCCATCGGCGCACCAACCGAGTGACTTGGAATGGGGTCACTCGTCTCCAAACTCCCATTGTATCTCTTGAGTGTTCACCGTTGGGGCGGTGGTAAGATACCTTCATTAGGGTTTGGCTCAACCGGGGTCCCCACTAACCCGCCATCGCCGATTCCTCTTTAATTCCTTCTTCCGAGTGAGTGGGGAAGTGGTGGCAGCAACAACGGTGGCGATTTGCTAAACCACTCCCATTGGATCAATTTCCGATTGTGTTTTGGAGGACTCTCCTGGTCCCTCCATCATGCTCTTCTCATGAAGAATTCGGATTCATGCATTGCTTGCTGCATTTGCAACTCTTACGTGGCGGCGGCGGGGTCAGATCCTCATCACTTTCGATAGAATATCGAAGTGAGAATGTGTATGTTCTGTGGTTCCGGTGAGAGGCGGATCTTTGGCCTTCTCTCTTGCCTCGGCTTCCTCTGCCGATCTCTCCTTCTCCTTATCCTTGAAAATGCGGGATATCGTGCGATTTTCTTCATCCATCTTTGAGATCACGAGGTTAGTCCAAGAAAGTTCAAAGATTCCTCTTCTTCTTCGATAAACTCGGGCCGTTGGAACTGTTCTCTTGATCGACTCAATTTCCACTTTCTCCACTCACGCAGACGATTTTGGATGTCCGGTAAGGTGGGGATAGGATCATCACATCACTATCGGCTCTATCAACTTCTTCTTGTGTCTCAAACGCGCGGACTACAAATTTGTTTCTTGATTTGCCTATCTTTGATCGACGCTTGACAGACTTAGTCAAGTTTCATCAATTATATCTGGGGACTCTACTTCTCCGGCCTCTCGTGTCTGCTCCCGGATGAGTGGCTGACTCGGCCGGTTTCTCAAGCTCGGAGTGCTTGATGATTCTTCTTCGTCTCTAGTCCATGCGAGGGAATTTACTGGTTCGAGAGAGTTTCTTCGAGTCTTGGCGGCGGGGGGCCTTTGGTGTTTTCTTCTCGAGGAGTTGGCCGTCTTGGCTTATCGTTTCTCCTCTTTTTGACGATCGGAGAAGGTATTTGAGAGTCCTTCTCGATCGGGCTAGCTGGGCAGAGGCGGGACACACGGCGAGGCGGCACTTCGGCCGGGCGGGAGCGAGTTTGTTTTTCTTTGCTGCGGGAGCAACAGATCTTCTTAGCAACAAGTAGGGGCAACTTTCTTCTTTGGTGGAGAGGAAACAATTTGTATCTTGAGGGTCGCTTGATTCCCCCTCACTCGTGTCGGCTCTCTTGGCGTGGGCTCTCTTCAGTGCGCCGGAGAGGTTTGATCTGAACATCCTCTTGTTTACATAGAACGCCTTTCCATGTCTAAGAGGACTCCTTTCACCTCCATCACCCGGCCAATCACCGTGGCCATATCCTGAGGGATCCTCCAAATGCACCATCTTCCTTGAAGGATTTGTTCCCTACATTTTGGCGCGAGTCTGGCATTGTAGACAAACTCAAACTTCAATTTATTTTCTTTTCTTCAATGATCGCGACATTCACGATCAACTTTGCTTTGGACAGATTGGTCAAAGCCGCCAAATTTGATGTCTATGCATTTGGCAACTATGTCCAACAATTTGTGGTAATCCTCCTTCAAAGAAATCTTGTTTGCTTTGTGTAAACTATTTTATCGGCATAGTCGGGCTTGGCTATTTCCTTCCAAGCGGCGACCAGGTTTACATCAAAGATCGTTGATTTTTGATGCTCCTTCCGCTTGAGTCGGTAGTGAGCGGTGTTCACCAAATCCTTAGCGAGAGATGGTGAACTTCTTTCCGTGAATGATGACTTTATCCCTTCATCGTGAGTCTCGGCGTTCACGTAGAATCGCGACCTCCTCCACATAGGTCATCGGATATTCCAACGCGAAACGCGATTTCGGCCCCGGAGCGTTTCCGGTTTCCAAAGAATTTTCTTCACTAAGGTGTCGTCGGACCCTGTTTCACCATGCCGTCGAAATCCATGGAGACCGGTGTGGATTTGCTTTCCTAACTTGACAAAATCATAGGTTGGTGCCATTTTTCGAGATTTCACCGAAGAAAACTTAGAGGTTGATTTGAAGATTGATAGGGTTTTGAGAGAGTTTTGCCTTTGCTTCAAAAAAATGAACGGTTTTGGTAATATGAGAGAGAGAAGAAGGAAAGCTTAAGTATGGTTTATGAAAGGGCGTGCGGGTGGTTTTTGAAATGTGATCGAAATCGATGGCTTAGATTTTGCACGCCGATTTAGCATTTAATGTCTCGTATTTAATGCGGCAAAGATTTATATCCAATCATAAGCTTGGTGTGCGGCTTTTGCTGTACGTCATAATTATCTTTGACGTAATTCTTAAAAACATTCCCGCTTAGTCAAAACGATTTGCGTTTTTGTCACTTTGCTCATAAATGACTCACTTTTACCCTTAGGTTTAACTCTTCTTCTTCTCACGTTCTCTTTGTGACTCAAATTTGTCACCGACTTGGTATAGTTGTCTTTCCGACATGATTTACTTAGGCCGATTTGTGAGTTCACTCTTTTTCCCTTTTTGTGTTCCATTTCTTTTCTTTGATTCTTCCGAGTGTCACTCACTCAATTAACCCTAACTCATGATTGAGTTCTTCAAATCTTGACTCACATAATGGTTTTGTGAAGATGTCACCCAATTGTTTATCGGTTGAGATATATTCCAAGATGATGTCCTTCTTTTCAACATGATCTCTTATGAAGTGATATCGACATCGATATGCTTTGTTCTTGAGTGCAACACAGATTTTGAGTGATTGCAATTGCACTTGTGTTATCACACATGATTGGAATTTCTTTTTCCTCAACTTCATAGTCTCTCAATTCTTTGTCTCATCCATAGGATTTGGGCATAAATAATGCCCTGCAGCCTATGTATTCTGCCCCACCGTAGAGGTGGCTATTGAATTTTGCTTCTTGCTAAACCAGAAATCAAAGATGTTTCCTAGCATTTGACATGTGCCTGAGGTGCTCTTCCTGTCAACTCGCATCGGCATAGTCAGTCTGAATAGCCAATTAGCTTGAATCCACCTTCCTTTGGATACCATAAGCCAACTTCTTGGCTTCCTTTCAAGTATCTCAATATTCTCTTAGGCATTCTTTGTCATATGGCTCTCTTTTGGAGCAGATTGAAATCTTGCACATACACCTACAAAGAAAGGTGATGTCCGGCCTGCTTCTTTGTGAGATAGAGCAATGATCCAATAAGTGCTATGTATCTTGTTTGATCTACTGAGGCTTGCCATCATGCATCCATGTCCATTTTGATGATGTATTCATTGGTATTTTCACGAAGACTTCTCCTCCATACCAAATTTCTTCATTAAATCTCTGGTGTATTTTGTTTGACTTATGAAGGTTCCATCCTTCGATTGTTTCACTTGGAGTCCAAGGAAGAATGTCGACTCTCCCATCATGCTCATTTCAAATTTACTTTGCATGAGGTTTGAAAATTTTCACATAGCTCTTTGTTTGTGGATCCAAAAATGATGTCATCCACATATATTTGAACAAGCGTATACTCTTTTTGTCTTGAATTACGAAAAGTGTTCTATCTACTTTTCCTTTTGTGAATCCATTCTCGATTAGGAATTGTGACAAAGTGTCATACCATGCTCGGGTGCCTGTTTCAATCCATACAGCTTTCTTGAGTTTGTATACCTTATCTCCAAGAGTCTTCTGCTCAAATCCTGGAGGTTGTTCAACATACACTTCTTCTTCCAATAAACCATTTAGGAATGCGCTTTTTACATCCATCGATATACAATAAAATTCTTGTGAGCGCATAGGCAAGAAACATCCTTATAGCTTCCAATCTTGCTACGAGGAGCAAATGTTTCATCAAAATCTATTCCTTCTTCTTGGCAATATCCTTTGGCTACTAGTCTTGCTTTGTTTCTTACCCGCAGCCTTCCTCATTCATCTTGTTTCACCACCCATTTAGTACCAATAATGTTTTGATGGGTGGGTCTTTGAACTAATTCCCATACTTTATTTCTTTCAAACCGATTGACTCTTTCTTACATAGCTTGAATCCAATGTGTGTCATCCAATGCTTGTAACACATCTTTGGGATCTATTTGCGAGATAAAGCATGTGAACATAGCTTCTTGTTGAGTTCGATCTTGTTTTGACACCTTCTCTTATATCTCCAATGACAAGTTCTCGTGGATGGTCTCTCGGCCATCTTACATCGGTTGGAGTAAGTTGGTGGATTCATCGTCTAGCAGCTGTGTTGCTTTGATTAGCTCTCTCGTAGTCACTTAGCCGCAAATTTTCCAAATTGTTTTTGAGATTCACTATCTCATCTTCTTCTCGAGTTTATAATTCGACTTGACTTGAAAGATAGGGACTCTTCGTATGGTTGGATGATTGACTTATCGGTGACTCTTGATCAATGTCTTCTCCATTTACATTTGGCTCATCGAATACCACATGAATGGATTCTTCTCTGCAACCATAGTCCTTTTGTTGAGTACTCTGAGCTTTGCTTTCGGTGAGTATCCCAAAGAAGATACCTTCATCGGCTTTTAGCATCGAAGGCATTTAGATTGTCTTTGCCATTGTTGTGGATGAAGCATTTACATCCAAATATTCTAAAATATGCAACATTTGGTTTTCTTCCCAAATCTCATAGGAGTCTTTGTCACCGTCTGTTTTATCATACATCTGTTTTGAGTGTAGCAAGTTGTGTTGATTGCTTGACCCAAAATCTTTTTGGTAACCTGCCGTCACTAACATGGTCCTTCTTCTTCTTTGAGAGTTCTATTTCTTCTTTCGCAACTCCATTCTGCCGTGGGTTCATGTGCCAGAATAGTTCATGACCATACCATTTTCAATACAATCTTGAGTTATTATTCCATTGACAAACTCGGTTCCTCGGCATCCCGATCTTATTTTGATAATGGTTTGGCTCTTCTCATTTTGAATCCTCTTCATCGATTGTGGTAGTTTTACGTAGAGTTTCTTTCTTCTTACACATGAATATTGTCCATGTATATCTTGAGTAGTCATCTACTACCACCAAGGTGTATTTCTTTCCACTTATGCTAGTTGGTTCCATTTGGGCCAAATAGATCCATATGTAGCAGATGCAATATTCTTGTTGAAAATGGGCATGTCTTTTCTTTGAATGATGATTTGATTTGTTTTCTCTTCGACATGCGTCACATATACTCTCTTTTTCAGTATATCGAGTCCGGAAGTCCTTCCACAAGACTACTTCGCAAGCTTGTTAATCGTTTTGAAATTCGGGTGACTCGGCTTTTTGTGCCACGACCAACTTGATTCAAATTTGTGGTTTTTGCTAGAGAGGCAGTCTTTGGGTGTAGCGGTTGACCAATCTACTACATACATGTTCTTTTGTGCGCATCCTTGCAACACAACTTCATTCGATTCAACCTCTTTGATTTGGCATATACCCATGTTAAATCCAACATTATAGCCCTTGTCACGAGTTGATGATGCTTAGCAAGTTGAAGTTGAGTCCTTCAACATATGCAACATCTGTGATTTCTAATCCATTCCTCTTGATGGATCCAATGCCTCTTATTTCACCTGGAGCTTCATTTCCTCCAAATATGACTTTTGCTCCTTTAACTTCCTTGAATTTTGACAGATTTTTCTTATTTCTGTCATATGTCCGAAATGACCACTATCCATATACCAGGTTCCTTGACACTTTCGGTTGTTCAACCCTCGCAATCAAGGAAATTAAGTTTTAGGTACCCATACTTGTCGGGTCCCGAGGGGTTAGAATTGTAAGATGATCCAACCAACTTATAGCCAAATGATTTGACTCTAAGGGGTTGCCATCTATCGATGCCATAATCATAATTAATCTTGGCAAATTGCTTGGGGATTCTAGGTTCATACAAATTTGTCTCTTTTGTCAGTATGCTGTATATGTGTTTTGGCAATCGCCTTCTTTGGGTAATTGTGGTGTCTCTGAGAGTGTAGTGCCTAGGTGCATATGTGTCTTTGATGAAAGCTCTTATACTTTTGGAATGGCCTTTCTTGAGTTCTAGGCCTTTGCCATTTGGGCTTATATTCCATAAGTCTATGTTGATAGTTCACATCATTCCAATCGACTTGGCTTGGATATTTTCTACCATTCCCATCATATGTATTTCTTTTATAGATTTTAAGGGTTTTTGGTAGCTCTTCTTCTTCTTTACAGAGTATTTTCTGTTTGGAGTTTCTTTGAGGAACTCGATCAATCTCTTCTCGCTTGTCCTTTCCGCACTCAACTCAGTCAATTTTTTCCTTTTCCTTTATAACCAAGGTCAGTTTGTTTGTAATTGTGCTTTGGAGTGAATGTGTGTGCAACATTTAGAGTTTTGGATTTTTTAGACTCTTCATTGCTTGAAGATCCTTTTTCCAAAATTACTTTTGAAGTTTGACATATCACGAGAGGAGTTAAATCCTAAGCTGTCTTGTCTCCACATTCTCTTTGACTCATAATAAGATCATCCAATGATTTAGATGCCTTAGTGAATGAGGCAATAACATTTTTGAGGTCATTCTCCCTCTTTTCTATGGCGCAATTTCTCGCTTATTAACTTGGCTTTTTCAAATTTTAAACTTTCATTCTCATCGCTATTTGACTTAGAGTACTCAGCTCCTTAGTCACCGTGAGTTTTGCTCTTGAGTAGTCAAGTTTTCCTCATTTAGTAGTGTGTGTGAGGATTTAATGTGTTCAAAATCTTTCATCATTTTGCCTAATGAGTCATAAAGATAAGTGGGTGATGAGGTGTGTGTGTCACGATCACTATCACTAGAATCGAGTTTGATGAGTTGGAGTTTACCTCATCTTCTTGGTCGAGGTTGATCTTGTTCCTTGGCCATCAAACAGCAGTTAGGGCTTCTTCTTCGAGTCACTTGAGTAGTCGACTTCACTCTCTCCAATCACCGTGTCTTTTGACTCGGATTTTCTCGCACCAACATTGCCTTTTTCTTTTCTTGTCTTCTTTCTCTCAAGACCTTTCTTTCTTCTTCATTCCCGTATTTGTTGACTACGGGATATGGGCGATCAATGGCATAGTGACACTGGTTGCCTACGATTCAAAGATAGATATTCAACTTTTTGATCAACTCTTTCCATTCTTGGATTGTCGACCCTTTGATATTGACTTTTTGATGATCTGTTCTCTTGGTTGGCCTATCTTCCCTTGATTTGGAGGAGCCGAGTGTCTTCTCGGAGGATTCGCCCTTCTTGCTCTTTGTAGTTCTTATTGAAGAACTTGTTGAACCTTTTACTAGTAGGGCTATTTCTTCCGGGTCAATGACTTTTTGACCTCGGCTCTCTTCCCATCTTTAACAATTAGAAGCAGTTGTTTTGGGTACAAATTGTCTCTTCCTGGTTTTTCTTCTCGGCTTAAACTCGTAGGCTTTGAGGTCCGAGAATAGTTCATGGTTGGATGTCTTTGATAGGTCCATGGAATGTCTTAGTGCCATGACTTTCATTTCCCATTCAATTTGAAGACTTTTTAGGATCTTCATACACATTTCTTCTATGTATATTCCTTTCCAAGTGCGGATAGCTCGTTGGTGATTTACGTGAACCGAACATCCAGTTGATCCATGTTTTCTCCCGAGATCATTTTGAAGTTCTCAAATTTGTACGACCACCGATAATTTGTTTTCTTTGATTTGCTCTGAGCCTTCACAAATCAATGTTAGCTTGTCCCAGATTTCTTTAGTCGTTTTGCATGATTTGACTTTATTGAACATGGCTTTGTCGAAGGTTTTGTAAAGGATGTCCTTGGCTACATTGTCCAGGTTGTATCTTTTTTGTCATCATTTGTCCATTCAGTTCTTGGTTTTTCAACCATGGCCGGTCAGGAGCAACATCCTCTTCACCTTCAATCGCGCTCTTCTTACGCTTGTGTTCACCTTTAAGATTTGCGTGGCCCATCCTCTATCACTATCCACATCTCATCATGTAATGCCGATAGATGAGCCTCGCATACGAATTTCCCAATCATCAAATTCTTCAATTGTGAACATAGGGATGTGTGTCAAATTTGCTTCCATGATAATAGATTTTAATGATAAAAAGAGTTTTGAAAGTTTAAGTACTAAAACAGACTTTGAAAAATTTGGAGATCTAGTTCGAAACTAAAGGGAAGGCTCAATGAACCAACCGCTCACGATACCACTTGTAGGTCCCAAGGGGTGTAAGTGTAAGGTTTAGAATGGGGGTTGAATAAACCTTACCAAATTTTTGATTTAGTCCTTTTAAAAATTCGAGTTGATACTACACAGCTGTGTCCTTGGTGGACAACCAATTTAGTTAATCAAGAGAGTTAGTCTCTCAACAGACTCAACCGAGTCATTGATGGAATAACTCAAATTGTAAGTCCGAATTAACTCAACTGTGGTTTGTTTTTCAGTGAAGACTTAACACCCTTAAGTTTGGTTAAGTAGAGATTTAGAGCTTGATTTAGTACTTAGAGATTATCTAATGGATAGCAAATATGTCACATTAAACAAATATGATGCAAGAATTAAAGTCTTTGAAATGTAAATGACACAATAAGATTTTTATAGAGGTTCGAAGATGGGGTAATTCTTCTACTCCTCTTTCTCCAACTCCCGGAGGAATCCACTAGGTATTGATCAAGATACAAAGTGGTAAGATCCGGATACAAGTCTTGATCACACAAATTCACTTGATCCTTTGGGACTCGATCGAGACGCCTTGATCACTCACCAAGCTTCTCGTACGACTCGGTTTCTTCACAGGGCAAAACGCTTGCTTGCTACTACGACCCACTTGCTCAAGCTCTTTGGATTTGATCACGAAGCCCTCCAAAAGCTCAAGACTTGGTTCGACCTTGAACCTTCCTACAATCCTTCGTGGAATGTAGACCCGCGATTCTTCGATAATTTCCTCTTCAATCGATTGAAGTTATCATTCCTTCACGGTGAGTGTTGGATTGATGTTCTTCAAGTGTAGGCTTGAGGATTGAGCGTTTTAATAACTTGAGAATATTTCATTACTGATTCTAATAATTTCTTGAATGTTTGTGGTTCGGTCACCTACTCTCGAGTCATTCCTCGCCTTTTATAGTGATCTTTCAAAAATCGCCCGTTGAAGAGATAGGCTTATTTTTGAAAGTCACTTGTGGTCGTTGGCTTGTCTTGTTGCGATCCTTGAATTGCCATTTCCTTGTATGAATTGTTCTTCACCTTTTCGAGTTCGACACGGTGTAGTGCTTCCCATTGTTTATTCCTTTTGCACGCTTCGGGGATCGAGTACTTGAGAAAGGTAGCATGGAGATATTACTTGTTTAAGTAATTCTCTTGATTTACTCGTACAACGGATCTTTTTCGATTATCTCGACTTGACCGCATTTCCTTGCTTTCCCCGGAGGTGACTTAGAGTCGACTTCCAATCATGGATGACTCTTCCGTCACTTCAACTTGAGACTTGGCTTTTTTGAGTTGACTTGACGATACTCCACTCACCGTGCATCTCACCGCTCCTTCATAGAGTTCCCGTCTTCTCTTCTTTGCCATACTCGGCTCTCTTGCGGCGAGTCTTCCTTCTAGTCTCTAGTAGTCTTAGCATGTTTGGGCATAGGTGACTTAACTCACTTGACCAAACCCGATATTTATTACAATGCGCTTTATAACAAAATTGGGGTGCCAACTTCCTATTCTAAGTTTTACATGGCATTCATCAAAATCTGAACAATAAATTTCCCAACAAGTATTCCAATTGAGACACAGCCTCACCTCTATTCTTCGATAGATGTTGACTCGTATCTATAGGAGTTCTAGCTAATGACGTGTCATCCTTACTAAATTTTTTAGAATCTTCTTATCCACATAATGTGACCGATCAAGTGTCACCCATTTGAATTCTAGAAATCTTTATTCCGAGGATCACGTCAGCTAAACCCATATCTTTCATGTCAAACCTCGAGTTCAACATATCTTTAGTGGATTTAATTATTTTATCATTACTTCCAAAGATAAGCATGTCGTCTACATAAAGACACAAAATGACATAGCCATTTTCAGTGTCTTTAACATAAACACATTTATCACATTCATTTATTTTAAATCCACACTCCTTCATGGCATTATCAAATTTTTCATGCCATTGTTTTGGTGCCTGTTTCAAGCCATATAATGACTTGACCAGTTTACAAACCTTGTTCTCTTGCCCAGGTGCAGAGAATCCTTCAGGTTGTTCCATGTAAATCTCATCTTCTAAATCTCTGTTTAGAAAAGCGCTTTTTACGTCCATTTGATGTACTTCAAGATTTCGCAATGCAAAGAATTGAAAGTACCAATCTAATGGAGGTTATTCTCGAATCGAGAATACGTATCAAAGTAATCAAGGCCCTCTTTTTGTCTCAGAACCTTTAATTACAAGTCTAGCCTTGTACTTATCAATTGTTCCATCTGCTTTCATTTTCTTCTTGAAAATCCATTTATAACCTAGTGGTTTACTTCCTTCAGGAAGATCCATTAGTTCCCAGGTATGGTTTTGCAAGATGGAATCAATTTCACTTTTTATGGCCTCTTTCCATAATGGTCCTTGAAAGAAGTTATAGATTCTTTTGTAGCTTTGAGGTTCACTTTCCAAAGATGTATGTTAGAAAATCTGACCAAAAGATTTTTCTATCCTAGCTCGTTTCTTTGGTCTAATTTCTACCTCTTCTTCTTGCTCTTGTTCTATTGAATCATGTATCCGTTTAGAAGAGCTTGCTTCTTCTCTCGATCTGCATGGAAATACATTTTCAAAGAATGAGGCATTTCTCGATTCAATTATCGTGTTCTTGTGTATATCTTCAACTTTAGATTCATGCACAAGAAACCGATAAGCAAGATCTTATTATGTGCATATCCAATAAATATGCAATCCAACTTTTGGGACCTACCTTCACCTTTTTAGGTGTTGGTATAGCAACCTTAGCAAGACACCCCCACACTCGTAAGTATTTGTAGGATGGCATTCTTCCATGCCATAGCTCGTAGGACTTTTGTCTAATTTCTTACGGTACCTTATTTAAAAGGTAATTAGCCACAAAACATCTTCCCCCACATGTTCCGAGGCAAGCGAGAACTTAATAACATGGCATTCATCATTTCTTTAAGTGTACGGTTTTTCCGCTCGCAATGCCATTCTTGAGGTGAATAAGGTGTTGTTGTTTCGTGTCTAATTCCGTGTTGGGAACAGAAATTGAAATGGTGATTCATATTCACCTCCACGATCACTTCTTAGACCTTAATTTTCTTGTTGAGTTGATTCTCAACTTCATTTTTATAGAGAATAAATTTCTCTATAGCTTCATCTTTACTTTTAAGAAGATACACATAACAAAACTTTGTCTTATCATCTATAAAAGTAATGAAGTACTTATTGCCACCACGTGTTTGTGTCGATTTTAAATCACATGCATCGGTGTGAATTAATTCAAGTGGTTCATTATTTCTTTCAATATTTTTAAATGATGTCCTTGTTAACTTCGCCTCAACACAAGTTTCACACTTGTGCTTGGAATCAATATGGAATGTTGGTATATAGTTTAAGTTAATTAATCTACGTAAAGTATCATAATTAATGTGTCCTAGTCTACCATGCCACAAATTGGAATACTCAAGCAAGTAAACAGAAACATTCTTCATTTTATTAGCTTTTGATTTAACAACCATTACATTGAGCTTAAACAACCCATCAGAAGCATAACCCTTGCCTACAAACATCCCATTTTTTAACAAAGTAACAACCCCTGACTCGAAAACAATGCGAAAACCATGCTTATCTAAAAGCGAACCAGACACCAAATTCTTACGAATGTCTGGTACAAACAACACATTATTTGAGTCAGTTCCTTCCCGAACGTCATCTTCAGAACCACTTTGCCTTTTCCTCGACCTCGAAGAGCCGAATTTCCCATGTACACTTTCCGCCGTCTTGGTGCTCAAAGGAACTAAACATTTCTATGACCGAACACACGTGCCTAGTATCACCAGAATCAATCCACCATTGTTTCGGGTTTGAACCAATGAAATTCACCTCGGAGACCACCGCAGCCAGGTTCATATCTGACACTTCTTGAGAAATGTGATCAACCATGTTAGCCTCCCGATTCTTTTTCGGTTTCTTGCAATCAGAAGCCTTGTGACCCTTGCCGCCACAATTGAAGCATTTTCCTTCGAATTTCTTCTTGGAAATACCTCCTTTTGGTCCCCAATTATTGAACCCTTTACCAGTTTTCCCGGTTTTCTCTTTCCCTTTGGAGCTTTCGCCATGCTCCACAACATTGGCTTTAGCAGCCACATGATTGAACATTTTTCTTTCAGATAGTTCTTGAAATCTTTTCAAGCTGGTGGCAATTTTTCAATTATTGCAGCCACTTGGAAAGTTTCATTCAAAACCATTCCTTCAGCAAGAATATCATGTATAATCACTTGAAGTTCTTGCACTTAACTTATTACAGACTTGGAATAAATTTTTTAGCCCCCGCATCCTCAGACTTATACTTGTGGTCTAATGACCCACAATTCTTTAGCAATTCGTTTAGAGCTATAAACATTATACAACGGATCTGCTAAACCATTCATTACATAATTCCTACAAAGGAAATCTGCATGATTCCAAGCATCAATCGTGTGAGCGGCTTGAACATCTGTTTCATCCTCACTCAACTTTGGAGGATCTTCAGTCAAAAACCTTGCTAGGTTAAACGTCGTCAAGTAAAACAGCATTTTTTGCTGCCAACGTTTGAAATCCAAACCGTTGAATTTCTCCGGTTTCTCACCATGATTCACCGGTACATTAACAGTGGGATTAGCCACCATCCGAGGCACAACAGGGGGTTAACCACGGATTTGGCACAATCGGATTAGGCGGCACAATCGATTAAGCGTAGCATTTGTCTCATTTGCGCCAATCGGAACTCCCGTTCAAATCGAAGCCATTTCTGAAAAACAAATCAAAGTTTAGTACTTCGATTAATCGGAACAAATCCGACAAGAACAAAATAAATTGTTCAACTTTTTATTATAAGGTCCAATGTAATTTCCTTCCACTCCAAAGTAGTACGGGTATAATTTATTAGTCCAAAATGAAATTCAAACCAACACAACAAACAAGAGTTATTAGAACTCAATTCAATATATATATTCAGAATCCAGAAATTGTTACCAAATTGAATTTGAATTTCAAAAACCAATTCAGAAACTGAGTTTAAAAAACTAAACTGAATTGTAATTGAAAATAATCTTTGAACAGAATGATTTCGAAAAGAATGTTTAAGGCAACAATCAGAAATATCAATTGAAAAGATTTTATCCAATTGAAGGCATTCAAACTTCAAAGCATATGTCTAATAGCCAATTTGACAATGATATTTTTATTAGCAAAACCAACCAATCTGCAGTAAAAGTCAAAATAAGAATTATACAGATTATTTCAAAATTTGCATGCTGAAGAATGAAAAACAAGCAGTAGCCTTATTAAAAGACAAAACAGTCAAGTGAATGATATTTGTTCTGCTAATTTCCAAAAAAAAGTTTGAACATGTGAAACGAACTGTATAAATACCCAACTTTGATAAATATAAACTGTGCTGATATGTTTTGTTAAGAAAATACAACTCTTTTTTAAGTTTGTTGCAAAATAATTTCGCAGTATAGTTTATAAAATCGAGAATCGAAAAACAAATGGCCCGAATCGTGCGTTTGACACACTATCCTTAAAACAGATTCGTCCCCTATTCTGGACGTCTGTTTCCCAGGATAAGACGGGATTACCGGACTACCTTTCTATCCGGCGAACTGAAGAAACGCCTGGAAAATATCACCAAAAATGCAGGAGGCCAAAAGGATTTTTCAGAACAATATTCAGGAAAGTATATGAAGTGCAGATGGAGAATTTTTTGTGCTTAGATTGCTGGAAAACCAGCTACTTATATAGCTGAAAAATTGACCTGACCATTAAAGCTTCATAGCTGTTACACATCAATAAAATTTGTTGTTATAAATTTAAATTTCAATTTAAATCTGATGTTACAGGTTTTAATTCGAAAATTTACACATGAGGAATTAATATTTTGCTGTTACAAATAAATTTAAATTCGAATTAAAAATATGTTATTATAGATTTTAAAATTCGAAAATAAATAAAATCAGCAAAACATAGGCTAGACTATGTGGCTCGATTTCGGTCCGACATTCGTGTACGCAGGTCGCGCTCGCACACAAGCCAGTGGTTCGAAGCTCGAATCGGACCGTGATTTGCACCCCCCTTGCGGGCGCGCGTGTAGAGAGAGCATCTATGAAATATAAACTTACACCTTCCTAAAAGGTGGCATTATATATACTAGTCTAAAATGCCTTTGTTTTTCCATGTGGGACAAACCCACCTTTAAAAGAAGACAAATCCACGTGGTTTCTTTTTTTAAATTAATTCAAATACATCATCTTTAAGCTTTAATTTCTCATTTATCCAAACACCATTTTGGACAAATAAATATTCGATTTTAATGTTCTCACGGAGTAGAACAAGAATCGACTTTTACTTTTGTCATTAGACAATCGAGGTCCCAAGAAAATCGCACCCCAAATGTGCAATTTCCTTCACAATTTTCCAACAAATATACTAAATTAATATGATAATTTTTTTTTACACGGGCAAATATCCGTGCGGAACAAAAATGATTTGTTCTCCTCTCCTCCCACCATAGGAGGAGAAAGTAATTTCTTTTGTATTTTTCTTCTTTGTCCTTGGTTTGCTCAATTTCTCCCCTTGGTGAGAGTGTTTGAGTTTGCTTTTTCGTTTTGTCTTAGGTTTTTTCCCTTCATTTGAGATTGCTTTTTTCGTTTTGTCATTTCGTTATTTTTTATTTATTCACATACTAGTAGATCATAAAGGAGTCTTGTGTGAATTATCAAAACAAAGTGTTTGAAAGTGTAAGGAGCCACTCATCCTATCAAGAATCTAAGCCAACTAAGTTGGATACGATGTTCTATGATCTATTGCATAAGTTTGGTGTAGATTTTTGTTGCTCTCATCTTCCCTTGTTCGAAAGGTGGGAGTTTATTTCAGCTTTTCCATTTGGATTCAGAATATTGTATAGAGTTGGCAATCACCAGCCGGACCAGAGAGCAAAAATGGGTCGGTAGGGTCACCAAAATTCAGCGAGACCAATATTTTCATGGCCTGGCCCCCGCTTGTGTAGTGCATTTTACTCCTAGGTTAGGCCGACCAAATATGTCCGGTCCTTTTCGGGCCTACAAATTCTTGACCAAGTCTGACCTTATATTTGGGCCGGTCAAATCAGCCCATTGGGCTGGGCCTGGACTGCGGACTCTAATATTGTATCTTATTTGTTTGTATCGATTAACAATAATTCCTTGATATCAAAAAAAAAAAAAAGAAATGTAAGACCAAAATTGAAGGGTCCCTAGTTTCTTGGGACCAAAAGTAATTTTTTTTTAAAACTTGCACGCCAATTGTGACCTGTATTTATTTTAGAAAATATTTTATATATGTGATTTATACATAATATGTAATCAAAGATGTAAACTTAAAACTTAAAATAAAAGATCTAATACTTTTTTGTAATGTATTTTTTCTCGTTTAGTTTCTGATAATAGAGACCCGGAGTCACTACTTTTTGAGTGTATATACTAGGTATACCATCGAGTTTAACACAATAGCATGTAAACCATGCCAGCCACATGTAGTGTAGCAAATGAACAGAGTGTTCGGTAAACAACTCATGAACAAACTTCTATAACATTTGTTTATATTTGTTTATTTTATTAACCGACCATAAATGAACAAGTTTTAGGGAGCTTGTTTTATAAACGAATAGAGCTTGAACAATTGCATACTAGTTCATAATAGCTTGTGAATAAGCTCTTTTAGTATTCATTTATAAATATTCATGGAAAAACCCCGTTTAGAGCACCACTAATATCTCGACTATGATTTACTTATTAATCAAGTATTATTATTTAATTTAAAATACTTAATTTAAAGATTGAAATAGTAATTACTCTATATATTGATGAATAAAGTTAAGTTTGTTTGTTTGTTACGAAGAAAACTATTGATCGGTGTTCTAAAAAGAACTGGCGCTAGTCGGGCGCGCGATTAGACGCTGCGCCTTGCGCGCGAGTCCGAGCGGGGTTAAGGCGGACTGGCGGGGTTAGGCGGGCTAAATCGAAATATAACTTAGGCGGACAAGGGCCTAGCGCTTGCGCGAGACTAATCGGGCTAAGCGGGATTTTAGAACAATGCTATTGATTGTTCAAAACATATAATGAACACGAACTTGAATATGTATACATTCACGAACATGTTCATGAAAAATTTCAAACGTTATATAATTTTATCAAGGTGAACACGAACAAACTCTTTAAAATTTGAACCAAGTTCAAACCAAGCTCGAACATATACAAAACTAAACAAACATTTGGCAAACGAGCTAAACTTTGGCCCGACTCGACTCGGATTGTTTACAATACTAGCCACAGGTAGCCGTACTAGATAAGCCTTGTATGATTCGAATTGAGACATTTGGCCTTACTAACCCAATCCTACGCCACTAACCCACTCCGACAGGCTTTTATTTCTTAAATTTTTTTTAAAGGTAGACTAGAAGACTACTAAAGTCAAACACTTAGGAATTAAGTTTCTAAATACACGGGACACACACGAAATTAAAAAAAAAAAGTAGGGAGCTTGTAGCATACAAAAGAAAGGGGCTGTTTGGTTGAGATTCTGATTTCTGATTAATACCACTCGTAAAAGGATTTTTGTGACCCCCATATATTTTCAGCCAACACCCAAAAGCAAAGGCAAAACGTATAGTTTAGAATGGCCCTAAAAACAGTGGAGGTGAACAGGCCATGACACTCAACAAGTATCTTCTATCTTTTTAGTACATAAAAAAACTATAACCATATACATGCACGAATTAATGGTGGTCCTTATAATTATTATATAAAGATGATCCTTGGATTTGGGGTATATTTTGTTTTGCTCCCAAATAATACCCTTTGATTCATTGACCTTTTCTATGTCACCACTATGGTTATATATAATGGTTGATTCCTTCATTTTTCACGTGGAGTCACTTTCTAGGGCCAACCGGCCAAGATGGGGTGGGGTAGGGGGATGGGAAGAAAGGTTTTTTTTTTTTTTATGACCTGGAGATTCTTACACTTGGGCAGGATCATATTCTACACTTCCTTTGGGACATGGGATATCCGTTTTAGTTTCGTCTCCAGGATGGTCCCACAATAATAATCCTGGACACACTTACACTTATTTTGGACTATGGAATATTCATTTACGTCTTCTGGTGGAATGGTCTATATCTCTCGTGGGAGGATGGGCAAACCACAACCCCTCACTCCGTGATATACAAGGTTAACCTTAAGATCGCTAGGTCAACCCTAGGGGTGGAAGAAACGTTTGTCCATACACACGATTTTGTATCCTTGGAAAAGTTCTTGCTTAAATTTCTAAGGGATAATTACAAATACAACTGAGGTTTGACCTAATTACAAAAAAAAAACCGAGTTGGCCTTTAAAATTATAAAAAAATACCTCAAGTTTGCTTGATGTTAAAACTAAGGGTAAGGGTCGCAATCTTTTTATAAATATGGAGGGTATTTTGAAATAATTTTTGCTAATGAAGGGTTTAAATCTTTTGACAAAATGAAACTTTAGGGGTATTATTTGTAATTTTGAAAGTTAGGTGAATTTTTGTAATTTGGTCAAACCTCAAGGGTACTTTTTGTAATTATCCCAATTTCTAATTTGGACAGATTCAAATTACCATATGATAAATGTATAATTAGATGTGTTCATCAATTTGAATTCATATTCTTCGACTTATTTGAATCGAAATAATCAAATGGGAAGTTTAAAACCTCAATTGGAAATTCGATCATAATTCAACTAAATTCAAATTCGAATCCAATCGAATTGAGTTTTCGATTCTTTTAGTTGAATTCAAATCAAGTCAAAAATCAAAATGTGTCAGCAAACTGAACAAGGTTCGGATTTTAAACCCATGTTTTTTTCGGATCCAGACTACATTTTTAAATAAAATTACGGGTAAATTGCAATTTTAGTCATGTATGTTTATGTCTGTTGCAAGTTTAGTCATCTAACTATTAAAGTTGCAGTTTTGGTCCTGGACAATTTTGCCCTTATAACCAAATAGCATTTTTGGTCATTTATCTTTCTAAAGTTAGCAATTATAGTCCTATAATTTTCGAGAATTATCAAAATAAACCCATATTTCAAGAGTATGAGAACCTCTTTTTTTAAAAAAAAAAAAAAAGAATCTCATAATTCTAAATAATCTGATTTTAGACTAAGTCTTAACAGATATAGTCCATTACGGCCATATCAGGCCCAACATGCTTCCGTAAAATTAATATACCTCTTAAATTCATACTAATCTTTAATCGAAACCACACTGGGTGAGATGGTTTGCAAAGCAACCAATCGCTAAATTATTGCCCCTAGAACGTTTGACAGACGTCACCGTCCAATCTCACCAATATGGAAGATAGTCTACAAGTTAATTGACTCCTTCACCGGCTCAAGACGGACTTGGTTCGTTTCCTACTCAGGGTATAAGATAATTCTTCAAAAGGATATATCAATCATACATTCTCTTGGTGTTATTGTTCTTATACCGCCAAAATTTTGGCGATATCTCTTGATTGTATACATCTTTGACATCCGCCCGGATCCATTTTCTTGGAGAAAATTCTCATCACCAATTGTTAATTACATAAAAAAATAATAAATATAACTTAAAGTTCTTAATAAACATAGACTCTTATACCACTTTAGGCAAATCACTTAGTCATTAAGTTTTTTGTATAGGCAATGGTATTCTTTCTATTATAAAAATATGAAATAACCCCGGGACAAATATTGCGACAACTCAAAACTTACAGATCGAAATTGCTTAGGTATAAAACTTATAGGACCGATTTTGTAAAAACTTTCAAACTTATTGGACCAATTTTGTAAATTCAATACTTATAGGCCCGAAATTGCAAACTACTAATAGTTACAGGACCAATTTTGCAATTTTCCCTAAAATTACTAACGTTTTTCAAGACTATATATATATAGGATTTGGATCATGTGAGTCCACATATCCTATGTGAGTACACGAGACCAAATCTGAGGCCTTGATATAATTTTTTAACGGTTGAGATTAAACAAATTTTACCATTTTTTAATATATAATTTAATATCAAAAAGGGTTGTTTGGTAATTTTAATTAAAATCAGTTTTGGGAGGGAGTTATTTTTGGGGAGTGAGCTATAATTTAGGAGCCATTTTTGGAGATGTGTTTTATCCAAAATCTGTTCATATCCCGTCAACTTGGTAAACGAAGTCTCATAAAAGAGTTATTCTCCTTTCCTAACACAAAATTCTTCTCTGCAAAAAATAAACCACTATGAGAAAACATTACTCCATTGTTGATTCTTCAAGGTTATACTCCTCCAAAGCGTCTCCCAACTATAATCATCTATTTCTCGCAAAGAATCTTATAATCATCTCCCGACAGCCTTTTCTTCTTCAAGGCGCCACCAATTCAATGGCAATTATTCGAGGTGACACAACATATTCAAGTCGATTTGTACTCATCTTCTTAACCGAGTCGACGACCAAATCGTCTCCCGTGGAACAAGTTTTTGTTTCTCTTCATTTTCCAATTTGTTTTAGAATTTTTGTGTTAAATCCTTTGTACAAGTATAGATCATGTATAATATTTCTGATTTTATAATAAATTTTTCTTGTTATATTCTTGATTTAGGTTGTGGTTTGGGTAAATTGTTTTCGATGTAATAGGGGTTAAATTATGTTATTATTATGTTTTCTTTAAGTCTGGGGGTTTACTTACTGATATTTTCCACTGTGTATTGTTGTTGTTAATTATGCTTATGTATGGTTTGTTTTCTGCTTATACATGTTTTATATCCTACTTATGCTTGGTTGGGTTTATATTTTTTTTTTTGGTTTTTGGGATTTTTGTGCTCGTTTTTTGGAAGGTTTTTTTTCTGGGGAGAAAAATCTGTTGGTTGTTTGAAAAACAATTCTGGGGAAAAAATCCCTTAGTTACTGTAGAGATTTTTTGCTTAAATTTTTTTTTTTGTGCTAGTTTTAATCTGAGAAAGATATTTTTTGTTTAATCATTGTTGCTCTGTAGAAGGTTGAGGTTTTTTTTTTATTACTGTTTAATAGTTCTTCTTGAATAAGATGGGTTTTTTTTCTTAGTGCATGTGTTTGGGGGTTTATGAGAAGAATAGTTTTTGAGATATGTATACTTTTTTAATATTAAATGTCGCTTATTAAAGATATATGCACTACTATCATAGACAGAAAATATTGTTTGTACGTTGCAGAGATTCATTTGTTTTTTATTGTTACATGTTTGCTTATTAAACAGAAAGATCTTGCTCAGTAGGCAGAAAATGTTGTTTATTTTGTTGTAACTGTGATTTTTTGTTAGATGATCGTATGAGTAGATGTATGTGAGTTGCTTATGCTGCTAGTACAACTTGCTTATGTGTGTAGTAAATATTGCTTATAATGACAAAAAATACTTGGTACAAATATATTGCTTATTAAGACCAAATATTGATGATGTGCAGGAAATATACTGTTGCGATTTGTTTGGATGATATGAATGAGCAGAGGGAATTGAATCTGGTAGAGGCAAAGAAGTTTGCTCGAACAACGTAGGATTATAGAAAAACGATGTTGATGTTTTTTTTATTTTGACCAAATGGTTTAACATTATATGTTGTTTTGGATTTTTAAATTTGTGGTTCGGTTTGGTTTAATTTTTAGAGTAGTTAAGCATGATGTAAATGTTATATAAGCAAAATTATGGTATAAGATATGCAATGTTATTTATACAAGCGATAAATTTTTATGGCGCAATGTTTGCTTTGACACAGGTTATGATGAATTTTTTTTTGGTGTCCGAAATTTAAATTCTGTTGGGCCTCGTAAATTGTTTGTACACTCCGTCCATTGCTCAGGCATATTATTAATCCTCCCTTTCTAAAGTACTATTACTACAATATATCAGGGTATATTTTAAACATCTATTCTGTAGTCAAGCATGGAACATAGAGTCATAAAATTATCAACAATGTTCATGTTCATAAGCAACTTTATAAGAACAGTTAAGCAACACTTTATATATACCTAAGCAAATGATTGGTCTTAAAAATGGGAGGATCGCCAATATTAATTGCAAGTTTGACTGTGAAAAAAAAGAGAGAATTTCAGAGATACGGTTTCAAACATATCCAAAAAAAGCAACATATTTGTCTTCAATAAGCAACATATTTGTCTTCAATAAGCAACATATTTCTCACAGCGGATAAGGTCAGAGACACGGTTTCAAACAAATCCCATAAAATCTGGGATGTGGGCACTACCAAAAATAACTCCATTTTTTACTGATATTGAAACAAAATTTTCTACTTATCCTTAACAACAATTAATTAAATATAACTAAAATAAAAATCAATTAATAATCAATAGATAAGCAAAAAAAATGTAGATAGTTAGCAAATTATTTCTTCGTAAACGCTAAGAGACACCATTTGATATTTTGTCGTGCATATGCAACATATACTCGATGGACAAGCAATATGAGTCTGTTATGAGCAATTTTATTTTTTTGCATAAACGGACAGTTTCTTTAGCAGACAATTTTACTGTAAGACGCAAATTAGAAGCAATAAATAAGCAACGTTGTTCATGTTCATAAGCACATTTATTATAACAATTAAGCAACACTTTATTAATTTCATATAAGTGTTTTCATACATGTATATAGTGTTGTCAATCACTTCTCATATTAGTTGAATATAATTACATTAAAGATAAATATATGTTGTACAATATCTACCCTATATACTAAAAGAAAAAATAAGTTGACACATGTCATCACCTTATTAATTTAAAACATTTGTCAACTTTTCATCCTCTCTATTCCACATGGCGCCTTCACATTTATCTATGTGGCAATTATGTGTATAAAATTAAAAATGAAAAGATAACAAATTTAATGAAGATTCTAAAAGATAAGATATAATCCCAAAAATAAAGGATTTGTTTACAATTAGTTTGTTAAAGATCAAATTTATCCGTAGATATTTTTATTAAAGCTCAGACTATAATAAGTATGAATTTAAAAGATAAAGAAAATTTAAGAGATAAAAAATAATCCAAAAATCAAGATTCTATTTACACTAATTTTTAAATTTGTTACGCTAAAATTTTATTTTTTGGATAAATTTTGTGTAACACACGGGTGTTATTCTAGTTTAAATAATAGTTTGAGTCAATTTTTGAGTTGAATTCATTGAAGTTCCAATACTTGATATTAGGATTTTTGAGTCGAATTCGGAAAAATTTCTCAATACATTATTCGATTCGAAAAATTGTAAATTCGAATTATTGAGTGCAATTACTTGGATCCAGTATAAAATTTTTAGTACCTAATTGTTTGCGCAATTTATTCAAATGTGTTTAGACTAAACTCAAAATTTTAATTTAGCCAATTTAGCATGAAAATAGACAAAGTATCCAGTATTGTCGCGACTTAGACGCAAACAATATTTTTGTGGGTTAAAGAAAGTATTTGCGCTTTATTTGTTTAAGCCGCAAATGTAACAACTTAATTGCCAGAAATAATCGCAGTTGAGATGCCGATGATATAGTTATGGATCAAGAATTAATTTGCGCTTTAATTTGTTTAAGCTGCAAATTTAATAAAAGAGTTTAAGCTTTATTTTTGGAATATGAGTTTACTTCCAAGTAAATACTCTAGTTATCCAAATTCGGTATTTGAGTTGAATTATGGATATTAGCTACTTATGTTATTATTAATGAAAATTGTCTATCTAGAGGTTGATTATAAAAAAGTTAAGAAATACACAAGTGAATGGAATTGTCGCTTGTGTTGACCGACATAAACCAACTCGGGTGAATGTTGGAACAAGCATAATGTAGCTTGATGAGAGCAAAAGTTATTTAAATAATAGTTTGAGTCAATTTTTGAGTCGAATTCATTCGAGTTTCAATACTTTATATTAGGATTTTCGAGTCGAATATGAAAAATATTCTCAATACATTATTCGATTCGATAAATTGTAAATTCGAATTATTGGGTGCAATTACTTGGATCCAGAATAAAAAATTTATATCAGTACCTAACTGTTTGCACAATTTATTGGAATGTGTTTAGACCAAACTCACCAACTTTAATTTAGCCAATTTAGCATGAAAATGGACAAAGTATCCAGATTGTCGCGACTTAGATGCGGACAATATTTTTTTTTGTGGATTAAAGAAAAAATTTGTGCTTTATTTGTTTAAGCCGCAAATGTAAGAACTTAATTGCCCAAAATAATCGCAGTTGAGATGTCGATGATATACTTATGGATCAAGAATTAATTTTGAGCTTTAATTTGTTTAAGCTGCAAATTTTAATAAAAGAGTTTAAGCTCTTTTTTTGGAATATGAGCTTACTTCTAAGTAAATACTCTAGTTATCCAAATTCGCTATTTGAGTTGAATTAAAGATATTAGTAACTTGTGTTATTATTAATGAAAATTGCCTATCTAGAGGTTGATTATAAAAAGTTAAGAAATACACAAGTGAGTGCAATTGTCGCTTGTGTTGACCGACATAAACCAACTCGGTGAATGTTGGAACAAACATAATATAGCTTGACGAGAGCAAAAGTTATTTAAATAATAGTTTGAGTCAATTTTCGAGTTGAATTCATTCATGTTCCAATACTTTATATTAGGATTTTCGAGTCGGATAAGGAAAAAATTCTCAATACATCATTCGATTCAAAAAATAGTAAATTCGAATTATTGGGTGCAATTACTTGGATCCAGAATAAAATTTTTAGATCAGTACCTAACTGTTTGCGCAATTTATTAAAATGTGTTTAGACCAAACTCACCAACTTTAATTTAGCCAATTTAGCATGAAAATAGACAAAGTATCCAGTATTATCGCGACTTAGACGCGGACAATATTTTTGTGGATTAAAGAAAGTATTTGCGATTTATTTGTTTAAGCCGCAAATGTAAGAACTTAATTGCCCGAAATAATCGCAGTTGAGATGCCGATGATATACTTATGAATCAAGAATTACTTTTGTACTTTAATTTGTTTAAGCTGCAAATTTAATAAAAGAATTTAAGCTCTATTTTTGGAATATGAGCTTACTTCCAAGTAAATACTATAGCTATCCAAATTCGCTATTTGAGTTGAATTAAGGATATTAGTAACTTGTGTTATTATTAATGAAAATTGTCTATCTAGAGATTGATTATAAAAAGTTAAGAAATACACAAGTGAGTGCACATGTCGCTTGTGCTGACCGACATAAACCAACTCGGGTGAATTTTGGAACAAGCATAATGTAGCTTGATGAGAGCAAAAGTTAAAACTAGAACTATAAATTGATCCATAAAGTGACAAGAAGTCATATTACCTTATTGAATGAGGCAATTAAGTATCAACAAAGATTAAGTGCACTTATGAGATTGGTAACTTCGCTTCCAATTGTACTGAGATGAAATTTGACTATTTAATTGCTCTCTTATTTTTCACTAATATTTCCAAGTCTCTCCATAGGTGAATTGTAGATTGATTGACTTAGCATGTGGTTTGAGATTGAGAAAATGTGTATGACTATTATCGAGTTGTGCAGCTATAAAGCGCACAAGAGGAGGCAAAAAAGAGTCATCTCAAGCTCACAGTTGGTGTGAGCAACTTTATGTGTCAATGTAGTCTTACTCGGATAAATGCACTTATAAGATATTTGTTGAGTGAGAAGAATTGTCTATCTTTTCTTTGTGATACTTGGCTTTAGATAGTATTTCTTTTAGGTCTTCTAATGATATCATGGCACGTGAAGTTAGGAGGACGACTGTATTAGCTCGAGAAGGCTTTATTGTCCAGCTCGCTAAGGCCAATCTCCAAATTGCTTTGAGCGATTCCTAATAGATGGAGATATGCTAATAAGGAGCGGTGATAACATGTCTAATTAGTTTGGACACATAGTTGAAGGAAATAAAGTTACAAGTTGAATGATGGTTCTAAACACGTTGCAGCTATATGAGCTTGCGAAGAAGGGACAATCACTTCAAAATGGTTAGATTTATGATGGCGCAAATTGATTTGTGTATCTTGTTGATGTCTACATCATAAAATATGTGTCTCCAAATGATTCTTCAAACTTACTTGAGCTTTAGTTTGATAACAGGCCCAAATTAGTGGGTCTGACCATGTAAGTTCGATAATATGTGTTCTCATGTGGAGAATCAAGTCGCACGATTTAGGTATTCCCTTAAAGAGATTTCTCGAGCATATGTAAAGTCTAAAGAGATCTTAAAATTATGCGAGTTGCAAGATCCGAAGGAGGCGCTTGTTTAGCAAGGATGTTGTATTTTATACTCATCTAAGCAATCGATGGGATAAGTGGGAGCGACATTAAATCAGTGGAAGCTAGTGTCTCACACGAAAATGATTCTCACATTCCACAAATAAAAAAAGGAGTGAATATGAAATATTCCCCATCATCTATATGAAATTTTGTAGGTATCCTTCACAATTACTTTTATGGGTGTTGATGAGTCGATAGAATATGTGACTTCACTTGATACCCTAAGTGGATAGTTGTTGCGAAAGAAAAGACGAGTCGAATGACTAAGAATAAAGAGTAAGAGCTTGTTAATATTCTGTCTAGATGTGAAACCATTTGAAACATGTGGTTTCGGAAGGTCAAGTGCAATATAGATGGGTTGATTAACATGTGTGTAGCTAGAATATGGATGAAATATTTACGCCTGTTAGAAGAGCGTAAATTGTTTTGAGATGATCTCCCTAAGTAGTGAGATTGCCTCAATTCGCTTAATATGTTATCTATTATTGCCACTTTCATCTAGGGTTGTCCTAGATGATTGATGTTGACATAATTCAGTGAAAGTTGAATAAGGAGATATGTGTGGATCACCTGATGAATTCAAGAGTGGAGTAAGGCGCATTGATTGTCGATCAAGAAGCTCGACGACTTGAATCATCATTGATTTCATCGATCTATCATTTTGATAGGCCCACGATGGTCAATTAATTCACTAAACATATGTCGAGAGTTGTATTTCATCGTATATGGCAAAAATGTGATGATCGGAAAGAACATGGAGTTATCGCCACTCGGTGTTGGTCGTCTTTACACTCCATGGTCAAAGATCATATTCTTAATCAAGAAATGATATCTTGAAAGATGAAAAAAATGCTAGCTAGTTTATGTAAGCATGCATTGCCGAATGTTTGATGTGCGCAATGTGAACTCTGTAAGTTATGTATTTAGCGGTGTGATTGGTAAGTGGATATCGAAGTGATCCATGCGCTATTGTGATGCCGATATGTGCATACTTAGATATCTTAACAGATTGGTCTATGATTTACTAGAGGCAAATTTGGCATCTTGAAATGATGCGCATTGCGCGCACATCCATGATGTATTTTATTGTCTTTGTGATAGTAAAACCACTTTGGTGTATGGTTTGGGCGCCAAACATGGATGGTAGACCAAAACATATTTACTCGAGGTTTTACTTCATTTAAGAGTTTTTGCGCATAGTTAATATTGTTCTCAGACATACTTCTACGAGCGGTGTGGGCGCTCATCCCTTTTATGAGCCTTTGTTTGGAGAAATGCTCCAAAGGCATGTGAGACGCTAAGGATTACGTAGAATTGATCATGTGGCCTATGAGAACATATTGTGATTTAATGAGATATGTTGGATTCTCATTATGTGTTTGGTACTGAATTTGTGAATTGTCACCAGGCTTTGATTGGCCCTCTCACACGGGCAATCGCCCTGGCGCTAAGAGAGCGAGCGGGATGAGACTTAAAAGATTATATCGCATAAGAAGGTTTGCGAATGATCGTCTTCGCGCTAGAGCAGTGAGGAAGGTTATTAAGTATAATTAACAGTCGCCTTAACTAGAGGTTAAGATGCGATCCGAGTTGATCGATTATGAAGTATGTCCAAACTTCATAAAAGTGTGTTTGTAGCCAAATGCTCGAACTATCGTATGACACTTTAGGAGTGACTACGAGTAGTACGTAGGTCGGGTGCTTGAACAGCGACTGAACTAAGATTTGTATGATATCTAGAGCGTGACATGCCTAAATTGAGTAGGAGCTCCATCATAGCATGTATTCATACTATATGTGCTTCGAGGAGACCGCCACGGAAAGTGATCAATGGATCCCCGCTTCGTCACTGTGTGAGCCCATATTATTTTCTTGTACCCTTTGGGAATTTGGACCATGTCATGAGGTGTAAGCTTGATGATGCTACTTTAGCTAATTAGCTTGATTCGGTCTGTCGGAGCATGTCTAGGAATGTTGTCAAGACCAAGCTAATTAGCATGTGGGGCCGAGAAAAAATTAAGTTGGTAACGCACTTATGTTCTATGATTCATAGCCCGGGCGACTAAGTCGAAATATGTTTGATTAGTCATGAATATAGAAACATATTTGAGTGAGTCGAGCATGATCTATTTATTTCATTAAGGGATCTAGAGATGCTTGACTGGGTGCGACTACTGGGTTTGGGGTACATAGCGAGTTATTGAGTTGTAGGGTTATATTAGTTTGGTGATGAGGTTTATCTAGAAATCTCTCCCATCAGGACTCCATCTGGGATATGGGATTGAGATATATATTGATATTTCTCCCACAATATCAGTAGAATTGAGAATATCGTCCCCCACATAAAAATAATAATCTCTCTCCTAAAATTTCTCTCTACGGTTTTCTTCTTGGAGCATCACCAAAGTTCTACAAGGGTTTAAGGGGTACATATCCAAATAAATAATTCTAGTAATTATTTACACCAACGAGAAAGGTGGTTCGTGATCTTGTTCGTGGTTCAACCAACCTAAGGGATTTGTTCGTTGTTCGGGATTATCAAGAGAAGGCTTGTAGATGGCTTAATCATGGATCAAAAGGAGGCTTGTAGACCGGCTCAATCCTGGCTACGTTGATCGATAGTTCCGCTGCAAATAGGTTTACTCGATCCACCTTATATGTGCAAATATGTGATTTGTTTTTTTATGTTTTCACCCATATTTGCTAACACGAATCAATTCGAAAATTGAGTATTCGAAAATCATTATTCAAAGCTGAAATTCAAATTTGAGTTGAATTGAATTTCGAATTTATTCAAAAAAAAATGAACACCCCTAAGTGTGTTGCATTTATTTTGTGATTAGTTAGGCAGCTTATCGTAATTCATTTACATGGATCCACTTGCCACAATTAAATTGAGTTACACTAAGGGAGTGTTTGCATAACTTAGAAGAAGTGATTTATTATAGCAAAAGTAAAAGTAGTTGAGAATCAGAAATGGCTAATTGTTGCAAATAGAATCATAAGTTGAGAGTATTTGGTGGAAACATTTGTAAAAGTGCTTATTTTGTTTGTAAAAGTCAAACTAGAAGAAGAATCATAAATCTAAAACATTCATCTCTCTGCTTTTTAGATTCTGATTAAATGAAGTAGAATCAGAAGCAGAAGTTGGCATTTGCAAACAATACAAGGTGTTATATTCAGATAAAAGATGAGAAGTAGTTTTTTTAGTGATTGCAAACACTCCCTAAGTCCAATATAATTAGAAACTTTCAAAACTATTTTCTCAATTATAGAAACGTCGGAGCATTCGTCTGCTAGAATCGTACAGAACTTTTTCGGCAAAGTTTTGACATACTTTGGGATTGTAGTTCAATTGGTCAGAGCACTGCCCCTCTCAAGGCGAAAGCCATGGGTTCGAGCCCCACTAGTCCAAACGTATTCAATGTTCAATAAATACATCAATTGATTTTTCCCATCTCTCAAACTAGGAATTTTAGCTAGGAGAGCTCCTTCCTTATCTGGTGTTCTAGGCCAGGTTATTTGAATTTTCATATTTCTAAATAAAACTGAAATCCTTTAATTTATGTAACTTGTTATAAGACCATACTTGGCTTAGAAAATTACGATTTATTGGCTAATTTAACAAACTAATGTTAATTAAAAACTAATTTAACAAATTACTGTAAAAAAAATTTCTTTTTTAAAATTAGGTGAAAACAACGTTTGGAACGCATTTCTGAATACCAGCAGAAAAAAAAGATTCCAAATCTTTTTTTTAAAATTAAATTTTTTTTTTAAAAAAAAGATAGAAAACAAAGCAGCTCTGTTTTCAAATCATCATTTTTTTTTTAATTTATATATTTTTTCAAACCGAAATCGAACCACAATACTAGAAAAATCGAACTGAATCAATCCGAACTATTTCGATTTGGTTCGGTTCGGTTTTCGGTTTGCTAAAAATATATATTTTTTATATTTATTTAACAATTTACAATAAAATATTATAGAAAATTAAAATAATAATATAAAATATATTAAAAAATATAAATTAAAATATTAATATAAAAAATAAAAAAATTATGGACCAAAAATCGAATCAACCGAAAAAATTCATTCGGTTTATTAGATTAAAAACGAACCAAACCGTTTAACAAAATGTTAAACCGAATAAATTTTCGGTTTGGTTCGATTTTGGTCCATAAATTTTTAATATATTTTTATATTATTATTTTAATTTATATTTTATATTATTATTTTAATTTTCTATAGTATTTTATTGTTAAGTTGTTAAATAAATATAAAATATATATATTTTTAGCGAAAAAACGTGAGACCCAAAATAAAGCCCAAATCAAAAAACCGAGCAACCAACCAAATCAAATAGTTTGGTTTGATTGATTGATTTTTCTAACATTGCGGTTCGATTTCGGTTTGAAAAAACATATAAATTAAAAAAAAATTGATGATTTAAATTCAGAGCTTAAAGCTCTGTTTTCTAACTTTTTTTAAAAAAAAATTAATTTTAGAAAACAAATATTTAAACTGTTTCTGATAAATTGAAAAATCACTACGGTAATTTGTTAAATTGGTTTTTAATTAAGATTAGTTTTTTAAATTAGCCCGATTTATTTCTTTCTTTCTTTTTTGTACGTTGGGTATGATAAGTTGGTAGCCCCATTTTTTGATAAATCGGAACAAACTTTCAAGATCTAAATAAAAGTAAACATAATAATAAAACAAGACTATTTAATAAATATATACATATATGTGTGTGTATACATTGGACTAGTCCAATACTGAATTCATAATCTTTTGTTCCACGGTGTGTTTCATCTCGGACTTTAAATATTTTAAATACATGGCAAGTGTAAATTACTGACTTAATCATTAGTCATTATGCTTGGCGGCGTGTTGGAATCTTTATTTGGAAAAATTTAGATTATACATAATTTGAACCAAATGCTGAAATTGTTTTTCTCAAAATTATGTGATATTGGTCTACTTCATTGTTCTGGACTATTACAACACTTCCCACCTTAGGCCCACACAAAGTTCAACGGAAGCCCTTAGTTACTCTTAATGACAATTGCAGGGCTGCCAATAGTGGGCTATTGGGTGTACAAAATGATTTTTAAAAAAAAAAGTTATAAGGGATAACTTGGGCATTTGGATACTTTTTTCAGTTTTTGGACAACTTTGTAAATTGTAAGGATTATGCTAAGAGGAAGTGCATTTACAGGATGATGTTCACGCGAGATTGTGCACTCTAAGTATACCATACATGATCACACTACTCGATACTCGATTCGAGATCGATTGTGAAAATTGAAAAGTTCGTTTGAGCTCTGTTCGTATATAACAACCAAACTTAAACACGTATTTCCATTCGATAAGATGTAAAGTTTGGCTCAAACTCGACTCGATTAGTTAAAGAAATGTGTAAAAATATCAAGCTACTCGAGCTCAATTCATATTCGGCTCGACTTAAACTTGTTCGAGCTTGATTCGATTAATAATCAAACAAAACGTAAACACGATTTTTGAAGCTCGATCAAAATTTAAACAAGTTTGAACAATATTATGTTCAGCTCGACTTGACTCGTTTATATCCCTAGTTTATCACTTATCATGCTACATTTTTTTATCTTTTTTATTAGTTTCAAATTAAATTTTCGTGTGCGGTTTTTGTTAAAATTAATTTTAAATTACTTTTGTTGGGTAAAACCAGTGTTCTAAAAAGCGTTAGGCGCTAGTCGGACAAACCATACCTGCTTAGCGCCTAGGTTAAGTTAGACGGGACTGCGCGAGAGTTAGATGGGGCTTAATCGGAAGAATAATATAGGCGGACAAGAAACCAAATGCCTAAGCGGGACTAATCGGCGCTAGACGTGGATTTTTAGCAGTGTAAAACTGAAGGTATGATTATGAGTGGTTTGGACAGTTTGGGCAATTTAACCATGATACCACCAAAATGTGTAGATTACTAAATTGAAATTCATTTTGTCCACTGCCAACAATTTTTTTATTTTCCTTTTACACACTATTTTCAGAGACCAACTAATTACTGATAGAGAAAGGATAAGTTGATTAATTAACATCTCAATGCACCCACTCAAAAAAAAAAAAAACACCTCAATGCACAATATCCGAAATTTACCTCTACGAATATAAGTTATTAACTAACTAAATTTTTGAATGCTTTGCGGTGCGATTATGAAATAAATTTTTTAATCATAGTTTGTGTAGCAAATCAACACAAAGGTAACATGCAATATGGTAGGGAATGTTTATACCTTATAGAATTTTATTATCTATCCTTTATCTTTTTCTGTGCGATGCACTCTTATATAGATTTTCGTTTTCTAAATAGAGCAGTTTCTTAATAACACGGTCGCACGGTATGACATATTACGGCACTTTTTAATTTAAAAGTGATATTTTTAGTGTTAAGAGTTATACTTTTAACGAAAAAGTTATTTTTATTTGAATATACTAAAATTTAGTATATTCGGACAAATATCACTTTTTACCTAAAAGATCTTACCCGCTTAATAACAATGGCCTTGCACAAGTCTTCTAGAGCAATATTGGTCATATTTTAATAAGTGATGATTGGTTGGGCATTGTGAAATTAAGAGGATTCTTCTTCAAATTACTTTTAAAGTTGTGTTTGAATTGATGAATACGGATTCACCCAATAAATCCACGTGGATCTCGGTAAGTTCGACATCACATCACCGATACATCACAGAGGGTCAACAAATCCCTAAGAGAGATGGTTGGACACTATGATCCCTATAAGAGAAGTATATAACATATACCAGATTATCAACAAGGCATATTCTTTAAATATGTTTTCCTCGTATACAATTGAGAAAAGATAAACTTTTAGAAAATCCGATGAGGAATAGGTTAATGTTTTTCAAGGACAAATCAAAGTACAATTGGTGGTCAATTATTCCATTAAGATGTCTACTAATTTTTAATGATTGTAGCCATTACCTCAGGACTACTGATTATTATATGTGATAATTAGAAGAAAAAGTTCTATTGTTTGGGTTAATTAAAAAATAAAAGAGGTTTTTGGCAATTAGCCCATATCGTAAGAGTTTTCTTGTTTTTTTAATAAATTGAGTGGTGGTTGAAAGGGAGTGGATAAATTTCAATTAAACCGAAAGATCAGGTTTTCAACACTCTTACAAAAAGGGTCGCGATCCACTTTAAGCTCAAGTTTATTCGTGGTCGACAAATAGGGAGTTTTCTTGTTAAGTATCCCTTATTATATTTCTATTGTTTTCATTCCCATTAATCTCATAAGGCACCGCATCCCACTGTTTCAGCCTGCAAATTAAGAAAGATGGGCACAAAACTTTCCAAGAACACTTTTTTTGTTTTGTCAACCAAGAACACTTTTATGAATAAAATCATAAATTGAGAATCAAAAGTTGAGAATAAGTTGTAAAAGAAGCAAAATTATAAATCTAAAGCACATATCTCGCTGCTTAGATTCTGATTAAATTACGCAGAATCGGCAGCAGAAAGTGGCAATAGCAATTACTAACAACTACTTTACAAATTACACTTTTTTTTAGTGATTGCAAACACTCCGTAGACCAAACATCGACCTAACCATAAAGTAGTAACGTGTCTATTCTAAACTTCACGGCTAGAAGTTAACATCCACATAGGTTTCCAACTTCAAGCTGAAGATTTCAACTCTGATTAATAAACCAGCTCTGTTAACATTTACACTACTGTTAGAATATTGCAAAATAGGTGAATTTGTTGAGCCATTCCACATTCTAGCCAGCACTATCATGACATAAATGTTTACCTAAACTTTATTCATTTGTCTCAATCAGAACCCAACTGGGACGTATACTTAGATGTAATAATGTAGCATTTGGCTACATCATGATAGTGTTATTCTGTTCCTGCTTATATGGATGAATATAAATACAACAATTTTATACACAGCGGTTCTGGTCCACACTACAAATAACTCAAGTGCTAATTACTTATCGTCACATTATCGAATTGACTATTCCCAAACTTAGTGTGCCCTAATCAGGTATTCTACAAATTTATGATTAAAACAGATATCCAGAGTTTTCTATCACTGAATAGAAGGAGACCTGGTTGGCACGACACTACAAGGCGGCTGGCAATATTGATGAAGTCCAACTGCTCCTCTGCCTCCACCCATAAGTGCCTTTCTGAAAGAATAATAAAAGTAAGGGTTAATTTCAAAGATTACCTCAGGTTTAGCCCTGATTACAAAAAAAAAACTAGTTATCTTTCAAAATCAAATACCCACTTGAATTTGTTTCTATTTTACACATTGCACCCTCAAAAGGGGTGTTTGTTAGGTACATACAAACCTCAAGGGGCAGTTTGTAACACTTTAAGGGGATATTGGTAATTTTGAAATATAACTGGGACTTTTGTAATTGGATTAAACCTCAGGGGTAGTTTTGGAATTATTCCTAAAAATAAAATGTCTAGAACTGGAGGCTGCACTAGGACCTTTTCAGTTTTCCCTACGACCAACGGCTCATTCACGTCATGAGCTGCTTCTCATGTCACGCCACCAAATGATGGCACTGCTGATGCAACATCAAGACCGGCATTAATGGGCGTCACAAAAGCCGATAGCCCATTCGTCGAGCCGCCACTAGCAGCCATCCCCAACCCAAGAAGGTCAAGTGTAATATGCTTAGGACCAAACACAGAGGAGTTCCCAACATCAATTCCTTCAGACCAGACCCGTTATCACAGGCCATTCCAAGTCCAAGACCAAGACCAACAGCTAATGATGCACCATCGACTCAAGTTGCCGCTCATTAGGAGATGAGGACGAAGAAGAAACTATCCCAAGACCCTCAGCAATGACGCTGCGCTCGATGTAGCGGGGCCCATCTGAGCCGCCTTCTGTAGCAATGCCGTTGCCGAGAGAGCAGGCTGTGGAGCCGGACATACTGCCGGAGCTCTTGCCCTGCCGTTCGAAAAATTGGCGACCCTTGATTCACTGCAAGGCGAGAGATATGGGTTCTGAAGATGGAGATGGTGTGAATTCAGGTGTATGGTTGGGACGAGCGTTAGATTGAAATAAGTCGGTAAATCCGATCGGTTGAGATTGTAAACTTCCGGAAGATGTAGATGAAGCAAATAGGCTGGCAAAGCGTTACTGCTTGAGCTTCCGTTGCTGCTAGAACCACCACTACTGCTGCTGCAATTCACTGTCATGTTTGTCAGAGCAGGCGTCTCATCTAAAATACGAGTGGGATTGGGATTGGTGCTTTGTACCAGAAACTCCGTAACTATACAATTATGACAAGAAAATAAGAAACAAGAAAGACTAATTAAAAAAAACAAACAAGCAAAAAGACAAAACTTTTTCTTATTAAAGGTCTTTAAATGAAGTCAAAAGATAATCAATAATAATTTTTGCCTTTCTTGATCATACTGTGCTCTTTCTATTAGCTTTGGATCTTAATGCTGAGATTGCTTACATGTCTTAATTTTTAATCCTTGAGTTTCATTTATTTATTTATCCATTTAACTTCAAGTCTTTTACATATATATACTTCTTGCAAATCCCAGATCAGTTAATCTATAATTATATGCAGATAACAACAAATACCAGTATCAGACGAAAAAAATAACTCCTACATTAAAGACAGAGAAACAACAGATCTTTTTTGTTTTTGTGTATAAGACAAAACCCAAATATCAAACTGCCACAATCCAAGTTTTAGTCGAAATACCAGAATTCTTATCAGGTAAAACAGAGGGCACCACGTCCGTTGGATGAACTGCAGCTGCCGGAGCTGGTAATGGTGATGATGATGGTGGTGGTGGTGGTGGTGAGACCACCGGTGACGGTGTTGATGATACAACAGCCTCAATATTTGGACTCTCATCAGCACTAGGAGGTGCAGTTGCTGGCTGAGGTTTCACACTCTCCTGTGCTAATGCATCACAGAAAGCCCTGTGTGTAATAAAACTATCCCTCCTGCAATATTATCAATCAAACTAAAATCAACCCCAATATGCACAATTCAATTCACTCGAACAACATAATTGAGTTAAAAAAAAAAACTGCCATAAAAAACTAAACCACTCGAAAACCTCGAGAACAAAGTTCCACAATCACATCTGTACTCTCTGGTTCCACAAACTTTCGAATGCGCTTTCCAATCCGACTGAACTGCGTATTTCTTCGAACACTTATCGCATTTCCACTTCTTCTCGCCGTGTTTCCTGCAGAAATGCTTTATCCCTGTCAAATCGCCCAACGCCCGCGAAGGATCGTGGTGCACGCAGCTCGGTTCAGGGCAAACGTACACCCTTTTCTTTGATGTCTTTACTTGATCTCTGCATAAGCTTCCAAGGCAAATTATGACTCTCCTGTGAAGCTGCAAATTCTGGTCTCTCTGAAAACCCTTGTTGCAGATTTCACAAACAAATCTGTTTGTTGCTAGTAACGACTTTGGGGGATAAAGCAATCACCTCAGAATCAGGATCTGAACCAATTACGCACCACAAACACACACACCCAAAAAAATATACATAATTAAATTGCGCCATTTTTTTTATGAAATACAGAGGCGATGCTATATAGATTTACTTCAATTTTTTTCTTCTTACCAGGCATTCCAGGTAGATTTCGCTTCTTCTTGGGAGTTGATTTTTGAAGGTGCTGTTTGATTACCTGAAGAAGAGTCACCGGAAGCTGTCGAATCGTTCATGGCGTTTGTTAGAGCTGTCTAAATGCTTAACAAAAAGAGCTACAAAACTTCTCGCATATGAAAAAATTCTAAGTTTATTGAAATGGGTTTTCGACGGAACGGCGGAAATGGAAAGGTTTATGGAGTTTTGAGAACTAATTGTGATTGTGGGCTTTCTGTAAAACGACGTCGTTCAGAACCTCCGGCGGCTTGAGAAGACTGACTTTTTGTAGAGAGAGAAGATGTGTGCGACACTGCAACTGTGTGTCTGCGTGTTGGAAAGAAAGTCTTTACAATTTCACTTTCCAACTTTTTAAAGGTTATATATATTATATTATATGCATCCATCTTGTAATTTTATGAGCATAATCTTCTTCAAAAAAGATCTTCTCTTTAATACTACTAAATTTTTTTAAAATGTATATTTTTTTGAGTAAAAAAATGTATATTTCAAAAAATGAAAAGAAAGAGGGCGCGATTGATATGTTTTTCATTTTGAAAATTTTCATTTCTATTTAGAGAATAGTGGTGAAAAAATTTTGGGGGAAAAAAAAAATGAATTTTGAGAGCTGTGATTGGATATGAGATAAAAGAATGATTAAAGCTGATTTGATTTAAAAATAGTAAAATAATGATTGAATGTGATTAGTAGTTAGAAATGTGAGTGAGTGAATAGTAAAATTTGTGAGAATGTAATAACGATTAGTGTTTTGTGAAAAATGTGTAGATATGATTGGTGAACGAAAAACGGAGAAAAAAGTGAAAGTGAAATAATAAAGTATATTTTCCTAAATTTTCATAAACAATCGTATGTTTTGGCCAAAAATTCTCCAACGGAATCTGAAATCTTTGTTCACATCCAATCGCAGCCTGCGGTTTTTTTCACCGTTTGTAGCTTTTGCCATAAATTGTTGCACAAATATATTGGATTTGAGCACTTCCTGATAGCCTCATGTTCACGATTTAACGTAAGACGAATCCAATACCCTGGATCTACCACCCCATGATCGCTAATATTTTTTCAAATGAACTACTTTTACGGGGAATATTAATATTTTCGAAAAAAACTAATACATTTTAGGGTTTTTTTTAAATATTTTCAAGGGAATTATGTATTAATACTTTTCAAATTTGTTACTAATATTTTTTAAATTAAAATCTAATATTTTTCAAATCCGCCTCGTGAATCGTGATATTATATCATTCAATATTACAAAAGTTAATACTTTCAAATGAACTACGTCTTAATATTTTTCAAGGATCATTATATTTTAGAGGGCTACTAATACCCTACCTCAGTAATAAAATAAAAATGTTATCGAATAATAGATTTTAGCTCGTTAAACCATCTAATAGAGTCTTTTGTCACGTTTTGGGACACTCTGGATTCTTTATCACATTAATGAAAAAGAAAAATAAAAAAAAATATAAAAGTGGCTTTAACATTGGCACTCAATTTTGACTATAAGGAAAAAACTTTTGCCATCCGAACTATACTACGGTTTTTTCGACTTTGTCATCTAAACTTTTTTTGGGACATTTTACCTCCTCGGTTTACATGTTTTGCACATTCACCCTCGCGGACTCGGCCACGCCAGAGAATATTCCATCGGTCTTGTTATGCCATGCACTCAAAGCAAATTGTCATTTTGACCAAAATTATACTGTTATTATTACACTTTGCCATTTTTAAACTTGTGCGACATTGCCAATTTACCATATAAACTTTTTGAGTGATTTACACTTTGCCACTTTAGTTTAAGAAAATCAAAAAAATTATATGTATATACATTTTTTTATTTTTTTTATTCTTGATAAAAAAAATTAACTATTATCTATATTATCAATAAGACTATTTTAAAATCTTTTCTTTCTTACTTTCTTGTTGAATTGTAAAATTATAGTTTACTTCCTTACTTTACTTTATTAGTTTACAAACTAAAAAGTATGAGATTAATGTTAATCTGCTCTATTAAATTACTAATAATAAATATGCATATAATTATTTATCCATTTTGAGGCAAAATAAAATAATATACATAGAAATATAAATCCTAATCTATTAGAATGAATTTTCATAAATAAAATAGTCTAAACTTAAACAAAAATAAAATAAAATAAATTAGATAGTAATAAGTTTGAACCGTATGTTAAAATTCTATTAAATATTTTAAAATATAAATAACGTAATTCATTAAAGTTGCAATACTTTTATGTTGTTTTTTTAAAATTTAGTTGAATTTATTAAATCAATTTCAAAATACATTATATTATAAAATTGACATTGAAATGTCTATATTTATAATATTTTTCACTTCAAAATTCATAAAAATAGTTCTTTTTCCATTTTTGATGTGAATAAAATATTAAATTAAATATGTTAAAAGGAATAGATTATAAAATAATTGTATTGATAATATATTTATTGAAGTGGATACTAGTTAAATTTATTATTTTTGATCAAAAATTTAACAAAGATATAAAATAAATGTATATACATAAAAAAATTGATTTTTTCTAAGGTGGCAAAGTATAAATCCTCAAAGTTTATATGGCAAAAAACGACAATCGCACAATATTTAGATGGTAAAAGTGCAATAACATTAGTATAATGTGAGTCAAATCACAATTTTGTCCCCCCTACGTGACAAGGCACATGACAAAAATTCCTCTTGGAAAATTCCGCTGCCCAGTCCCAAGAGGCTATGTGCAATACTCGTGAACTTCAAGAGGTAAAGTGACCCAAAAAAAATAGGTAGTAGGCAAAATCGAAAAACTCGGGAATAGTTTGAAGGCAATTTTTTTCCTCCTTTGATTATTTTGCCCCATGTCTTTATCCATTTTGCTCTTCAAAGACAAAATGGGCAATGGCCACTCTTCCCAAAAAAAAGTAATGAAAATAAATTCTTTTATTTTGAGAACGTTTTGAATTTGTCAAAAAAACGCGGGTTGAATCTATTTGTATTCCATTTTTTAGTAGATTCTAGTATTGAAAATGCTTTTATTTAAATTTTGTGTAAAAAGAAATTATTTAGATTAGATACTTTCCTTTCCATTTATAGAAATTTCAAATAGAATGTAATTGTTCTTATAATATTTTAATGAAAATGTGTGAATGTTAATTGACTTGAAATTAAATAATATTTTTGTTAAATTTTAAGAAACTAAATATAAAAACAATGAATGAAAAAGAATGCTAATCGCTTAAAATTAAATAATGTTTTTTTATTAAATATAAGTATAATAAATATATTTCCAATATAAGAATTCTTATAATACTTTTTTTTGAATGAAAATATGTGAATTTTAATTGACTTAAGATTAAATAATATTTTTTATAAATATAAGTAAAATTATATATATTTCAATTGATCTTACAATATTTTTCGGCTTAATTAAGAAAATATCCTGTATCCGGGTAATATGCATTTTCGGACTTTTGTTATCGGGTTTGCAAAATATGCCTTGTATGTTCTTCAAATTTTGCAAAATATGCCCCTGTAAGTTTATAATGTTCCGGAAAATTGGTCACGTCAAGTTTATACCGGCACAGGTGTCCTATAAGTCTTGAGTTGATGCAAAATCGCTCTAGCTTAATAATTGCGATATTTTCAAAATACCAATTATACCCTTTATTCATACACATGGCCGACTGACTAAGAGTCTTGCTTAAATGGATCGTGAGTTTGGTTTATTAAGAACTTTTTGGTTATATTTATTATATATATGTAATTAACAATTGGTGAGGAGAATTTCTCCGAGAATATGGATCCTATTCGATGTCCGAGATGTACTCGCTACGGAGACATATCGTCAAATATTGACGATGTACGCCGCAAGAACACCTTGACCAGGTTTAATATTGGGAATACCAATATGAAGAAAAGGAATACAGAGCCGACGGAAACCTTGCAATGCAAATGCGGCCCGATAATATTATAGAAGCGATTCGGGATGCTTAACTGCATCCTATATGTTCACTTGATGAACTCTTCAAGAAAACGGTTCATGAAAATTCCCATCGAAACAATGATTCCCCGATGGAGTACACGGTGGGCGAGATCTTTGACTTCCGACAAATCTAAGATTTCAAAGATCTTAGAGAAATCCTGAAGGCATTTGCGAAAATTATGGCAATCGCCATTCATTTACCCGGTCTGAGTTCATCCGGATCGAGAACCAAATGGAGACGATGGTGAAATATCATAAGGAAACTCTTGAACTCCTTCATGATATTCGAAACGAGTCAAGAACCTGGAGGATGGCGAGTTCATCCTAGGAGGAAACGTGACGGATTTTGGGGGCGACTTATTTACACCAAAAGCGAAACCAACCAAGTCAACGAAAACGAATGACGGATGATGGAAGCTCATTGCTTCTAATCGAAGGGAAATCCATCAAAATTAAAAAGATGGATATGGAAAAGATGAATCTTAAAGATCTACGACCTGGCGGAAATCCTTCGCGGGATTAGGTATTGTAGATTTAAAGATGAACGCAGTGTGAGAATCGGCTTTGTTTTTATGACCCCAAGTAGACCAATTCTCCACCACCGCTACCGCTTAATCCTAACGTCGAAGAAAGTACTGGGTTCGCATCATGGAACTCGGGATGAGAGGATGCCACATGTAGAGGATTTCACGACGTGGGAAGATCCACACTTCGTGAACAGGAGGTCGAAACCTGCTTTGCAAGGAACTGCATACACCTACCTAAGGCCGAATGTTTATCGACGCCTTATGGAAGATCGCACCGACCCAATACATCCGTATTTGGGTTGATGTTAAATACGACATCCCCCAGATTTTAAAAGCAGAAGTTCTCATTGATGAACGTGGGCTTGACTATGAGATTTCGCAGAACCCTCGATCTTACAAAGGATTCATTCATTTTACTCCTTGAAATGAGTCTTCAAGGATCGGTGAAGATTGCTCGATATGACCGATGCCAAGATTTAAAGTTCGATCACATCACGGGAATCACTTAAAGGAATCACGATGGTATGGCAAGCTATTCAAAATCCAAAAAATCCATCGGCACGGGTTATTTCGAAGGATTAGAGGATGAAAAAGAAAGAAATATAAACAAGCCCTCTATAGCCTTGGATTCTTTGGATATTTGTCATATCGATATATCAAGTTCATCACGAATACGGTGGAAATCGAGATTGAGGAAAAGAAGGCGACTATTCTTTGCTTTTAGGAGTCCCTGGAAAATGCTTATCGGGGAATACAAGGTGGTAGTAGAAGCGTAGCGGGAAAAATGTCTTTCCTAAAGGCGGGTTATCCGAATGGTGCTATCAAGCGACTCCGCACAGAATTACAAAGAGATTAAGAGGAATTTGAACAGTGGCGGCGATTCCTCATGTTGCGTGAGATAATGATATCCCAACAAATTTGTGGGAGGGTCAAATCATAGCGGCCTGAAGAAGAAGGAAAGCATCCATCGCCGAGAAGCAACAACAGTGCTGCTTCCGTCCATGGAGACCTAGAAGGTTAATCAAAAGGCAGGTTACAAAAGCGGGACAAGGCGAAGCGCAGCAGTAGAGAGCACAAATCGCCGGGTTGTCAATCAAGCAATGACCAACGGATGGAAAACTTTCGTGCGTGCTTTTGTGGAGCTAAATGAAAGTTTCAAAGACCGTAATTGCCGGACATGCGCGAGCAAGAGGGCATATCTCAGTTGCCCAGGCAATCAAAAAAACGCAGGAGTCGAGGCATTGAGGCCACGCGAGAATCGAAGAAGCTCATTATCGATCTTTAATACGGTGTGTATCGATTTGAGGATAGCACACCGGATGAGAAGCATGAATGAAGAGATCTATTCGATGATGGAAGTGAATCGAGTTCAATCCAGTGAAGAAGAAATTCTTCAACAAGCGGTTAGGGAGGATATGTCGATTAACCTGCTCACACTCTGTATCTCATAAGACTTTTATGAGACCATGAAGGAAGATCATCCAAAGCCTTCTGTTTCATGATGGATTTACAACGAGCTATGGAAAAAGCATTGGATAAGATTGGGTTTAAGTAGCAATAGCGAAATTATTCGCGAGTAACAAGCTGGAGAACTTGCCCGTTGGAGTGGAGTTTGCGATAGCGCGATCGAGTCTTGAGTTGGTCGCAGTAGAGAAATCTGGTCAGCCGAAAGTTAAAGAGAAGTTGCAAATACACTCTCATGGATTCATATCGAACCATGGAAATCAATTATTAAAGCAACGACCAAAGAAGGAATAGATTAAACATCTCAATGCTATTTATCTTCGACAAGCCCAGTCTCGCGTCGAGGATTAAATGCGCGGGCGGTTCTGAGAAATTTGTATGCGAGGAAATTGGCATTTAATGTCTATCCACAGAATTACGCCACAATTTGGGAGATGAAACTTGATGGGGAATTTAACCTTCAAGCAATACGTAACCC